>VZRV01002226.1:4322724-4360956 GCA_013398115.1 Falcunculus frontatus
TTGACAAGTGTTGTGACTCATAATGATGGCTTGCAGTCCTAAAAGCACTTCAAATGCAGTGCTTAATACAGCTAAATAAAGCTGGATTCTCATTAAATCAAAAAGAGCTAATAGTTGTTTAAGAGCCATCAAATCTTCAGATTTGTAATTTGCCTTTTAAACTCCAGAGCTGACAGTAAAGGGAGGGGAGAAGAGCTTTTTCCTGTTCACTGGCATACCACAAATTTCCCAGCTCAAAAGCATTACTTGTGAGAGATGCACATAGCAAAAGAACACTGCAGTTCTTATTCCCTCTTCTAGCTTCATGTCCAACTAATTACTCTTTCTCCATAGATATGAACTACTCTAGGTTCATCACCACTGTGAGTGCAGCAAGAAAAGCATCTCCAATAAGACTCCTGAGTGAGTACATGTGCCTTCTTTCCAGTTGCTTTGAAAATATCATTCTATGTTCTGGTCTGTGCTGAGGTATCCTGGTTTATGACTTGAAAAGGTTTGAAAGAAAACCATGCGGTAAGCTGGCAAGCAAGGCTAGATAACTTGAATTTTGTCAAGTGGAGATACCAAGCAGGTATAGACAAAAATAAAGTGAATAGCCTTGAACCATTTCAGAAACCCATCCAGACAGGTGAATTAGTATTATCATTTTAACAAGTGTCTGAAAAGTCTCTGCTACTGTCTCTGAACCCGGGCTTTTGGCACAGTTTGCAACTGAGTTTATGCTGTGTGTCCAGGAACAAGCAATTGCAAATGACTTGAAATTCAGTCCCAGCATGTTTCTTTCCACCTCCTTTTCCTGTATCCTGTTCATGTCCATAAATGCCTCACCACTCCCTCAGTATTACTACACTTTTCTTTTCCATATTCATCTATCTTTAGGCTACCACATTACATTGTCTTCCATGTGACAGATAGAAAAGCTTAACTGCCTACTAGTTTACTCAGTTGGAACCGACAGAGCCCTGACAGAATCCGAGCATGAGACATGCATCACTAGTTAAGCCTTCAGGGGTCAATCTTCCCTGTTGGTAAGGGGCTGGCATTTGCTGTTCTGCTTAAAATGCTTCATACAGGTACAGCTAAGTCAAGTAATTCACTCTAGGCAGTCTCTTTTTCAAATGATACATTGATATGCATCATAACAAAAGTATTAAGTAGCACAGTTCCTGCAGAAAGACATATTGAGCCTGCAGTTTTGATGACAAAGTAAATCTCTCTTTACCAGGCCAAAAGTCACAGGCATAACCCAAACTGGTGAAATAACTGATAAGAATTAACTCCCAATGTTCAAGTCTGCTAATAAGTACTGGAAAATAAGCTTGATAACAGGCTGCTTTTAAGCCAGATCTGGTGTCATCTGTCCTCTCATATCTGATGTAAAACCATCCAGCCAGCATGAATGTCATATTGTGAGTTCTTAGATTTAACTCAATCAAGTGCCCTTGGTGGATTAAGATCCAGTCTGCACTGCACAGATTGGATCTGAGTGATTATGAAACTGTGACTTAAAAGCAGGAATTTTCTTCATAGCAAATTATTCACACAGTGCCTCTGCCACTAAAACTGGACTACCAGAAACATTTCTATTCCCTTATAGAAAAGCTATAATCATCTGTCAGTGTAGCTGCCAGATCAGCTGAAGTGAGACTGAATGAAAAACAAAAAAAACCAAAGGAAATCATTTCAAGTCAGTCTAAACAGAATATCATTAAGATTTTAAATTCTTGAAGCTCAAAAGACATCAGTCACTGAAGTTTTTATAATAGTAGAACTGTCCAGATTGTTTCAAAATAAATTACAAATTTTTTAACTTAAAATGATTTTTTTAGTCTGTCTTAACAGTATCTCCCTCCCTGTGCCCCCAAAACACCTATTTAATCCAAGCAAAAAGGTGAGTTTAAGAAGAATTATCCGTTTGAATTCATGATAGTTAAACAAGTAAATTGAAAAATTAGAACAAGTTTTCGGGACCATTATTAAATATTGATTAAAGGATATGATCACCATTGTAATAATCAAATTGTAACCAAGGTGTTTTCCTTTTACTGTAGCTGAATTGATGCAGAAGTCTCCTCCATCTCTCATCTCTCTGGCTGGAGGGGCACCAAATCCTAATGTATTTCCATTTAAGAGGGCAACTGTTGACATTGGACATGGAACACCTATTGAGATTGGAGAAGATCTGATGAAGAGAGCTCTCCAGTACTCAGCCTCAGCAGGGTACCTTGTCACAGCTGCTTGCAATTCAAGATACCAGAAGCTAAGGATCACAATAGCCTTTATTATAGCATCAAGTCACCTGTGTTTTTAAAACCGGTTCATAAAGCCCTTTTTTCAAAAAACAGGTTCTTTCCAAAACCCATGGTTTTTTCAATTTGCCTCACTATTAACATTTCAGTTCAAGTGGAAAAATTTGCAATGAGCAATGTAAAAAGAAAAAAATCACTTAAATCACCTAAAACCCTAATCCTAGTAATTCTCAAGCCAGAGCATTTCCTAGCAGCTAGTATTTGAGAATCCAGACTCCCAAATTAGATATTATTTAAAAGATTCTGCATTGCAATACATAGTTTCTACATTTTGGTGTATTTCTTTTCTTTTGGCACCATATACTAAAGTCAGTATGTACAACTTGTGGTAGTTGAGTGGAGGTATTTATAGAATTGTTATTTTTGGTACAAAAATTGCGTATCATTACATTACTTAGGTGCTCATGTAAACTCCTCAGCAGACAGCACTGAGTCAGGTGGGGACAGGTTTGCAAAAATACTTGGGTACCTAGAGAGACACATGGAGCATCAGTTAAGACTTTTCATAATATTTAAATGAACCCAGCCATTTGTGAACATCCTACAAGATCTTAAGACATTTTTTGGAAAATGTGTTTTAGAAATCCTTGTAACCTGCAGCCAGTTACCAGCAGCATTAAGAGCTTTGTCACACTGCCACATTCGAGTACAGAATGATCATTTCTAGGAATGGGTATTGTTCAGCCTCTACCCTGTTTCATCCTTGGTAAATAATTTCTGCCCAGATTTCACTATCATAATTTGGTGTATGGACCACAGATGCCCATCTCATTTCCTTAATTTGATAAAGCAGTCATAACAATTGCATCTAAGTGTATCTGTGTGACAGCTGAAATCAGACTCAGGACTGCACGCTAGATTTGGCAGGGATTTAGAGGAACAGCCTAGCTTTGGCCTATATAAGGTGTTAGATATGCCTTCTTATTCATGTTTCAGGATTCCAGAGCTGTTGTCTTGGCTAAAAGATTTCCAGCGGAACCTGCATGATCCCCCCACAGCCAATTACAGTCCTGAGCAAGGACAGATGGAAGTGTGTGTCACAACTGGCAGCCAGGAAGGCTTGTGTAAAGTAAGACCAAAAGATTCATATGTTAGAAGCATTTCATTCAGAGAGATATTTATTCTTCCATCAGTTCAGCTACAGTCAGCATTAAATGCCCTCTATAACTACATGCAGGGAACTTCATTAAATGCATGTCTGACAGTATTACCAGTACAAGATAAGGGAAATGAAATAAAATTGGAGTGGCATTCTAGAGTGCATGAAAGTTTGGGTAACTAAAGAAATTCGTGTAGAAAATATGCTAACATTTCATGTTACTCAAGTAGTGCAATAATAAGTGCATAGATGCTTTACTATAACTCTATTCTAAATATGTTTCTTCTTTTTTTTACTTCCTGATATTTTGGGTGTTTTTGCTTCCTGAAATAATTAGCCTTTCCAGTCCACTCTCATTGCTGATTAGTTGATTCTTTCTGTAACTTATGCAGTAGGAAGAGTGCTTCAGAGCACTGTCTTTCCATGTCAAGTTGGTATTCTCTAGTTGATAACCTATCTTAATTTGGCTCTAAAGCAGATTTTTCATCTATTCATTGCCTTTCTGACAGACAGGATAATTATATGGTTAGGGAATTACTAGTATCTAATCAAGATTTTTAATCCCACTAAGAAGTCAAAAGTATGAAGCACATGTACAAAAACTGAACAATCTTTGAAATAAATTTTTTTCTTTTGCAGGTGTTTGAAATGCTCATTAATCCTGGAGACAACATCCTTTTGGATGCACCCACATACTCTGGGACACTAGCAGCTGTAAGTATTCTTCAGCTACAAAACATTGTGAATGTTACATTTGAACTAAACAGCAGTTTAGTGCCTGATCTGCAGTCATATAAACACTGTCTGTATTTGCCATAAAAACATATCTAAGACTGAAGATGTTAGTGTCCAACCAGTTAAGTTACTCACAGGTTTTCTACTGAAGGTTCTGTAAAAGCTATTCGAAGTTCCTCTTCAAAATACCATATCATTCAAGGGCTAAGATCACATACGAGACTGGAAAGAAAGCCATCAGGACCTAGTTTGGTTGAATTAAATTTATAAAAAGTGAGTGTCTTAACATGTCAGCACATTTACCTGAAGTGTTTCATGATCAGATTATACAATAGCTATAAATAGTATAGTATTGGAATAGGCCTGAAACATCCATATATGACTATGAAGGTATGAATTAGTGAGAACTATACAAAAGCAGAAAAGTTTACTTCTGAAAAGTAGCTTAATCAGTATAAAATTAAATGTCAGCTCAAAATGCCTAAGAGCTGCAAGCAGAGTTAGAATAAATACACCACAAATTCAGTTGTCCCCCCTTGCATCAAAATTAATTGTTATTGTTTTGGTGTCCTAAATTTGAATATATAGTCTAATCAGCTGTACTTTTTCAGGAATGTACTTTGACAATGCAGCAGCTTGTAGTTTTACTTAAAAATGCAGAGAACTACATGATACAAATTGAAATTCCACAGAGGAGAGACAGCAAGCTTTTTCATTGGTGTTTTACCTATATTTTTTCATACTGCTGTCAACATGTCACTGCAGTAGCATCATTTCATTGTCCTTTGAATTGCTGAATATATCTTATTGAGAGCAGATTCTTTGCCCTTTGTCAGTGAAGAGTAGCTTAAAGCTTTGGCATTTCCACCAAAGTAGAGTGTAAATTGTCAGTAGGAAACAAAGGTGCTGTGACCTTAACTGTCTGCGGTGAGAGCATGAGGAGTCCTGAGAGAACAGTTCAAGTTTACAAAATCCCTTTCTGCTTGAAAAACCAAATCTGATTTCCTAGAGAAGAGCAGCAATTGAACATAGGAGATAACCATTTCTTCTCGGTTGGCTTAGTAGGACAAATAAAGAGTAATGTGGCAAGTTTGACCCTTACAGCAAATTCAGGCAAACTTTTATTTGACTCGTGAGCAGATGGAGCTTGAGATACCTATAAAATCAAAAAGGACTTTGTATGGATGAAATTTTACAGTGCCAATGACAAAAGGAAAACCTTTGAATTATACAGTTATGACAGTTTTGTTCCTTCTATCAACAGCTGAGACCCTTGGGTTGTAATATAATTAATATTCCTAGTGACCAACATGGCATTATTCCAAAAGCTTTAAAAGAAATTCTGTCTGCTTGGAGCCCAGAGGATGTAAAAAACTGTAGCCGTCACCTCCCCAAATTCCTGTACACTATTCCAAATGGATGTAACCCAACTGGCAACTCACTGACCACAGAGCGCAAGAAGGAGATTTACCAGGTATGGAGCTGTGGCCTTGTGAACCTTGTAGGTGGAAATAGATAAATGTCAGTCTTGTTTCAGTTGAGGGTATCCCATGTTTGGTATTTGGGCCTATTATTGGTCCAGTAGACATTTCTCCTAGAACTTGTTTCTAGCAGAATCTCTTTCACGACAACTCTTCAGAGGCAGATTGTGCATTAGGTAAACTGCTTTTCAATGGTAGCCCATTGGTGGCTGGCACCTTTGCCATGGGCTTCTAACTGGATTTGCTGCATGTTGCCTGCACAGTTTGAATGCCACATGGAACAGAGCTTCAGTTGCATACATGGGTCCTTGTACTACAGGTACCATGAGTACTCTTGAAATTTTTCGATATCTAAATTGGGCACTTGAAGGTTTCTCTCATGAGGGCTCCTATATAACGAATGACCAATCAATGGAATCATAATATGGTGCTGGTTAAAAAAAAATCTGTCTGAATTTGCAGTGTCTTTAACTTTTATTCATTTTGTTACTTTTTATTAATTTCTTTAGCTTGCAAGAAAATATGATTTTCTCATAATAGAAGATGATCCTTACTACTTTCTTCAATTTGAAAAGGTAATTTGTCTTTATAATCCTTAGTAACACCTTATTTTCTAGAGAGGAACTAATGTTTCAGAAGAGAACTAAGGTTTGAGGCCTGGACCTTCCTGCATGCCCCTTCTTCATGTCCTACCAAGGCAGGTGTAGGCGTCACAGTCTGTGCTCCTTTCAGTCATTCTCTCCTTTGTGGTATTTTGTGTCCTGTTAATCAGTGGTTCAAATTTCTCAAGCCTCTTACAGGATAGAATTTTTCAGTAATCAGAAAATGATGAAGACTTTGCATTCAATGCAAAGCAAGTATGTCACTGAAGCAGCACTTGAAATTTGCAGCCTCTTAGTGTTCCTTTCTCCCTGTCTCTTCTTTCACTCAGCAGAAGACTGCCTACTCCCCAGCTACTATACCCCATTTTTATCCCTTTGCCTTTTAGAGAGTCCGGGAGTTCTCCCAGGTACCACAGGTAGTGGTACTGGATAGGCAGCTTCCCTTCTTCCTGTAAATTTTCCACAAATTTCATATGTGAATCTACAGTTGCTCAGTCTTTAAAAGTACCTAACTTCCGAAATCAAAACAGATCTTACAAAGCAGTAAAACATTGGTAGAAAAAGGTCAACATTTTCTCTTTTGAAATATGGTTTTATGGAAGGTGGCAATAAAACTGCTTCACTTATTGAACAGCATTGTGAATCTTTGTTAGAAAATGTAGGGGAGAAGGTGTAAAAACAGAATTCTTGATAAGGAAAAAGTATGCTGAACTCAGATCTTCACAATTTGGTCATATCTTCTGGTTTCATTTTTTAATATAGCAAAGCAAAAAGCTACAAACCTCCAGTTTAGAAACTGCAGTACCTCCAAAAAGAAATCTTGGCAGAAAAAATCATTATTTCTCTCTCTTTCTTATACCAATACTTAAACTGAACACTTGTATGCTGAACAGTGGGCTAAGCAAGCATCAAAAAATAACAAAGCTGATTTCTTGAAGACTTCCACAGAATATTGTAATCACATCTCAGGAAGCCAGGCTAAACAATCACTTGTCAGCAAGTTACTGCAATGTTTTCCTTGGAATACACATTTGAGCAATGAATTGTGTCTTCATAGTAAAGAAAATAATTCCATTATAATCCTTACTAGCACCTTGAATCTTATTTTTTATTTTTTATTCCAAGCCATGGGCTCCAACTTTCCTTTCAATGGATGTGGATGGCCGAGTTATCAGGACCGACTCTTTCTCTAAAATTCTTTCATCTGGGTAAGGCCAGCTGCAGACCACTTAGCACTGCCTATTCAGTTAAGACACAAGAGTTCATACAAAGTGATGGATGTGTCATAGAATTTTCTCTTTTAATAACTATGCACTTCTGGAATGAACTTCTGAATCAACGGCTTTTCACGGTCTACTCACTTTTCATGTCATCTCTTGGCAGCCATTTTACTCCAGGTTCTGTTACTCTCCTAATGCTGAAAGTTAAGCCTCTCCCCCCAGGCAGCCCATTCTTGCAGGCACCATCTAGGCAGAAAGACAGATGCTGGATTCCAGCTCTGTTCCTGGAACTCTTAGGAGCTTTTCTCTCTTCCTTTTCCGTTTCCCTTTTTATTTCTTACCATTCCTGCAAGCTCCCTGAACTTGTAATACAGAAAAGAAGCAATCAGTCATCAAAAACTGTTCATAGGGTTATACAGATACCTAGCCTTCCAGTTCTTTCAGGTTGTTTCCACCTGCCTGAAAAAAACTAATTTAGCTCTTTTCTGTTTCACACAAGTCAACATATTTGATTTTTAACTTGCTTTTGTCTGTTATCATAATAGACATAAAAAATTCATGTGGATTCTGCATTGGCAGCTGGTGGATTATAACCCATCCTAGAGAAAATGAGGAAGACAACACTAAGTGTGATTGCATTTTCAGGAGTGATACCGCAGAATGACACGACACAATATTATCTGTGCCAAAGACACATATGAGCTTACTGGTTCCATTTTTCTTCAAACAAAAACTTCAGCCAATCTATAAAGATGAGTAATAAGAATTGAAGCATAAATAACCATCTAGTTTATCAGTCTAAATTCCATTCCTTCTGCAGTACTGAAAGGGAGTGAAAGAGTAAAGTTGTTTGCCACTTCTTATCTGTTTGTCATAAAGCCTGAGCATTCATGGTTTTCATTATGGGAATACCTATCTTTCCTTTCCTTTGAGTCACGTAATCTTTATGGTTGCAGAGGACAGTTTACAAACACAGATTTTGTCCTGAAGCCTCATAACTAAGAAGCTATTATAAGCATTAAAACCTCTTAAATGTTTTTATTTCATGACTTTGATATTCAGCTTCTAAATTATATAAGCTGATGTCAGTATTAAGATATAGATAAATTTGAATGCATAAGAGATCGTTACACTGTCAATAAAATGGTTGCATGTTTTCCCACATATAACTCAGATGAAGTATTAGCACATTGCATTTCTGTAGTAACTTTTTGTTTGTTTTCTAGTTTAAGAATAGGTTTTCTGACGGGTCCCAAGCCTCTCATCGACAGAGTTGTTCTACACATTCAGGTGTCAACAATGCACACCAGCACATTCACACAGGCAAGTACCAAACCCCCAAATGAATTTTATTTAGAGAAGACAACATATTCCAAGTTATAAGGAACCACAGGCAAACAGCTTTGTGCTTTCACAGTTGCTCTGCACTTTTGCAGTTTTGTTTATACACATTCACTGTCAATTCTGCCAACGGAAGAGAGACCACCACAGAACTCGGAACCAGAGCTAGAGGGTTGTCTCAGTGCATGCATAGTACAGCTGGTATCCTTTAACCCTCAGATTTCAAGAATCAAGATTTGAAATACTTTATCTCTTCCTGGTAGGTTCATTTGAAAAACCTCAACGTAAAGCATAGCATGGAAGAAACACTCCTTTATTATTTTTTCATTCTACTTTTCAATTAAAACAATACTGGCAGCCCACAAAGACATTTCAAAGCAAGCTGCCAACTGCAGCCCCTTTATGGTTAGTAATAAGGAAAGGAGACATTGAACACATCTAAATATGGTTTCCATCTTCCAGCTCCATTAGTCCATCACAGAGGCACTATTAAAGCGGAGAGGCCAATGTGGACAGGAAGGTAAAGCAATATACATTGCCTTCCTCTTTCTCCCCAGTCATCATATTTAGCTCTTCATCCATTTTTTCCTCCCCCCATCCCAGCTTCCAAATACTGCCCTGATCCTTGGAGACACCACTAGCATGGACCAAAACGACCTGTTGCCCTTGGCACCTCCGTTCGTAAAGGGCTTCAAGAGACACAGCATGCAATTTCATGTCTGGGGAATGTTGAATAGTGCATCTGGCTATGGATCTTTTGATGATTGTGGTACAGTCCTGTTTAAAACATGGTATTGATGATGTGTTTTATTTCTTTAGATTATGATATCACAGCTGCTTCAGCAATGGGGACAAAAGGGTTTCTTGGAGCACATAGACAGGTAGAGTGATGTCATATGCTGAATCCCCTCATCTGTCATTCTGCTACTTGTTACCTACCTCAAACATTCTTTGTAGTAAACAAGTCAGAGGAGGTGGACCAGTATTAGGCTGAGTAGGTAGGGCAGGTCACCAAGACTGTTGGGTTCACACAAGAGCCCTGAAGAGGCACAGTATGAAGTTGCAGACAGGCTGGTGAGGGCACATCACCTACCACTCCAGGCAGATAATCTGCCAGCCCACTGGCACAGACATTTCGCAGCTCCCATGTGAAAGGAGCTTGAGAGTATCCTGGAGCTTCAAGCCAGTGAATAAAGCTTTGATTCCTGCTAAAGAGTTAGGGTCTATAGCAAAAGCTGAGATCTCTGAGCACAGAATCCATTGTGAAAGAGTCAGCATAGCATTTATAAAGGGAGTTCTTGCCTCACTAAGTTAGAAGGATTTCACACTCTTGCCATCCTTGATGCTCTGATGGTGGATACTGGTGAAAAAACAGTGAGGTTCATCTACACACACTAAACATTGCCTAAACACTGCCTCTCACTGTTGCAGAGAGAGCACTGGGCTGTCTAACTCACAAGGCATTTCTTGCGTACTGACTGACAAACATTTGGTTTTCATTTATTATGCAGGAGGAGCACAGTTTCTTTTGACTATCACTGCCTCATTTTATATGCTCTACTTGGATATCATTAGAGCCCCAAGCTTCCCACTTCAGCGGGAGTGTGCTATACTCTGCAAAGGCCTGTAACAGAAACATGAGCAAAGCATGCAAAAAGTTCTTGTATGTCACTGTAACCGCCACTTCTGTTCCCTGATGTTCATACTGTAAACAGCAATATTTGAAAAGAAAAAAACAAAAACAAACCAGATACACCAGCTTTAGCTTTGCCTTGTTTTAAGATTTAGAAACATAAAAGATAAGTCTCACAAAGAAACTTGGACCACACTTTAGCTCAATTATCAGTAGCTCCAAAAAAATAAATCCCAAATTCATCTCTTCACTTACCTCTCTCGTAGGTCAAAAGGCAGCCTTGCTCAAGCCTGAAGACTGTCCTCCTGCTTGAATTAACAAAAACAGGGGTGCAGTGGGGCAGCTGCAATGCTTTGTAACCTTATTGATAAGGCCCCACAGCTGACTGGAATCTCTTCCAGTTGATTTCATTTGTACAAGGGTGAGGTGTTAGATCAGGCTTTTGAGTAGAAGCTTGTCTGTTTTTTGGAGCAGCTACGTTTTTGGGGAAGCTTTGTCTTGCTAATGGGTGTAATTTCAACATGCAGTTAAAGTGGTAACAGCTAAAAACTTTCTAAGAGAATTTACAATTTTGTTAAGAACTGCACGAAGGAGATTTACCATTTCGTACAGAATGTAGCAATAGGTATAGCTGAGCCCCAAAACTATATAATCTCTGGAGGTGTTGGTGTTTCTGTATCAGGTGGAATGAAATACATCCACAAATCAAAGCTATTGGTTCAGAGAGTATTTTTAAAAATACAAATGTAAAATTATGTAAATTATGCAAATTACTAAGGATGTTTTCTCAAGACATGGGAACACATTTGCATCTGAATTATGAACTCGGTATCAGGCATTTCTCTTGTGTCTTCCATTGCACAGCTGTGTCATTTTATGTCAACAAAAGCCACTGCACATGACTTGTCCATGGTGCAACTTGGGTCAGGGTCATTTTTCCCAGTAAGAGATTAAATTATTTGAAATTTTTACTTAAGGTATGAAGGAGGTGGGTTCAAAAATTTAGAAAATGGGAAGCTGTCAAATAGTTATGATGGGTTCATCATGTGATTTGTTTTTTACCTTGTCCAATGCCATTTCCATGTGTACCTGTTACACAAATTCAACCCAAATGCACAAATATCAAGGCTGTGCTTTTGCATATGTTTAAGTCCCTAATTTTCTTCAGTATGTGTGCTTTGTGCAGTAAATACTGTTAACAGGACTTGTATCTACTGCTAATATAGACAGAATGGATGTAATATAGAAAAGGTTTCTGTGATATGTAAAGCTGAAGAAGCAGCCACACAGGGACTTCCTCTGTCTGGTTGATCAGTGCTTTGTTGGAGATGTACTGAAGCAGTAAAGACTTCTTGGATACAAAGTTTTATACCCAAAGTGTACTGTGTTGTGTCCACCTAGGATATGCTTATATTTCTATTAAATGTGCTCTTGAGTTGTTCAAGTAGAAAAGCTTTGTTTCTGCCTTCAGAAACAAATGGACTCTGAAATTATATGAGGTCATGACTTCCAACTGATAATTTGCTTTTAGAGTGGTGGACTTCTACAGGATCCAGCGGGATGCAATGCTCACTGCTGCTGACAAGTGGTTAAAAGGTCAGAGTGCAACACAGATAATCAATTAAATTTTTTTTTCTAGCTATTTATCATCTTTATGCTTAAGAAAAATCACTTAAGTTCATCTCTCGAGTGAAGTGACAGATAAGCACTATAAGCAAATCAATTACATTAAATATTAAGCTTAGGACAAATTGTCTACTGCTGCATTTTTATGCTGTCTGGTAGGACAGGGAGATAGATGGTGATGAAAAGAGCTCACCACATTACTATTTAAAGCAATTTTACAAAGAGAGTGTATTTTACTTTGTTATGTTGTTATACTTTCTATGTTTAAAATATCTGTCTTTAAAATTTCTCTGAAATAGTGACCTTTATTTAAAAGAAGATACAAAAAATCACTGTAGCAATGGTGATAATAATGTTTGTATCACTGAAACTATGATGTATCCTTTAAAAGTGGGACATAAGTTTCTTCCTTTATTCCATTTTCTCTCTCTCTCTTTCTCCAGACTTGGCAGAATGGTACCCTCCTGCTGCTGGCATGTTCTTATGGATCAAAATTAAGGGTATTTCTGATACACAGCAGCTGATAATGGAAAAGGCTTTGAAGAAAGAAGTATGACATATGATTTAATGACTTATGATCTTAAAATGAAAAAAGGGAGGGATAAAATATCTGTATCCACACATACACACACAGAAAAGCAGGGGAATTTGCTGTGCACCATCATTAAGTCTACAAGTCAGGCACTGTGGCATAGTTACTCATTAACAAAATATTTTCATGACTATTCAGATACTGATATTTAATCAGTTTTCTTAAATTGAAACTAGTATAACATGGTACAATATATCATTGTATGTGATATATATATATAAAATACATATGTATTACATATTTAATATAGGTACCTATATGTATGATGTCTGTTCACCAAATTTTTTTCATGAGAGAAGTTAAGTTTGGTTTTATTTCTCGAATTTATAAGACCCAGAACTGTGTACTGAGTAAGCTACACCCCAGGTGCTTCTAAGCATTGTGATGATAGAAGCCAGACCTGGTAACCAAAACCTAAGACCATTTGGTTTTATTATGAAAAGTCTGGTTACAGGTTGCATGTTTTTGTCTCCTCATTTTGAAGAAAAGAATATATTACACCATGTTCTGATACAAGTGTGTAAGCACTGAGCTTTCTCAAATTTAATTTATCATAGTGTTTTAAAAGTGTAGAAGTGGTAATAACTGTGTGGTTAATCAATTTTTTGTAGGTATTACTGGTTCCTGGTGGAGCATTCAATATTGATAGTTCAGAGCCTAGTTCTTATGTCAGAGCCTCCTTTTCTCTGCCTTCTCCTGCCCAGATGGATCTGGTGAGATTTTTGTTTTTGCATTCTTATCAAGACAGTTTCTCACACAGTAATGCTCCCTTATTTTTACACCCTTCTCCTTATATTTTTTCTTAAATGTTAGAGGTTTTAGTGTGTAGGTGGTTAAGCAGTACTTTTGCAGAATTGTTAGCTGTTTCTTAAGCAAGATACTCATCCAAAAGACCTGAAAGGTACCAAATTTTTAGGACCACTTAGGATTTTTCTGTGTATCTCATACATGCAGTGTCTCACACTTGAACATCCCAGACATTATTTATGAATGCTTTACTGAAGCCAGAGTAAGTCCTGCTATTTGCTTAAGTATTAGCAGGCATCATGTATGTTCTAGACTTTGCATTCCCGAGATTCTGAGATTGAATTACCTGTGTTCTTTTGTGTGTGTATTGCAATTCTTTATAAGAAAGAATATTGTTTTTCTTTCATACTATTTACATACATGCTTTATTTTATTTCTCAGGAACTAATCTTTTATGTGTTTTAGGAGCATTTTTGATGTTATTTGGCTATATCTATAAAATGAGTGGGAGAAAAGATAGGAGACATTTATTTGTGCAGATTTAATACTGATTTGATTTGGATGCTTGAAACAGTTCAGTATTTGTAGTTGTACTTTCATGCAGTTGTGAAGGTTTGTAACAGCTAAGTGCTTCTACTGCCTTTTTATTTCTTCAGTATTTCTTCTATTTTTTCCTTTTTCTTTGTTAAAGTCATTCATAAACATATTATTGACAGTCAAGCTATATTTTTTGTATGCTTCCCCACTCAACTGTTCTTCCTTTTTCTTCATTTTTGGAGTCTCCAGGCTGTAATATTAAGTTAAAAGAGATACTCTTTCAGGGATCACTAGTTTGTTAGAAGTTACATCTGAACTCCAAATAACCTTTGAACATCAATATATGCATTTTTCTGTTTCAGAAATCTCTGCCTTTTGTTTCCTGTCAGAGAATCAGAAGCTTTGTGCAGTCAAAGCACATACATGATTTTATAAAAGGAAAAGAGAATATCAGCAAAACTTTGCATTATAAAATAATTGATTCTATATGGTTAGGGCAAGTTTTAGTAGCTTTACAGGTTTGATGTGTTCCCTTTTCATATAATGCTGCAATATAAATGTGAACCATATTTGTCATTGCAGGCCTTCAAGAGACTGGCTGACCTTATAAAAGAATCTTTGTGAAAAAGCTAAATAGGATCTTGCGGTAATAAAAATCATCTCCAGAAAATATTTATTAACACTTGGATTTCATCACGACACTTTATAAGCCAGCACAATACAGTGGATGTTTCCTTAGCTCTTTTCGGCTAAAAAAAGGCAGAAAATGAAAGTCAAAAACAATTTTCCTAATTTTTTTTGACAGGACATTGTGTTACTAAATTTATCCAATTCAAAAACATTTAAAATACTCAAAACCAAAATGTTCTATTTCCTGTAAAATCCATGGTTTTGTTAGATTTCAATTGATTTTTATTCTGACTTATATTTTCCATTTGAGATGGGAAACACAAATCATTTACTTAGAAAGTTGCACTTGAGGTGGTCTTAGCCACTATTACTTAATCTCAACTGATACATTCCTCCAAAACCTTATGTTGGAATTATCTCATGTGTTGCTTTCATTTTTGTCCTACTGTATGGCATCTGGTTTTAATGATTTGAGGATCAGTATTTAATTTCATCAAAGTTTTGTCAGATAAAGCTGATGTAAGTATGTTAAAAAAATTGAACCTGATCCAGCAAAATTAGGCTATGATTACAAATAAACTTGAGGTCCCTTGCAATTTGCATGGGGTTTGCAGCTCATTCTCTAATTTGTTAAGGGTATTCTGATTGCTGGCTTTTACTTCAGTCTGTGAATAATTACTCTGTACCTGTGTTAGAAAATCTCTGGTTTACCAAGGCATGTGGATGTGCTAAAGGAAATGCTCTCAGCTGATCAATCAGATGTAGTTTTGAACAGAGAGTGTAAGTAACTGAAGAGGGGACATGGTGGAATGGACACTACCCTGACACTGCCAGAGGTACAATGCAAGCAAAATGGAAAAATAAAGAAATGTTTCAGTCTCTTACCCCTTTTGATTCTTGGCAGCAGGTACAAAACCTTCAGAATGTTTCAACTGAACTGATTCTCCAAGGCTTCCCATTTGGATTAGTGACTTAAGTTTTATTTGCTGTTTGGATGAAAGCACCGGGGTTTTCCACCAATATCAGATGGCTCTTTCTTTATGTCCAGGTGTTCAGAATTTCAAAGTAAAATGTTGTTCAAGGATCTAGTTAGCCATCCAGCAGCCCAGGTAACCCAAGCAAATAAGGGTCAGGCACAACCTTGCTTCATTGGAAGTTTCACAAGAGACATGGTTTTAGTACTGACAATAACTTCCATTCCCTTTTTTCCCCTAGTTATAAATAGCATGTGTCACAACAAACTAGCACACATATATGCCTTTTCCAGCATCCCTCCCATTGGCAGGATCATTCCAGTGCCTCCAGCCCAGCATCACTTTTCATGTCCATCTCAAGCCTTTCAATTTAGTCACACATCCAAGCCATCTTGAGCAGCATATCTAAGATCAATCTTTTGCTCAATTCCCAGATTACTGCAGCTTTTAGGTAAATCCACTGGAGAGGAACTGACATAGGTGGGCAAGGCAGTGCAGTGGTGGTGCAGTGGATGGGGCTGGCTCCTCCACAAAGTCAGGCTGGGTTTGGGCAGCCAGGACCTGTGGAGTGACAAAGTGTAGGGAGAGCCTGCAGTCCCAAATCCACTCTCAGGGTGCCAACACTGTCTTTAAAGACAAACTTGTCCCATTTTACACTGTTTGATGGTGCTAATGGGGAATACAAACTAGCAGTGCCTCCTGTGCAGTGCTGCTTAACAGGAAGTATTCACATCTCAACTCACTTTCATAAGCATGTGTAGAAATTATGAAAACTCTGATGTTGCTATCAGGCAATTTTTATCTTGGGCTCAATTTAGAAAATTATTTTATACAACAATGAATTGATGTGTCTGTTTAATTAAAATAATACTTTTATAGAGGAATAAATGTAAACATCATTTAAGACTGATTTTAGTTCTCAGGTAAATGGTATTGTCATTGTCATATACTTTGGTCATATTGTCATTCAGCCAAACCTGAGTTAGAAAAACAATCAAAATATCATTATTAAGCAAGCCTTATATTGGTGATGTGTTGAATAATACACCTCTTAATTTTCAGAGATCTAAATGTTGATTTGGTGGAATGTAAACAAAATGCAATTCCATTTGTGCCAGATTACCTGGCTTTGCTATCAGCTGATTTAATTTAGAGAGAGTTTGCTTTTTTCCCCCAACTGTGGTGAAGCATCTGTAATTAAATTAATATCCTGAACAATGCAAATCGAACAATGGCAGTGAAATCCTATGTGCACATGCTGTGTCCCTGAACATCTTAATGCACTTTTTCTGGTCTCCTGGGAGAGAGCTTTCACTGTTAATAAATGTTCATGGGCGAAACCACTCAAGACAAAAGGAAAAGGGTGGGCAACATGTTCACACAGGAAGAAATGGCACAGCAAATGAAAGTTTTGGTTTCCCCTTTCCATTTCATCCATCCACGAGCAAATAACCTCTCTCATTCATAGCTGGATTTAAGCCATCTGATGCAAGTGACACAATCTGCCACTGGGGAAGAGAGGACACAGAGGAAGGGAAGGGCAGGGCTCGGTGTGGTGAGCGCAGCCCCCGGTGCTGCTCTGGTGGGGGCAGTTGAGGAGGAGGTTGCTGCAGTGCCACGGGCAGCAGCCTGCAGCCTGGGTCTTACTTTTGAGAGGTCATTGAGCTGCCCATTCTCTTGTACCTGCACTCTGGTTCCACTGCATTTTCATGCTTTCGGCAGATGAAAACCACCTAGAAATTCTGGGCAAACTCTGGACACTTACAAATTCTATTTGAATTTTTAAAAAGCTACTTGTATTTCAGTTCTACTTGTAACTCAAAACCTTGTGACCTACAGATCCACAGTTCTTTCGGTCTTGCCTTTGCAATCTGGACTGTGACTCACTGAGGCAAATAATGTAAAAGAACTCAATGAGTTGTGCTGTGCATGTCCTAATCTGTCTTGTTTTCTGTATTGTTTAACAACAGGTTTTGAGCAGCCCACTCTAGACAGTGTTAGATGGGAATAGAACAGTTGCAGTGTTTGGACTGTAATCATTCTGAATAAAAATGAAACATGCATTTTCATTCTTCTAATATTGCTGCCAGGAATACCATGCTGTACCTCACTTTTCCCCTAATGATTATGGAAACTATTGTGCAACCCTGCAAAGCACCGAAGTCACAAAGGAAGAAGAACAAAGGTCTTGCTGATTCTTTTTGAGAATTAATATCCCAGAAACACATTAACAAATCTGACTACAGCTAGAAAATTCCCTATAGCTGTACAGAATTTGGAGAATACCTTCAGAATTATATTTTCTTTTTATTTTCAAATTCTACTATATCAGATCTGGATTGACATAACAAGTGGATATGCTGTGATGTGGTCTGGAAAAAATTAACATGAAAGTATTTCTGTACCTTGATGTACACAGAACTTTGACCTTTTTCTACATTTGGCTAAAAATGAACTTAAGATACTTTCTTGCAGTTTCATCAATTAAATCGAGCATTAACAGAAGCAGATAAAGTTCTTCTGACACTATCAAATTGCCTTATATGGAATGTTTAATTTAATACACTCTCATAGTGTCTGCCTCTCCACAAAAACTACTAATAAAGCAGAGGGATGGGAAGACCACTTCAGTTTTCTTGGTGGATTATATGAAATCTTATTTTCAACACAGTTCCAAGAATTTGGAAGATGTTATTTAATAAGCAAATAAGCTAGTTTCTGCATCTGAGAGGAAGACTGACAAGTTACTGTCTTAGTACAAGCCTAGCCAGGTAAATTGTAAACATTTTAGGCAACCCACTAACATGAAAGGAAACAGCAAAAAGCTTTTTAGTAATGCCTAAGAAAGAAGATACTTTATCACAAACCCAAACTAAGAGAGGACAGCCTTGATTTTTACAGATACTGTATTAACCCACACTTTTGCATCTCTGCATTTTTTTTTCTGGATTTCTTTGTTCAGCTCTTTCTAAGGATGTTTCTAATCCATAGGGGCCCCAGGTGACGTAATTTTTCAGTAATTAAAGCCAATTATGTTCTTTGCCACCGTATCTTTTTTTATCTTTTATAGATGTGCTATTACCTTATTCTCTGCACTGGCTGTAGGTCACATGATACATAATCCTGTCAATAAGTAATCTCTGGCTGGTAGCAAGTCTGACCTAAACACTTTTTTCATTCAAAGCAGTCAGCATCACTGTAGGAGACCAGCACTAACTTTAGGGAGATGTAACTCAGAAGGGTAACTATCTGGAATATAATATTGCCTATATCTTCAAGTAACATCAGTTATGCCAAATGAATAAATATGTTCTTTCTGCCTCCTAACTGGCGTAATGTGTCCCTTTTGTATCTTTTTATTTCTTTTTATTTAGCTATTCTAATTATTACCCTAGCAAGTCTGTGATAAGCCATAGATGTTAAATTAGTTCCCACATAATAGATGTGCAGAGAGGACATTTAGAAAGCAACATGCATGGATGGTTCAAACTTTGGATATCAGTCATTCTTGAAAGTGGTGTTTACTATGAACAAGAATCCCAGGGACTCATGAGTTTCAAAGCCAAAGGAAATCATCATCAGCTTTATAAGAAAGGCCCTGCATTTTCATTACCTCTGAGAAGGATATCCTATCTTGGTTTTAAGATTTGAAATGATGGAAGACACACCAGAATAATGAGTTGGATTAAAGAGCCCTTCATTACATGGCATTCTCTCCAGTCATGTCACTTGTATTAATTCAGCTATTTCCCTAAAGCAAAAAGTAAGGGATAAAAAGGATATATTTCAAAAGTCTGGAGCTGCACTCCTAATTAATGAGTTTTCAAGAGACTTTCCATAAGTCTCCTCAAAATCTACCCTAATCAGGGTAAAGATATTTCCCTTTAAGACAGGAAGGTTTTGTAAAGTAGATAAAACCGTGGATAGGAAAGACACCAATGGAAATAGTTTCTGTATCGGCAAATCACTCTTTGCTGTCTGGTATCAAAAACAAGGAAATCACGTTTTAGCCTTTTATCATTATCACAAACAACACAGACATCTGATGTCAGGAGCATTTTATTTAAATAGGCCATTGGATCCACCTTGTTTTGAATCTTGGCAATTCAGGTCTTGGGCTGCTTTGTAAAAGTGGCATTCAGGAAACTAATTTGGGAGTTCCTTGTCTGTAGTACCAAAGCCATGAAGGTGGGATGGGGTATTCATGCAATCCCCTAACTATTTCTAAAAGTAAAACTGGTTTTCAGACTGGGAAAAGTATTTAGGGAGGTGAAGTCCTACTGATTTTTTGGTTTTTTAAAATATTAGATTCCTGAATGACCAAGTTAGTTTTTAAAATAGAACTAAAATTCTTAAGATGTTTACATGGGTTTGATAAATCCCACATAAAAAGTTTCATGATTCAAAACAGTAAGGGCAAGAGGAAATCTTTGCCACATTCTTATAAGCTTCCTGAATGAAATGTGGCAATGCTGTGACCACACATACACCCACACATTGCCTCTGAGCTCTAATAAGAGTGGAAAAGATATCTACAAGCTGTTTAATAATGTGCTCTGACCTTTCTTTTGCTGTTTAAAATAAAATATCGGTGATGAGCAGGACAACTGAAGTAAGAAGGATAACACTAGAGCTAAGTCAAATAGCAGAGGAGGAAAGGAGAGTAGGACAAAGCATATAAGAAAAGTCTAGTGACAAAAGACAAGTAGCAATCTTCCCCAGAGCCACACACAAATTGTTGAGAGAGACTTGCTCTGTTAGAGATGGTTCTAATACTCATTCACGGTTCTAACCACACTTTGTGATTGTGAAATGGCCTTCTTTCTCAAGGGACAAAAATATTTTACTTCTCTAAAATTTGTATCAAATTGTATATCAAGGATGATAAACACCAGGAGAAAACAACCATATATCACTATGTAACTACCGGCACTTTGAAGAATCTCATACAAAATTTGGCTTGCTTTATTTGTTCCCTAGGCTACAACAGAATTCTTCTAATAGTCTTGCTAATATCTTTACCTCCAAACTAGGCATTCAATAGCTGTCACAACTTGCTTCCAGTAGCAGCTTCACGGACCAGAGAAGATACAATATGCTGTGATGAATGAGCTACACAAATGTTTTGCCCCTGCCAAAAACTGAAACTCACAACAAAGCCTTGCTCTTGCTCTTATGCAGCACTTTTCATTCAAAAAAAACCAGAATGAGAACTGTTTCATATATGCACCCAGCATCACACCATTCATAAGTATACAGGTATATGAAACAATTTCCCTAAAGGATGTATAAAATGGAGCAGACACTGCAGCTTGAAGGTGTGCAAGACAGATTTACAAAATGAGCAACAGCACAGGCAAAACTCTTAGGGAGTAGTTGTGCACTGTTCTCATAGCAGACAAAGTAGTGGGGATTTAACCAGTGGATGCTGATTGAACAGGAAAACTATTACGTGCACCTTAACATTACACAGGATTTTGTGCAGGCCAAATATATGAATGGATCTGAAAAAGGGATAAAACACAATGATTTGGAATAGAACCGTAAGAGACTTTTGAACACAGTGATCTGTGTGGTCCATACCAGGACTTCCTAATCCAATGATTGCCTGAAGGGGGAAGGATATCAAGGGATCACTAAATAGTTCCCCATTTTTTATGCTCTTGCTTTGGCCATTTACAGACACATTATACCGGACAAAAGAAAATTGGTCTAAACTAATACGACAATACAGGTGTTTATGTTAGCTTGTCTCTCTGATTTAGCAAGGACTGTTCAGCTAAGACATATTGTGTAAGAAGCAAGTGACAGTGAGAATTAAAATCTAGGGCCAAGCTATAGAGCAATCTGCAATTCATGCATAGGCACTGAGTCAGTTTACTGCTAAGTTCAAGCTTTTCTCAAGGTCACATCATTTTTCCAGTCTTGTGCTCAGCTCAACACAGTGGCTACCTTGTCATGCCAAGTCTATATACAATATCTCATTTCCCCATTCTAACTGCAGTAGAATACAGATGTACTGAACAGCTGCATTGGAACAACATATTGGTTATGTACCAAAGAGAAAAAAATCCTGATGGTGTCACCACATGGGCAGAGGATTGTAAAAGGGTTTTACCTGGATTTCCTGCTCCTTTCTGACTAACTTCAAATGAGTCCCTTTAGTCTCTATATCCCCATGGCGATAATGATAGCTAACATCCTTTGTAAAGGTCTTTGATATACAATGATGCTATTGACATTTCCAGGTACTTACATCAGCAAATTACACAGCAGAACCTGACAAAGAATGCAAATTCATTTGAGATTATCTTTTTCATGGCTTCGAAGAGGAAGATTATCCATTTCATCTTTTGTGATTCAAAGAGGTAAAAATTCTTTTCTGAATTTCCTAGTATTTGGGGGAGGGGAAGAAGAGAGTGAAGATAAGAGTATACATCCCATCTTTAAGAATCTAAACTAGTAGCCTTTGCATCACATCCATGCTAGGGGGGTCATGTCTCCAGTCACTCTGAGGGCAGTGGACAAAGAGAGGTGCATCCAGATCAGGAAGCTCCATTGCTCTGAGTCCTCCTAGCTGCACTCAAGGGAATTGCCCCACCTCTCCCCAGCAAGGACACAGAGACCTGGGAGGACAATCTGCTGACCCAGGCTCCCATAGTGACCCAGCCTCCCGCACTGCACAGGTCTGAACGCAGAAACTGTGGCATGTAGTTAGGTGATCCTGTGCTAAAAAAAAAAGGCAGCTGGATACTACATGCTACTTTCCAACCTGCCACAGTGGTTCTCACATGCTTAAGCAGACTGACTTTGAAGTAGCATTTGCCTTAGAAGTCTTACTATGGCAGAGCATCAGAGTTGTCACTGAATCGCAGTGCCTGTTATTTGTAGATCCCTTCATAAGCGCTTCCTAAAAATATCTCCTAGACTGGAGCTATTGCAAGAACTGGTCCTGTGTTTCCATTTCAATTCTATTTGAAGCATAGGGCAGGAAGTGGGGAAAAACCATCAATACAGTACCCCTCATAACAGTAATTATGAGGAGTTATTAATATTTACAAAGCATTTTAAACTGACTTATTTATTAGATGTGGCTCTGGGAACTCATCTACAAAAATGTCAATTTATGAAGGCCACAATGTACATATCTTCATCCGAATTATTCACGCTAGTTGATACAATTAATCTGCTCTGTAGCTGAGGTTTAAAACTGAGTGAGATGAATTGTATTACTAAGGTTCCTCTTTCCTTCTGTAGCCAGTGACTCACTTCAGTACAGAGGACTATATATTTTAGTTACCAAAAGCTCTGTGAGAAGAATCTCATCTTTCAAAGTTCTTTTCATGACCTTACATTCTTGTTGTTTCATGTCATGCTGGATCTCCTGCTAGAGATGTGTGTTAGTGGCAGCCTAATGGAAGTTTTTAGAAATTCATGCAATTTGTTTTTTCTTCATTAATGACAGCAGATACTAGTAGGGTTGGTGCTAATACAACTCACTTATTTATAACTTTATTTTTCCCTTCATGACTTAAGCACCAATATTTCTGTTAGTGGAAGCTGAGGGCCTCATGCATCTGCTATTTTTCCTCCTGGATAAACACTGCTCCAGAATAGTGACGAGAAAATAACTCCACAGTGTGCAGACAGCTGTGGTTCCCAGCACCCTGTAATATCCTTCTCATGGTAGAACTGTATTCTAGTCACATTGTTAAGCTCATACACTCAACCAGTCATCTTTGCAACTAAGGGTACCTTTTTACAGCAGGTCTAAAGGGTTCATTTTTCTACTTAGCTGAGATTTATTAAAAATAAAATTGGGCCTTTTAGCTTATCCTAACATTATGATTATCAGCACAGTTCTACAAATGAAGATCTCAGAATATCTTGGCACTTTCACACAGATGAGTGCCAATGTGTCCTTCCTTTCCACGTATTCCAGCTTCACTTTCTGGCATGAGATTAAACAGAAGCAGGGTTACAGTGCTGTCAAAAGCAGAACATGTGGAAACAATATTTTGCTAGTAAAGGAAAATTTTAAAGGAGAAAAGCTTTTTATGTTAAGTCTTATCAACATTAAGAATATGGTCCACATGGCTGTTTTAGAAGAACGTGAATATGTAGAACCTTGGGGTGTTCATATGAAAAGATAAAATGGCCTAGAAAGCAATGAGTGGTCTCAAACTAGAGTGTCATTCAACACTCTAGTGAAGAAGCAGAAAGATAAAATATTTTAGCAAGTCTTCAGGTGATAATATTTAGGTAGAGCTTAGCCTGTAGAACTGCTGGCCTGCCTCTCAACCTGTAGACAAGATCACTAACTGAGAAAGCAGCATTCAAATTATTAAGCAGTAATAATGATGCTTCTTGCTTGGGTACCATTATTCCAACCTTTTCATATATGAAAAAGAGGCTTCCTGAAGCATGTAGGTAAGTGATGGTTCTGTATTCCTTTATAGAATTTTGATTTTCCATTGACGAAACCAGCATAGGTACATAAAAGTCAAAGTAACAATAAACACAGCATAGTGCTGCTGAATATGAACTGCCCTGGGTGAACAGATGCATCTGATAATGTTTGTCAGGAGAAGGCATTTGGATTTATATTGTATTCTAGGGCCCTATTTCTCTACTCATTCTTATCAGCAAAATACAATTTTATTTTCTGCACCAGATAGTATCAAACCATGTCTGCTTTGCTTTGGTTTGAGGTGGTAATAAGTCAGTTGCTGAAACAGCTATGGCTTCAGGAAGGGGGTTTTGCACACGTGCACTGATTGCCTTTATTATTCACTCAAGTTATGTGCTGACCTACTTGAAGGACCACCTTATCTCAGGGGCTTTTCAAGTGAATATACAAGCAGTTGCCACTTTTTTTTCTTTTGTCTTTTTCTGATTTTTGATGCTAAGCTCTGGTAAGTATCTGTTAATATCTACCAGTATGGTTTTTTAACCAGCACACATTTCAGGAGCCAGGTTCAATATTTACAAAGTGGTCATTTATCAGCACATATCTCCATTTCCAGCCCAAGGATTATGCCACTTCACTATCTAGTTTATACAGACAGGTGAAGCAGCCAGGAAAAATGATCGAGCTAAGAGTGAAGGTAATCATGGAAAGAGAAAACATAATTAAATGCTTTATGGGAAAGGTTCCAAGACATGGAGCAGAACACTAGCATCCACTGCAGTATTTCTACAGCAGAAACAGATAGGATGTATTTGCCAATTGATTTGTGAGTGATGTATCAGGTTTATTGAAAACAAAGGAGCAGTCGTCCTGTTAACAAGAGAGGAATTATACTATTGAGAAAGAAAAAGAACAGAACAGTGAGAGCATAAAGCATCCAGGCAATGGGAAGCTTTAGAAACCCCATCAGTGAGACACAGCCAATGTCATGAAGCCTGAAGTGAGGCCATGTGGGATCTGTTTCATTACACTGTTGAAGTGAAAAATATGCACTCTCTGGGCTGTGAAACCAATGAATACAAATTTAAATTCCAGTTTTAATTCTCCAGAATATTTTCAGAAAATTCAGCAAATGCCTTCATGAACTTAAGGACTGGGCTCATAATAACATAATGAAACTTATTCCAGCTAGAAAGCAATACACAAAATGTCCAGAAAAATAAGCCAGATTTCTGCACCCTATGAATGTTGCAGAAATGAAAACGATCCTTTTTGGAAATTCCTATGGAGAGCTATTGCCGTGCAGTTCTTGTTAAAGCAAGATGGAGAGACCAATTCTCTATACGGTGGGTCTATAATGTATAATCTAGTTCAAATTGCACCACATCATAAGACTAGAATTTAAAACATCATGAAAATTCATCCTTTTCCTCCTGTACAAAAGTTTAGATACAAACCACAATGAAGACAACCTCTGAACAATGAGAGACAGTAGCTGGCACTGCTGAATGCACAACTTTCTCCAGCAAGGTCATGGACATGCTGGAAAATTTTGCTTCTATAAATTTTATTGACTTTCAGTTCCTGATAACACTAAGTGAAAGCACACTGAACTCCGGCGTTGTGCCACAAGACACTATTTAATTCTGACAGCCAAACCCTTCAGTTTGCTGAGTCACAGAAAACTTGCAGTGATAAGTCTGTGTAAATGAAAGGCACCTTTTATCAAAGACAACTTTGTAATGTAAGTTTGACCATACTTCAGTTTATTTTCTGTCCCTCCTACAGGGGAATACAATCAGAATATAACTCAGAGAGAAAAATACAGGTTCTGCATGTGAAGTTATTTGAAAACCCTCCAGTTCACCCGGCTCATAACCATTTCTGAGTTTCCCTAGTGTCTCTATGGTGAAAAGAATAGAACAGCTCCAGGAGTAATACAGTTTAATTCCACTGGTTCTCGTTGCATGGTCACAGGTCACACACTGTCTGTCAGTATGCTTTGGTGGAGTGAAGAAAATGTAGAATATAGCTACTTTATAAATACATTTTCCTTTTTTCTTGCATGACTTTGATTTCCTTATGACAGAGGGTGACCCAAATTGTATTCTTCAGTAGGAATAGGTAAGTACTTGCTTCTGGTTTTTAGTATTCCTGTCATGAACAATTTTTCTTTCAAAATGAGCGATGTATTTTCATCTGACCCAGTTAAAACATGCAAATAGTAAAATATATTGAAAGAATCATTTGCTTTAAATATATTTTGGTAGTTAGAAGCCACCCAGGTTGTCATTCACCACTGGTCAAATCTGAGCCTACAAAACCCACTTATACTAGTGTAAGAATGAAATTTATTCAATCATGTATATCATAGAACCACTGAATGCTTTGGGTTGGAAGGGACCTTCAATATCATCTAGTTTCAACCCCTCTGCCTTGGCAGGGACACCATCCACTAGACCAAGCTGTTCAGAGCCCCACCCAACCTGGTTTTGAACATTTCCAGGGATGGGGGAGCCACAACTTGTCTGGGCAACCTGTGCCAGTGCCTCACCACCCTCACAGTAAAGAATTTTTTCCTACTGTTATTTCTAAACCTACTCTCTTTCAGTTTGAAGCCTTTACCCCATGTCCTATTGCTCCATGCCCCTGTAAAATGTTCCTATCCAGCGCTTTTGCAGGCCCCCTTTAGGTACTGGAAGGCTGCTTAGAGGTCTCCCTGGAGGCTTCTCTTCTCTGGGCTAAACAGTGTCAACACTTTCAGCCTTTCTTCACAGGAGAGGTGCTCCAGCCCTCTGATCAGCTCCTCACCTTAAAACTCAGTTTCTCTGGAGCTCTGTCCCCACAAAAATTAGCACGGCATAATGAAGTTCTTCAGTGCTTCACCTGACCATCCACAGATACAAAGTCAAACACGTTGTCTCCTTACACTACCCCAGAAAAGCTATCCAGGCTATTTTTGTGCCATCTAGGCAATTTTAAAAAGAATATTAAAAGCCTAAGATGCTCTCTTTTCTCTCCATGAACATTAATTGTAAAGAAGTTGTGTTTAACTTTTTTTCCAAAATCATCTCTGCTGGATAAGCACAACTTAAAAATGTTTTCTCATACTACCAAATTCCAGAATGTGATCAAGATTTCTGTACTATTCAAATGAGCAAAGAGCATCAAGTCTTCAACAGCCTTGCTGAAAAATTGTTTTTAAGCTGGAATCTTGTGCTGTATAAAGCAAGCCTCTAGTTACACAGATCAGTGGAGATCAGTGGAGAAGTAGTGTTTCATTACACAGGTCTGGGAACATCTTCCTTCTCTCCCTGACACCGTGCTCCTGAG
The DNA here is from genome assembly GCA_013398115.1 of Falcunculus frontatus. Lineage (NCBI taxonomy): Eukaryota > Metazoa > Chordata > Aves > Passeriformes > Falcunculus > Falcunculus frontatus. The sequence continues at coordinate 4,349,994 of VZRV01002226.1, forward strand.
CAGTGCGCTCTCTGTGAGGCTTCAAAGTACAGTGGCAGATTTCAATAGTCCTTCTCCTTTGGAGAGGAACCAAGTCCTTGAGGAACCAAGCATTGTTCTTTCTCAATTCACCTGTGAGTGACCACAGAATGGCGTCTTACTGATTGTACTTTAAAGAAGAAAATCTGGAGATCTGTAATTTCTTTGGGGCTTGTCCTTGGCAAGCTGGCTTTCTATTACTCAGCAAAGGCAAACATTAAACCGACATCACCTCTCAGTCTTACACTCCATGTGCATGACAACTCCTTCTTAACTTCTGCCTTAATTTTTACTTGTAATGATTAATGATAAAGCAAATTAAGGCAGAGCTACTTCACATTATGTGCAACGTGCATATGATGAAATAGGAGACAATAATTTAACCCACAAAGATCCACTCATCACAAGTGCAGTGACTCATCAACCAAAACCATGATGAACTCATCATTCCCAAAACCATGATGAAATCTAGCTAACAGATTCTAACAAAGCAAAATTACAGCCTAATATAAACTGCTGCAGATAATACATATTGGTTTTGATGCTTTTTCTTTATGTCTAAGCACAACATCAGAGAAAAAGTAGGAAAAAGTACCTGTTTTCAGGTAAGAAAGTGAACTACCCCGTGCCACAGCCCACAAGCCCGGATGGATGCAACATGTTGGCAACCCAGAAAAAGCATTTCATTCTAAGATCCTCTTTACAAAAAATTGTACATTTATGTCAAAGCATAAATATTTTTTTCTGCAGTTTGGAACATTGAGACACAAATGTAACAAGTTGTTCAAAGTTCCTGAGGAAGCCTGCAGTAAAGATGAAAACCTAGACCTTCTGGCTTCCAGTTCTCTGATTCAGCCATGAGACCTCCCTTTGCCATGCAGAGTGGTGCTTTACAGACCCAAGTCTACCATAACTTACACTTATAGAACACATGCAATGTACAACACAATAGTATATTGCCCTTTATTTTACTTATTTTATATAGGTAACGCTGTGAGAAACAGCTATTGCCCAGAGGTGTGCAGCTCCACCACCAGATGCAAGCAGGGTGGACAGTTTCTCCAGTGGTCAGGTAACAGCTAGCTACACTTTTTTGCTTCCCCTCAAAGCCAGTCATTAAATTAACTCATCAGATACCACTAGTGAGCCATCAACTTTGTTCTTTTTTTAAAGCTTTCATGAAAAAAAATCAAAGGACTTGTGAAAAACAACGTCAGAAGAAAGCCCATCTAGGATAGCACTTAAAATTGATTTCCAATGAAATTATGGCTGGGCATGACAAGGAGGATACTAAGGGATTACATCTCTGTGACTGACTCATGTGTTTTGCTGTTCTTTGAAATCAAGAGCATCGATTTTTTTATACTTGGGTTGGCTTTCAGCATCCTGGGATTCCCCAGGGCCCAGAAGGATACAATGCTTGACACACAGGGAATTTGCAAAAAAGGTCAGTGTGCTCAGTACACATTGGTCGCATCTGTGCTGCTGCTATATTTGCCAAGATCCAAGCAAATTCAAAGAAGAAAATTGTATTTGAAGAGCATTTTACCTGAAGTTTTTCAGCCTCCTGAGAAATACCCATAGTTTCTAACTTTTATTTTTATATTTGTGCACAGACAGTCCACACAAGTTAAAACAGGCTGGCATCTGAGTTTTTCCACACTTAGTTTAGCAAACTCACCCTGATTCTAAGTACAAGCCTAGCTTTTCCCCTAAATTAGTGACACCATCCAGGTCCACATGTACGAACACCACAGGAAGACAAACTGGCTCTGACACCCAACACAGTCTGGCCAGCTCAGTGCAAGCAGCTTGTCAGCAGCATTTACTGGCATTGGCAATGGCAAATCCCAGCTGGTACCCCAACACTAAGACTGATCTTTTCCCCAGCTCTGCAGTTAAGCCCCAGAGCAAAAGGTGGCTCAGAAACCAAATTTCTTAAGTCAGTCTGAAACAAGTCATCACCTTAGCATCGACTGAATGTATAACCCAATCTAACTTCCACCCTTTCACAGTGGGATATCCTAGCCTGCCGCTGACCTGACAGAAGAGCATCTCTGTTTCCCTTGCAGACATTCTTCTTTGCCCTGGTGCTCTGTGAATTCAAGCCCCAACTTGAGCTCCAGCCTTTGCACCCCACTTCTTTTCCCCAGACAGGGTTTTGTCCCATTTCTCTTCCAGGGCAGATAAAAATTACAAGTAGGCTTATGGTGGAGTTTGGATTTCTTTACAGGTTTGCATAAATCATGGTTTTTAGTCAGTGTAGCTTCTCACTTTCATCTCAGACAAAGCTGTTTATAATCTAAAAATTTCTTTAAGATCAGCTTTTTGCCTGAACTCTGAAAAGCTTCCCCAGTGACCTGCTATGAACTCAAGCTTTGCCTTTTTTCTTTTATGTCTACAGGTCAAACCCTACTTTACCCACCATGTTACCCAGTGATCCAACCTCCCATCTCAGAGTTTATTTCCCAATGACACTGGCTCGCACCAACTCTCAGCTTAGTTTAACAGGCCTGTCAACTGTTATATGAATTTATAAATTTACACAAACAACCTCTAATTCCATGCAAAACCTGTTTACTTCCAGAAGGCTACATAACCTTAATTTAGAAAGAAATATACAGCCATGAGCACCAGCCTTTCATATCTGCCTATCTTGCAGAAAACTGTGTCTTTTATTAAGGCAGAAGCAGTGCCGAGAGAACTTCAAACACGTTAAAATGCTCAAAGCTTGACAAGAAGCAGAGATTTTATTTGAATTTCTATGAAAATTAACTTATTTTTCTTGCAGTAGGGATACAGTGATGTTTTAGAGATGAGACAATGTCTGCTGTGCACATGTACTGTCTCATATTACTCTGGATGCCACATTTCCACTTACATTATAGCCTCAGAAGGCATTATTGACTAACTTAAAAGTAATAATCGGAAAGGTTTTATGTGGCAAGAGTATGATGATCTGATAACAAATTTCCCTCTTTTGTTTTATTTTCTTCCCACATCTAACAAGACTAAATTATATCTAAGAGCAATTGGTGAAAATGTAATCTGTTAGCAGCAGCAGTGAGCCACATAATCAAATGAGGGAAAGAGGTGATGCAGTCTCTGCATGTCATTGGAAATGAGAGTTTGCATATGAACACTTAGACACACCTGGAGCCAAACTGAAAAGGTTTAAATTAGCATAATCATCTCTGGATTTAAACTTACAGGTCACACTTGCAGTAACAGCTCACCAGGCTACCAGAAATTAGCCTGACAGAGAAGCCCCTCTTCACCTGGAGCACAAGGTCACTCCAGAAGTACAGAAGGACACTATGGAAGAGGCAGACACTAAGGACTACAGATGAACTCCAGCACAATTTTCACACCTTTCTGAACATGACCGTTCAGAAGATTTCAGCTGGGAGCCCATCCTGAAAGGGACACCGTGTCATGCATCTTCAGTGAGCTCCTCACAGGAAAATGTGGGCTGGTCAGAGGCAAAGAGCAGAGAGCCCCAGTCACCCAGGTTGTCACAGATTGTAAGTGATACCTGCAGTTTTATCAGAAGCTCTCAGAGCAGTATGCAGGCAGGAGCCAGGCATGTAAACCCAGCAGCCTGCAGTGCTCACAAAGCTGGCAACTCATCTGTGGCAGGAACATCACAGGGATCTGAAGGCAAATCACCCTCAGCTCTGCCAAGGGTTGTCCTGCTGTCTCTCTTGCTTAGTGAGGAAGTAAAACACTGCAAACAGCAGGACCCTCACAGAGAGAGCAGCAACTGAAGGGACCAAACTTTGGAGTCACTCAGGTGACGGGCAGCGACTGCGCTCTGCTACATTCGCCTCCCCCTAGGTAAGTCATGACTTTCAGATAAAGCATAAAACATGAGCTAATTAGACCTTTATTTTCTTTTCAAATCCAGATTACGGTTTTCGGCAGAGAAAATCATCAGTAACTCAAAACCCCAGCAGCTCATGCAGGCAAGAAGTTTTGTGCCTGTCCTGCTGCCTTGGGGCCAACAGCTGCCTGACTCAGAGTTGTTCTGTGTGATAAGCAGTGTCTCAAGTGCACAGCTAAGGCAATAGTCTGCTGGTTTGCAGAGTATGAGCTTGCATACAAGTAGTAAAGACTACAGTGGGTTTATTTCCTTTAGGGAAATTTTTTTTCACCTGATAAACTGTAGAGGTAGTTGCTAACTGTGGAGTAAAAAAGTTATGCAAGGTATTTGTTGCTAAAACTGCTGGACTTTCCTTTTTAAGAACTGCATAAATATTAAAACAATTTAGAAAGATTTCTAACTGCATCAAACAACTCTGTGGTTCAGATTTATGTTCACAGTGTAATTTTATTCAGAGGTAATTATACAAGACATGTATGTTCCCAGGGAGTTTTTTTGTGATGCTGTCTGTTTTATTTAAACAATAATTGCTGTGCAAAATTGACTTGGTAAGCTGGGCTTTCCACAAAACACTTTAGCTTCTTTGACAATAAGCAGAAAACAGACAAGAATGAGGGAATAATAAGTATTCAAACAGCTGCATATGCTGATAATGAAAAAATTGATCTGTCAATGAGCCTACAGCCCACCACTTTTGTAAAAGCAGACAATAGCAAATGAAGTTAGCAGGCCGCTGCTGAAAGGTGCCAGCTGCAAATAGGCTGTCTGGATGTCTGGAAGGAGGGGGTTCCAAGAGGGTTACAGCTTGCACAGTGAAATACAAGACAAAGCAGTACCATGATTTGCTGCAAATATAATGATTTAGCAACAGGCACAGGTCACATCATGCAATGATGGAAAGAGCCAATGTACCAAGCTGCTGAGCTCTGTGTCCAGAGGGTCTACACATGCTCCCTTGTGTACACACACACATGCTGCAGAGAAAAGGGTCCAATTAGCATGACCAATACCAGTGCAAATGAAGACAGCATTACTGCATTTCTCAGCATTTTCTGCCAGTACACATCTAGTAGTAATGGAGGATGAATATGCTTTTTCAACTATTTTAAAACATTTACTTTAAAACAAACACTGATTAAGTTAAGCTGAACTGCGTACACCACTGATTTGGAATATCATTGACTGACAAAAGGAAACCTAGGCCAGGGTCCAGAAAAAGAGAATTGCTTGGTCATCTCATAAAACATTACTGTAAAAAAAAATTGTAGTAAAATACCCATAGTATTGCAGATGAGATCTTGCCCATCTTGAAGCTACTTTCAGTATGACAGTGATGGAAACCTGAAAGATCAATAAAACATTGATTTTATATCTTTTCTTTTGCCAGGCTTGGAGGAGAAAAACTGTTCTTCCATTGGAATGGTTTCAAGGATTACAGTTAAGTAAACCTTCAAAACACTACAGCTGATCATGGAAGAAGCCACAGAGACAGGGGTGAGTAAAAACTATCCAGTCAGGGGAAAAAAAAATATTCTTCAAGTAGTTTTACCTGTACTGCGAATTTTTGATGTTCTGAATATGCTATGAGTTGAGTGACATTTTCTTTCAGAAGACAATAAAATTTCAAGATCTGTAGAGGGGAAATCACACGGTTACTATGATGATTTGGATCTGATCCATTATTTGCATGTCATTTCCCTTGGGAACGTAATATAATAAAATTCCATTAAATGTGATGGACATGGAAAATGTCCACAGAGAGAAATGCTTGTCTCCCCAGAATGTATAAATACCATGGTGAATCTTTATATCAATCTCTTTCACCTTCCAGGTTAGCAAGAGTAGGGTGTGAACTTCTAGCAGGTTTACAGTTTCTACACTAAAATATGTGAAACACTAGAGGAAGCATGAATATATTAGCAGGACACCATGAACCAGTAAGATCTGGATAACCACACTCTCATATTCAAAAACGCTGTCTCCAACACTGCATTTCCACCAGTTTCTTTCAGCCCCAGTGAAACCTGGCGTGTACCTAAGATGCAAGTATGAGAAATGTATTTACCCAGACTATAGAGAATTTTAAATGGTGTAACCTTGTTCTTGTAATCCCCAAAATTATTTTACTGGTTATTTTCTCTTTACAAATAATTGTGCACATTGTGCAATTTACAACCATTATGGGAAAAAAAAAAAACCAAAAAAACAAAGGAAACTAAGAAAGCCTCTTTAGAGTGGAGAAAATCCCAGATGATCTAAAGTCTAGGAAATATTCTGGCAATAGTCTTAGTTTTCTTTCTATCTTTAATTTTTGTTCTAACATCAACTATACTTGTTATCAAGCCACCAACTTACTTTTTTTCCAGAACGAAACACATTCCCAATCCTACAGTCACTGTGGACCACTTTTCAATTAACAGAAAGGACTTTAGAGGAGTTTTCTAGGTCTGTAGTATATCCTCCTTCACTAGAATACTAGCAAGAGACATCCATGCAATAACCAAACTTTTTTTCCATTACTGAACAGGAATCTGTCTCAAGACTGTCCAAGCAGCTGTTACAGACCACATCAACACATACCCTCCTTTCCTCTGTCAAAGAAATACTCTGAAAATACTTACTGGCCTTCAGCCTGCTGTCAGAAAGCCCATGGAATGTTAGGGTGTGAGAATCAAAGTGGTCAGTAGGAGCCAAGTCAAGGCACTGGAGATCTCAGCAGTTCCAGCTGTGGTAGCAATGGACCATGGGCATTCACACCATCAGTCAGCTCAGGCAGACAAGGGATTTGTCTACACTGACCAACACCAGCTTGAGTACCAAAAAGCAAGATAACAGCACATGGATAGATTTCTCTCTACCTAATGGGCCCATACAAAAAGCCACACATATTTAAGCCCTCACTAATATGTGATTATTTTCATTATCTGTAAGCAGCCAAATTAATTTTTGTCATACTGGTAAATTCATAACTGTTAATGCCTGGAGACTTTGACCTGTACAGATTATTATTACAAAGTTCTCTGAGCTGTTTTGGTGCAAAGCATACAGTGCAGGCGAGAAGAGCAGGACAGAAGGAGCACTGGGTGTCTGAAGTGCCAAGCTCCATTGCTCAGAAGGTGCAGAGCAAAATCATGCATCTGCCTAAGAGAAGGGAACAAATGCAACATGACAAATCAGTGCAGTTTTCCTGAGATACTTCAGTGTTTCTATATGCTTTTCTCCAGAGGTGAACCATCTACCTCTCACTCATATATGGCTTGTATGTCTCACCAGACAGCTTTCAGAGGCATTGTTGTTGTGTTTCCTGATTACAGATGTTGGAGACTGTCCCAGGCAAGTAGAAGTGCTGCCCATTTCTCCCCCATTCCCTCAGACTGATTATTTGCTTCATTTCAGAGCAGAGTTATTTCCGACAATGTAGCAACTGACAAGTTGCTGCATTAAGGTATTAATTCTGAAGCCTAAGACATCAGTCTGTGTGCCATTCTAAACCAGGGAGTCAAGTCAATTTTGACTTGAGAGAATGAAGGCTCAAAGTCAAGTGGAACAGCATGGAGGGGAGCAAGATGGAATGCTTGCCCAGGGCTTTTAAAATGTATAATGACTCTACTGCCTGAAGTTCCTCACCAGCACAGTACTCCAGCTTGATATTAGTGGACAGTGTGTTAGTCGCTGGTATTTGTACTAAGTCAGTTCCAGCTTCTCTTTTAGGACACTTGTTTTATCTGGTTTTTTCCTATATTTTCAACAGCAGGGTTTTAGGACATGATGAAAAACTGTAGGAGGAATTGTATGAAGAGATCAAAACAAAATTCTCCTGCCAACTGGCACTTTTTGAAACCTGCATTTATTGATGCATGGAAATTATGCGTATAATTTTACTCAGGCATCAAAAAAAGTATCAATCTTACCTTCAGTAACTATCAAGAATTGCACAATAACTCTAAATAATAATACTTTGTAAGGCACATGCAAACAACAGAACATCCAGCAAAGATCTCCTGAAAGTATCCCTGTAACTTTATTATGACTATACAAACTCCCCTGTTGGAGGTGTGTAAGCTGTATCTCAGAACAAAGAATTTAAGCAATTTGCTGAAGGATACACCACGCCCTTCTGAGAGCCCAGGAGTTCAGAGCATCCAGCCCCATGGACACGTAACTTAAGACTTACTTGGCTCTCTGTGTGACCAAAGTGCACAATGCTTTTGTTTCCTTTTTAATAAGTTTATTTATGCTCATCAACAAACAGCCCAAGAAGAAACACTGGCTGCTCAGCAGTGTCACTTCCTTGTCAGCCATAAAGTTTGTAACATCAAAGAACATGGCTGCATAAACCCAATGCCTTCATATCCTTTGTATAGAACTCTGAGATCCTGAAATATGAAAGAGTAGACCCAAAATGATTAATTCTATATTTTCCATGTAAAATCTGAAAGAAGCCTGCAGCCATCCAGCACCACGTCTACATAATTCCACGCAGGACCTAAGCAAGTCTGATGCATTAGCCTTACATTCCATAAAGAAGTGTTGACAAAGTTAAATCTCTTTCACAGCACAGAAGGTGCTTCAAAACAAATTGTAGTTTTGAAAATGTCTCCATAAACTATTTACAAATCAAACAAATAATAGGAAACCCCCACTCAGATAAACTGAGTTTACTTTCTCTTTACAAGAATGAATGACATTTGAGTGAATAACCATTTCATTTTTATATTTTAAGAGTCTCAGTGGACTTTAAAATCAATAGGTTTTACAGCTAATTCATTTTACCAACAATTTATATTTTCCAAATAAAATAAGAACACTGTTGATTTCTAATACATCTTCATTTCCTCTCTTTTTTTAAATAGGTATGCTATCAAATAATTCTCTCACTTTTTATGCTTAAATACTGTTTTATTTTATAAGCCATGCTGTACACATGTTAAGTTACTCTACAGACTATGATATTTTACAGCAGTTTCATAAATTAGCCTTCTAAAGTGATTAAGCTGTTCTCTGGACTCCAGAAATAAACTCCTCAAACAAAATGATGTATTTTTCATCAAACAATAAACACCCACAGTGGAAGCACTTTATTTCTCCAGAGCTGCAAATACTTTCAACAACTACTTGTCATCAGTACATGAACTATATATATATATCATGCAAAAAAAAAAAAATTACCCACATATCAAGTACAGTGAAGAGAAAGCCTCGTGCTCCTGTTGCTGTTTCAATTATATTGAATTACCTATGTCCTTGAAATGCACAGCTACATCTCCCACCAAATACCTGGTGTGGATATCTTGAATATATTTGCCTGACTGGACCTGTGAGGTGGCTGGACGTGCCTCACACCAGCTGGGTTTACCTAAGATGACTCCTGGCTTCTAAGTGCATGAGGAATGGCAGAAAGAGCATCTCAGGGTGAAGTGCCCCTGCCATGGCACTGGTCCCCTCCAGAGCATCTCCCTAGTGAGCAAGAACTGACGCCACCCTCCTGTTCAGAGTGGAGGCACAACTCACTGCTACTCAGCTAGTGCTAAAGGTGATGGGTATTTGGCACGACTGAAAGTAAGAGACAGAAAATTCTACAGAACACTTAACACCAAATACACCCAGTTTGTTCTGCCAGTTGGAGTTACTGTGGTCACCCTTTCCTGATCATGCTCAATGTATTCACAGCAGCCATTCACCTTCAGAGCAGGAAGGGTTACTGGTGGTGGAAGGCTGGGCAGATGGATACTCTGCTTTGTTCTTCCTGTTTTTCAAGTATATTTAGTGAGGCTGTCTATTCTGAAAAGTCCATAGATAGCTTTCTGCAAACAAGAATTATCCTATTTAACTCTGCAAAAATTAATATTTTGGCAGTCTACGAGTCTTAGAATTTCTTGCAATTTTATTTATTCTAGTAGATGATACCATTTTCTCCCTTCTAGGCAATCTATCTCTTAAGATTTCTCCTAGAGTGTCTCATTAATGCAGGCTTGGGAACAATGAAAGTCGGCAGTAAAATCAACCTGTGTTGTGAACAAAAGGAAAGTTTTTTAATGCATAAATATCTGACTCCTGTGAAAAGGAAGAAGCAGTTTTAATGAACTCTTAAAACCTACCAGAAGAAAAAAGGAGGTATGTATGCAAAAAAATAACACGTTCTGAATGGGTTAGACAGAAGCCACTTTTTCAGGATATGAAATGCAGGGTAGGTGGAAGAGACTTTTCCTACTACTGCCACATACACTATGATGATGTGACAGGAGAAGCTAAACCAGAATATTTTTGGTTCCCTATAGAATTCAGCCAAGATTGAAATTGTCCTTCTTTTGTTCAAGAAATACTTCAATTTAATATGCAGAGATGTATTGTAGTTGGAGGAAAAAAATAAGCCAACCCACACCATTTGGTTGACTGCAAGAAAGAGACATGGTGTTCACAGGAGGGTAGAGCAACATCACAGTAACCCGTCCCACTCCGTCCCATCCATCTCTTGGCCTAAGGACAAGCAGCTCTAGTTCAGTCCTGGGGCAGAAAATTAGAACTTATTTCATTGGCAGCCACCCAAATATCCTTCTTTCTTGTCTTCTGATCATGAACAGCTCAAACAGTTCCTGTGCCTTCTCCCTCTATAACTACCCCTGTTTATGTCTAGTGCAAAGATTCTTCTGCTATGCCCAGAGCTTGACCCCACCGGTCCCATCTCTGTTGCAGCACCTTCTGCAGCTCATCCCATTTCAGTTCTAGATAAGTGATATGCTGTGTCTGGGGCTCTAAAACCTTGTCATCTAAAACTGCCATCTATTATAGTGTAGGAGACAATCCTCCATAAAGCTAAATTACCTAAAATGGTTTTGAGCTTAAATGCAAGTATTACACATTATCACAGTAAACCTATGAATGTGCCAAATCTCCTCCCTTCTAATATACGGTGGGAAGAAATTATTTTTTCAACAAGGTAAAACTGAAATATTATTAACATCTAGACAATGTGCTGGTACCAATTACTTTTTTTCTTTTGATATCTGGAAGTAACACCAACCCTATTCAAGGTCTTTCTGTGAGGAGGTGAGCTGTAAAATG
>VZRV01002227.1:0-20499 GCA_013398115.1 Falcunculus frontatus
GAAAGAGGAGGAGGAGGATGAGGCCGAGCAGAGCGGCGTGACCGAGCCGCGGGCTCCGCGCCAGGGCTCGCACGCTCCAGCGCCGCGTCCCCCGGGCCGGCCCGGCCCCCCCGAGCCTCTGAAGTGCGGGTGGGGGCGCGGGGGGAGCAGCGGCGCTGGCGGCCGGCCCAGCCCCGGCTTCCCCGCCTCTATATAAACACACATTTGACTTTCTTTTGCCTCAAAGCGAACAGTGCAGAGGGGCTTTGCCCAGCAGCCCTGCCTCCCTCTCCTTCTTTTTTTTTTTTTTTTTTTTTTTTTTTTTTTTTTTTTTTTTTTTTTTTTTTTTCTCTTTNTTTTTTTTTTTTTCTTTTTTTTTTTTTTTTTTTTTTTTTTCTTCCGCCTTCCCTACAGAAGTCTGGTGAAAAGTCTGGGGCTCCCAAATAAGCGGCGTCGCGAGAGATCTGTATTTATAGGGAGATATTTATATATATGTAGAGATAGAGCTATAAACCGAACCGGCTCGCTGCGTGTGTGTAGATACATATATACAGCTATTTAATTCTTCCATCTCTCCAGCTCGCGGCTGAATTATTTTAAGATTTTTTGAACTTTTTTTTTTTTTTCAAATTTCGCTCCTTTTTTTTTTTTTTCTTCCTTTTTTCCCCTTTTTTTTTTCTTTTTCTTTTTTTCTTCTTATTTTTTTTTCCCCCTTCTCGTGTGTGTGGCTTTGCCTCGCAAGCGAGCGAGAGCCAGAGCATCTGCAGTTGGACTTTTTGGGGTCTTTTTTTTTTTTTCTCCGCCACTCCAAGGTTTTTCTTTTTTTAAATTATTTTCCCTTTTTTCTTCATTTTTGTCGCTCATTTTTACCCTCGCCTTTTCCCCTCCTCACTCACCCCCACCCTTTTTTCTTTCGGGGCGCTGCTTTTCCTCCTTTAATTTTATTTTTCCCCCCTTTCCCCTCTCTTTCCGTGCGCGCGTGGTGCTTTTTCTCCGTGTCACTCTGTCAAGTTTATTCCAAACAAGCCCAAACTTCGCAGCGAGGGGCAGAGCAACCACAGCTTTTTTTTTTTTTTTCCCCCCCCCCCCTTCTCTTTTTTTTTTTTTTTCCCCCCCCCCCTCCTCTTTTTTTTTTTTTTTTTTTTTTTTTAAATTTTCCTCTTTCCCCCCTCTTTCCCCTCGCTGTTTTCCCAACCTGCCAACCGAGAGGGGGGCGAGCCCGGGGCCCCCCTCGCCCCAGGACCCCCCAGGCAGCGCCGAGCGGGCGCTCCGCACTCGCCCTCTCTCCGTGCGTGTGTGTGGGTGCGAGTGTGGTGCCTGTCAAGGGGCTGTTTCTCTCTCCCCACCCTCCTCCTCCTCCTTCTTCCAAATATGCTTTTTGCAAGTTTTGATCTCGTCTCGGCACTGGCTACCCTCGCCGCGTGCTTGGTGTCACTGACTTTGCTGCTGGCCGTGTCCCAACAGCTGTGGCAGCTCCGCTGGGCTGCCACCCGCGACAAAACCTGCAAGCTACCAATCCCCAAAGGCTCCATGGGATTCCCTTTAATCGGAGAGACCTTCCACTGGCTCCTGCAGGTAAGGAGGATTCCCCGCTCTGCGCTGGAAAGTGGGCTGGGACCGGGTTTGGTTTTTCTTTTTTTTTTTTAATTGTTATTTTTAAAGGCTTTTTAAAGCGATTTAAAAGGCTTTTCCTTGCTTTATTTTTTTTCCTCCGCCGTCTTCTTTTCCTCCCGATTGCATCATGCGGCTTCTCGGCGAGCTGGGGAGGGAGAGCCGGAGCCGGGGGAGCGGCGGTGGCTGCGGGGGAACCGAGGGAGCGCGGCCGGGTTGGGCTCGCCCCGCGCTGCGCTCCCGGCCGGGCTCGGCGCGGCTCCCCCGGCGGGGGCTGCCAGGGCTCGGCATCGCTCCTGGGCTGCCGAGCCCCTTCTCTTCCTCCCCTCCTCAGCCTCAATTCTTGCCAAAACCTGAAATTCGTGACGCCGGAGCCGCGGGCGGGAGGCGGCCCGGGGTGGATGCGGCGGGCGCGGTGCGGGGGCTCCGCCGCTCGTGTCCCCCCCGGTGCCGCGGGCTCCGTCCCGTCCCATCCCCGCTCCTGGGGCTGCTCCCGGCTCGGCTCCCGCGGCGGGGGAAGCCCGCCGTGGTAATCGGGAGATTAACCCGGGATTAACCTCGCTAAACGCCCAACAGCGGCGGGCGGAGCGGGATCCCCCCGCACCGCGGGGCGAGGGGCGGCTGCCAAAAAAAAAATCGGGGGAAAAGGGGAAAAATCCGAGACGAGGAGAGGCAGGAGGCGGCCGGGGGGGAGCTGTGGCTCTGGGGGGAGCCGCGGGAAGGGCTCGGGGCATCTCGGGGCTCGCAGCATCCCGGGAGGGAACCCCCGAGGCGAAGCAGCGCCAGGGTTTCCCCCTCTCTCCTCCCAGCAAAAAAAAAAAAAATTAATTATAATAATCAAACGAGGATGCTCCCGCCCTTCATTGCCGCAGCCGGCGGCGGGGCAGGACAGCCCGGTCCCAGCGGGGACAGCGGCGGCGTCCCCCGGTGTCCCCCCCCACCGCCACCGCCGGGGAAGCCCCGCCACGGCGGCCCCGCGTCCGCCGCCCGCCCCCGGCGCCGAAGGGGTTAACGGCACGCTCTCAATAGGGCTTTATTTTTTAAAGAAATTTATCAGATTTTTACAGGGGGACCAGAAAAGGGTTCTCGCTTTTCCACAGGCTCCGTCCAAACAGAGTCCAGGGCTAAAAATACAAAATTTTGTATAAATTGGACTCCGCTCGCAACTTGTGCCGCATAAAGGTGCTCTTTGTGCTGCCCTGGAAATGGTGTACAAATAACTCTTTATTAATGCCACAAAAAGGACTTTAATTATATTTACGCAGATCAAGAAACAGGGTCACCTGAACATCTGAACCTCACAACCGCGCTTTTGTTTCAAAATAAACACCCGCGCTCCCAGCCCAGCGGCGCGGCCGCGGCGCTCGCAGCGCCTCTCCCCGCTCGCCAGGGGGGTTTTTTGGGGGGACCCCCCCCGCTGTCGGTGCGGCTCCGGCCGCCTCTTCGCCGACAAAAGCCCCTGGAGCATGTGGGAAAGTTATTAAAGTCCCTGAAATCTGGAGATTTACTTAGGCAAAGCGCTGCCTTTCGAGTAAAATCAGCCTGAGCGAGGAGGGAGGGGAAAAAAAAAAAAAGAGGCAAAAAAGCGAGGGGGGGAAAAAAGGGGGAGGGTGTGAAAGAGGGGGAAAAAAGGGGGAAAAAATAGAAATATGTTTAAAAGTGACAGGGGAGGTAAAGGGAGAAGGAAAAGGGAGGAGGAGGAGGAGGAAGGGGGGGCGGAGGGCACCGACCCCCGCCGGGCTGCGGGAGGACACGGGGTGACCCCAAAGCCCCCAAACTCTGCCCCAATCCCCAGACCCCGATTCCCACCGCGCACCCCCGCGCGCGGAGCTGCCGTGGGGTGACCCCAAAGCCCCGATCCCAAAACCCCGATCCCAAACCCCATCGCACCCCCGCAGGGCTCCTGCTTCCAATCCTCGCGGCGGGAGAAGTACGGGAACGTGTTCAAGACGCACTTGCTGGGCCGGCCGCTGGTGCGGGTGACGGGCGCGGAGAACGTGCGCAAGATCTTGATGGGGGAGCACCACCTGGTGAGCACCGAGTGGCCGCGGAGCACGCGGATGCTGCTGGGCCCCAACACCGTGGCCAACTCCATCGGCGACATCCACCGCCACAAGAGGAAGGTCGGTGTCCCCACGCGAAACCCTTCCTTTTCCCCCTTTTCCTTTTTTCCCCCTTGTTCTTTACCCTTTATTTCCTTTTATTCCCTTTTATTTCCTTTTATTCCCTTTTATTTCCTTTTATTCCCTTTAATTTCCTTTTTTCCCTTTATTTCCTTTTATTTCCTTTTTTCCCCTTTATTTCCCTTTATTCCCTTTATTCCCTTTATTTCCCTTTCTTTCCTTTTATTCCCTTTCCTTCCTTTTATTCTCTCTCCCCCTCGCTCCCCGTGGATCCCCCCGCTCGTGGGGGGGGTCCCGCGTGGGAGCCGCGGCCGCGCTGATCCCATGAGGAATTTCAAAGGGAGATGGGGTGGATCGGGATGGGATGGGGGTGGGGAGGACCCGCGCGTCGCCCCCCTCCTCCCTCGGCAGCCCCCCGCGATGGGGACACCCGCGACAGGGGCTGAGGGCTCTTAAATTGTGACCCCCACCCCCTCCCCGAACTGCAGGGACACCCCGAGGGGTTTTTCTTGGAGGGGGTGGTCTCGTGGTGCTGAGAATTTCCTCGGATTTCAGGGAATTTGGGATGCGGGCGGGGTGAAGCGCTGGTTGGGGGGGTGCTGAGCCCGTTTTTGTATCACCCTGAGGTGTGACTCCCCCTAAAACCCCCAGGGCAGCCCGGTTTGGGGTGCTGGGACCCTCGTGTCACCCTGATATGGGGTTCTGGGACCCTTTTGTGTCACCCTGAGGTGACTCCCCCTAAAACCCCCAGGACAGCCCGGTTTGGGGGTGCTGAGACCCTTTTTTGTCACCCTGAGTTGTGACTCCCCCTAAAACCCCCAGGGCAGCCCAGTTTGGGGTGCTGGGACCCTCGTGTCACCCTGATTTGGGGTTCTGGGACCCTTTTGTGTCACCCTGAGGTGACACCCCCCCTTAAAGCCCCTAGGGCAGCCTGGTTTGGGGTGCTGGGACCCTTTTGTGTCACCCTGAGGTGACACCCCCCCTCAAAGCCCCCGGGACAGCCCGGTTTGGGGTGCTGAGACCCTTTTGTGTCACCCTGATTTGGGGTTCTGGGACCCTTTTGTGTCACCCTGAGGTGACACCCCCCCTCAAAGCCCCCAGGACAGCCCGGTTCGGGGGTGCTGAGCCCCAGCAGAGGTGGGGGCTGTCCCCGTGTCCCCCCTGCTGCAGCGCTGGTGGCAGCAGTGGCACGGCTGTCACACCCCATCCTCCCCGGGTCCGGCTCTTTCCCAGCTGGATCCAGGCTGGGAATGGTTTGGGATGAAGCGGGGGGTGTCCCCCCAGCTCTGCAGTGTGGGGACAGCGCTGGTGACACCGCTGGGGACACGAGGCTGTCCCCATCCCTGCCCCAAGGCCAGGTCTGCTCTGCTCCTTGCTCCGGCCGCATTTCCTATTTTGGAGCCTGCAAAAAAATCCCTTCCAAACCCCGTCCTTCCCTCTTCTCTCCTGGGGGAGACGACTGGAAAACAAACAGCACATGACACCCATTAGTCACAGTTTTTAGGAGTGACACCACGAAAAAAAAGCTGTGTCTGTCCCTGCCCCAAGCCAGGCCTAACTCAGCCCCTCCAATTTTGGGGTTTTTCCTTAAGGACGGAGATATTTTTCCAACCTTTCTGTCCAAGAGGAAAGGATGGGGCTGCCTCCATCTGGGAGCAGAATCGGTGGCAGGAGAGGTGCAGGGATATGGGAATGATGCGTTTTCCTCGGCAGCAGCTTTGGCTCCCGTTTATTCCCCATCCAGGGAGGGTTCAGTGGGATCAGGCAGAGATCTGAAGGTGCCCCTGTGCCCATTCCCTGCTCCTTTCACCCTCCTGCACATCCGGGTTATTTTCTGCTCCTGAAAAAGCGGCCTTTGCTTGCGATGGCCTGGGATAAAAACCACGGAATTCCGACCTCGAGCAGGCACAGGGGAGCGTGGGTTATGGGAATGGGGTCATGGAAAAGGGAAGCCTGACCTCTGTGGGATCCTGGTGGGTTTGGAATTGGCACCACGGCTGGGCTGGGCAGTGCCAGCCCCAGCGGGAGCGATGCCAGCGGCACAAACCTGGCACAGCCTCTCTCCTCCATGGCTCTTCCTGGTGTTCTCCCTCCTGGGGTTTTCCTACTGGGATATACATGGCTCACTCTAAACTCTGAAACTCAAAGCTTTCGGAATATTCGGAGTCCTAAAGATCTCCACTGTGCTCCTCAAAACCTTTTTTTCCATCCTGATTAGATGTTTGATGTTAGGAAGGAATTGTGAGGATGGGGAGGGGCTGGGATGGAATTCCCAGAGAAGCTGTGGCTGCCCCTGGATCCCTGGAAGTGTCCCAGGCCAGACTGGATGGACTTGGATCCACCTGGGATAGTGGGAGCTGTCCCTGCCCGTGGAATGGGGTGGAAATTGATGGTCCTTAAGGTCCCTTCCAACTCAAGCCATTCTGTAACTCCATGATTTTTGGCATCACTTGTGATTCCAAGATGGAAAGAATCCTAATTCCTAATTAATTCCTAAATCCCAATTAACTCCTAAATCCCAATTAACTCCTAAATCCTAGTTCCCGCATCGGGGGTGGCCAAAAGCCTCCCGAGCACAGGTATTCCAACAAAACCCTGGCCCAGGATGACCTCGACCCCTTCTCCCACCCCTTGGTGCTCTCTGAGCTCCCACAAACTCTTTTCCCGGGATCGGCAGTTCTGGGATGCTCCAGGAGTTAATTCTTTTCTAAACTCTCTCTTTCATCTGCTCGAGATTGAGCACAGAGGGCTCAGCTCTGGAATTCGGGTGTTTATCCTGATTTCTTCACTCCATCTCCTGCTGATTGCTGCTTTTCCTGCCTCACCCACCCTGGGCTGCTCCCGATCCCGGCAGCCCTGAATCCTCTTCTCCCTAAAACCCATCCCTGAGCCGCACACAGAGATAAGCTGAGCCTGCCTCTAATGGGGTGAAAATCGATCGTTCTGCTCTTATCGAGATTCCGATGACCAGATTAAAGCTTTTCCCTTCAGGTGCGGCCTCTTCGGAGCTCGTTAACCCCGAGCTTTTGTTCGTCAATGGCTTCGACTTTCAACTCTCCCCACCCCGAAACTCTGAGAGCTCTCAGGAGAAAGGATTTGGACCTAGGACAGGCTTAAATCTTAAACCTAGCCCGAGTTGTCCTCTTGACCCGCCAGGGGTCCAAGCAAAGAACTTGGCAAAGGCAGAATTTTCCACAGGATTCCCCAATTTCCACAGTGAGGGTGCTGCTCTTGAGGGATTTATTGAAAGGTTTGGAAGCTCCAGGTAGAGAGGATTTCCTGGGAAATCTTTTTGGTGGACGTTGATCCACTTTAAAGCATTGTGGGGTTTTCTGGTGTTCAGTCCCCCTCTCAAATTCTGGGGTTTGCCTCATCTCGAGCCTTCACTTGTTCTTTTTCAATTCCCTGATCTTGGCAGAAATTGAGGTGGAATTCTTCACCTGGCACCGGATTTTGGCCAGAATGAGGAAAAGCAGAGCGTGGAACCCACCTCTGCTGCCCTTCCAACCTCTTGGGGTCATCTCCAGCTCTTGTCCATGGCCATAAATCCCTCTCATCTTCCCAAAACCCCGTGGAGTTGCATTTATTTCCAGCAGCACTGGCAGCTCCTCTTCCAGCATTCCCTGGCAGAGGAACCGTGGTCTCCAGATTGTCACCAGGATGCAAAGATGAGCTCCAAACCCAACATGTTCTTGCAGGAGGGTGCTGGGATCTTGCCAGGAATCAGCTGCTTGGTGGAGCTTTCCAAGGAATTTCAGCTCCTTGGTGGAGCTTTTCAAGGAATTTCAGCTCCTTGGTGGAACTCCGGGATCAGCAAATTGCGGCTGGATCCGCTGGAGGATGCTTGGATGGGATGGGATCAGGGATAGGTGGGATGATTCAGGTGTTGGAGCTCTTCCCTCTTTCTTTTTTCCCTATCTCAGATGTTTTTTTGGGATCTTTATGGGTTCATTATCCTGTTCCATAGAGAATATCCAGAAGGGTTGATCCTGTAGGTGTTGGTAAAGGATTCCGGGATGCAGGAGGTGCTCGGGAGGAACAAACCCCAATCCCAACCCTATGGAAGCTCTCTGCTTTCCCATCCCAAATTTATCAAATTCCCCTCCAGGAGGCTGTCAAAATTCCTGTAAACTGGAGAAAACCTCCTTGTTTTGGGATATGAATTGTCCAGTTATAGAGAGGGTTTGGAGTCAGAGTGGAGCAGGGATGTGGGGCAGGATGGAGGTCTGGGAACAGGGAATTCCTGCAGCAGGCAATGCCTTCATTGCAGATGTCACTGGCGTTGAAAATTCCTATAAATTGGGGAAAACCTCCCTGTTTTGGGAAATGAACTCTCCAGTTATTAGAGAGGGAATCAGGGAATGGAGCTGGCTTGGAGCAGGGATGTGGGAGCAGGGAATTCCTGTGCCAGGGAATGGCTTCATTGCCATTGTCCCTGGCGTTGGCTCCAGCCTTGGCCTCGGACAGAGCTGGGAGAGCAGAGCAGTTCACAAGGAATAAATAAAAGCAACTCCAAACTCCTCTCCGGCCCTCCTGGGATATTTATCCCAGCCAGGCTGCTCCTGTTGATGTTGGAGAAGGAGCTGGGCCTCCCCTGCTGGAGTCGAAGCTCCAGAGTGGAATTTTTGTCTGGAATCACCTGCAGGTTCCTCACGGGAGTGACCCCGTTTCTCCCATCTCTGGCTGAGCAGGGTCTTTGCTCCAGGGTTTGGTGGCAGATCCCTGTCCCTGTCCACTCCATGAGGGATGAACTTCATCCCTTGGGATTGGAGCTCCTGCTCTCCTGCTGGAACTCCCTGGGAAAGGGTGATGGGATCATTCCCGGTTCTTGCTCCATGCTCCGGTGGTCTCCCCATCCCGCTCTTGTTTTGGCCACCCAACGGTGCCACCTCTGCCATTCCCTGTCCCAGCCTGGCTTTTCCCTCCAACTTCATCCCATCTGATCCCATCTTGTCCTCGCCAATTCCCATTCCCACCCATGAAACCCCAGATTTTGGGAGTGTTGATTCCAGGGTGAAAGGAGCTGTAATGAGGGCAAAACAAACCTGATCTCAGGGATACGGCAGGCTCTGCTTTTATGGGATCTAATTCCAGCAGGAAGCTGGAATTGAGCATTCCTGTGCCTGCAAGGGATACTGGTGGAGAAGGAAATGGGAATTGGAAATGCCCAGGACACAGCCTTTAGGGTTTAGGTCAAATCTGAGCAGCGCTCAGGGCCAAGAAGGAGATTCCCAGTGCAGGATCCACGTGGGAAAGGTGGGATTGACTTTCCTCGGGATCATCCAGCTTGGCAGCAGAGCTCCAGACTTGTGTTCCAGCAGAGCCATCCCAAAATTGGCCAGCTCAAAAAAAAGGGCAAAGACGGAATAAAATAAAAGCAATCCATGGGATTGCTGGGGAGACATCCAGAGATTCCAGGAGAGAGCAGGGAGCAGAGCAGAGGAACAGCCCTGGTTTGTCTCAGTGTCCAAAGCTCCATCGCTCATTAACACACCGCAATTAATGCTCTGCCTCCGAGGCACGCAAGTGTTGAGCTCATTAGCACCGAGTGGAAAGGTCTGAGGCTTTCATATCGTTTGCGAGGGGATTAAGAACACAAAAGGGGCCATAAATTTACAGCCAAATATAAACCAGCTGCTGTGGGCTTGGCTGGGGGGAGGGAAGGATTGGGATGGGGGAGAGGGCTGGAGGAGGAGGAAGGAGGGATGGGAGGTGGCAGGAATGGACCTTTCCCCACAAAAAACCCAGGTTGTTAAGAGGTTTTTTTTAGGGTTTTTAGGAATTTTTTTTCATGCCCATCCAACCTACTCTGTGTGCCTTGTAATTCTCACGGTGGAAAAGAAACCATCCCAATCCATCGGAGCCAGCTCCCAAAATTGCATCAAACAGGCTGGATTCCAGCTGCCATCAGCTCCAGCCCCTCTCCGTGCCCTGGCAGCCTTAATCCGTGGGCAAAAGCCTCTGGAGCAGGGAAAAGCTTCCATGGATGGAGGAGGGCTCCTGTTCCCGGTCTGGGCTGGGTTGGCTCCTTGACTTCAGACCAAGCAGTGCTGTCATCTCCAGGGGTGTAAATCCAGAATAATTCCGAAAGATTATTAAAAAAAGCCAAGTGGAGGAGGTCCCGGCTAAAATACAAATTTGGTGGAATTTCACAGCGCCTTCCAGCCCAAAATTCTCTGTGAGCTCTGAGCCTGCTGTGCTGGCACAGCGGGATTGTGGCTCTGGGATACCCTGGGAGCTGAATATCCCTAAAACTGGATTTTCCACCTTCCCGTGCCATCCAGGGTGGGATGTTTTTGGGTGTCCTGGGAGGCACGGAGAAGGTGAAGCCCTTCCTCAGGCAGCAATGCTCTGGGCTGGGTGGAGCTGCAATCCAGACTCCTCTTCCAATGGGATGGCGAGCAAATCCCAGGGATGTGAGGGACCAGGAGCAAATCCCAGGGATGTCAGGGAGTCAGGATCCATCTTGCATCATGATCCTTTTTTTTTTTTACTTTCATCCTCCTCCATCCTTCCAAGCAGCTCAAGGAACCTCCTCAGCCGGGGTTTGTAACATCCCACTTATCCCTCTGGCAGTAACAGAGCTCTCCATCACTTCCCAGGTGGAATTTCTTCCATGAAATATCTCTCAGCTGCTGGTTTTCCAGCTTCCTTCTCCTTAGGTGGTGGCCTTAAGTTGGGATCACTTTGTGGGGTCATCTCAGCCCTTGTCACCCCTTCCCTGGAGGAGCTTTAATCCTTGCCTGGTCTGCAGGAGCTCCTCAGGCGTTTGCTCATCCCATGGAGGTCTTGCAACACTCAGGATTTCCTTGGAAGAATCCCTTTTCCAAAGTTTTTCCCCTATTCCTTCCACGAGACCGTGCATGCTCTAGAAGGTGTTTTTATTCCTTCAGGATGAAGTGGCTGCACCATGGATTGGGAATTACCCACCCATCCTCTCCTGAGTGTTGCCACCTCTTGCTCTGCTCTGGTCCCAGTTTCTGGAATTCTTGGCGGGACCAAGGACTGGTTTCTTTTTAAGTCTGGCTTTGCCTCTAGGAGAGACTCATCTCTGCTACTTAAATCCATAGGGATCCTTCCCTTTTGTCCTCTCTCCATGCTCCAGGAAAATGCATCGTGTCAGTAAAAAACGGGAATTTTCTCCTAATATTTCCAGCTTCCATTGGCTGCCTGGGAAAGCTGCTCTCCTCCTCTTTATCTCCGGGGAAACTCTTGTGTCCATACCACAGATGGTGCTCCATGACAAGCCGGGATAGCCCATCCCAGGGGTTGGAATTAGATGGTCTTTAAGGTCTCTTCCAACCCAAACCATTCCATGATTCTCTGGGGAATGGGAGCTCCGACCATGCCCGGTGGGTTTGCGGGATTCTCCTTCCCCACGGCTCGAGCCAAAGACTCTATCCACAGGCATCCCCTTTCCTGACCCCTTTCTGACCCCACCTTTCTCATCCCTTTTCTCTGGACACAGCTCCCAGCTCTTTGCCATGACATCCATGGATGTGAGATCTTCCTCCCTCCTTGAGAAGTGTAAGGTGAATTTTATTCTCCTTCTCCTCCATGAGTAAATAGGGAGAGGACACTTGGAGCAGCACTCCGGAGCTGATGAATCCTGGTGCCTTTTGGTATTCCCATAAATTGGGCTGAGAATCCAAAATGGCTGGATGGAATTTTGCTGGGGATGGAATTTTTGGGAGACCGAGGCAGTTTTGCAGAGGGGGTGCTGAGCCAGATCTTGCTTGGTCCTGGCTTTCCCCCACAGCCCCTTTAACCTCTCAGCCTTAAAGGGTTTGGGTTTGAAAGCAAAGCCTTAGAGGGTTTGGGATCAAAAGCCTCCCATGCCATGGGAGATTTGTAGGAGAGATTCTTGGATATGGAGATTTTTGAGTTGTGGAGAGACGCAGATCTGGAGCTTCGTTTAATTCTCAACTTGACTGGAAATGCTGGAGCTTCTCATAATCCTTTTATTTTAAACATGGAAAAATCAGGAGTTGGGACAACTCTCAAAGGTGCATCATGACACAGCCCAGAGATCTGAAATGATCCTTATATTTTTTCCAGTAGATTTTTTTTGAAAATCATTCGGATTTTAGTGCAACTTCCTCTGGCAAAGGCACATCGTTCCTTTTAACCTGGAGGCTCCAGCTACTGTTCCCAGACTCCTTTTGGAGGCTAGTGCATCCATGAGGGCCTGGATTCTTCCAGGATGGAGCCTTCCATGCGCTCCATTTTCCAGAGAAAAAAAGAGAGAAAAGGAATCAGTTCTTTGCTGTGAGCAAGGGCCAAACCTTTTATAAATAGACCTCAGAGTGTCCAGGCAGAAGCGGGATTTTGTGGAATTTTCTCTCCTTTTGTGGTTCCTTTCCAACCTTTTTGCTGTGTTTTCCCTTTGTTCATGCTCCCAGTACCAGGACGGCCTCTTGCCCATGAACCTGCTCAAAAATACCCCGGTTTACAAGCCCACTGGAGCATGGGAATGGGCTCCGGAGAGAGGCAGACATCCAGGATGATGTGGTGATGGGACAGGGCAGGGACCAACACAGCCTGGTCTTTGGAAATGTGGGAAGAATTAGGACGAATCCAGGTTGAGATGCTGCTTTGGATGCTTCCCGACATATCCTGTCGGCCAAACCTCTGACAGGTGCCAAATTGGTTCCTGAAAACATTTCCAGGCTCATCCTGCCTTGCTTTGGTCTGGCCAGTGGCTCTGGGCTGGATGGGATGCAGGTGGCTGATCCCAAAATTTAAGTTTTCCTCTCGGAAGGGAGGAACGGAAAGCACCAGTCCTTCTTTTGGGGGGATGTGCCAGGTGGGAGCAAGGGCTGTGCAAATCATGGATGGCAAAAGGCAGGGACTGGTGTTGGTGCTTGGAGTGGGAAGGGGAACATGGAAAACATCATCCCTCCCACCCCAACCATGCATGGAATCACGGTTGGAGCTCAGAGAATTCCCTCAAATTCCCTCTCCTCTTGGCCAAGGTTTAAGGATGGGGCTGGGGCACTCTCCAGCTGGGACTGGGGGCACTTTGCTGTCACGTGGAGCTGCAGCTGAGGCACCGGGAAGACATTTTCTGCCTTTGGAAAACCATAAATCCTTAAATATCCTTTTTCCACGCGAGGCGGAGTGAGAAGGTTCCAGCCAGGCTCGCTGGGTGGTGGGGTCTCCTTCAGTGCGGGTGTGTGGTGTCAATGAACACCCTTGGATGGAGCAAATTCCCAGATTTGGCTCTTTTTGGGACATCTCCCAACGTGGAAAAACTGGGTGCTCTTTCCAGCATCCTCAAAAGTCCTGGCACTGCTGAGAGCCCTCATGGCCGGGTGCCACCACAGCCAGGCTGTGCCATGTCAGGGTTAACAAAGCTGAGCTTAGAGATGATTTTGCCTCTTGGCAGCTCTGGAACAACTTTTTTTGCCCTGATTCTCCTTGGCTTTGCCGGGATTCGCTCCTGGAGCAGCCGAGCCGCTCGGCTCGACTTCACTAGAGGGCGCAGGAATTTTAGGCTAGGAACGCGCCGAGGTTCGTCGGGGAAAGTTGGCTGCCTTCTCCTCCTTTTTAATCAACTGGAAAGATGCAGAGTTGAACTGGAGGTGACTGGAAGGGGATCCAGACTTGTGTCTGGCCGGGGAAGGATCTGCTGACATGTGGGATTAGGCGGTGCGAGCGCGGCGGCGGCGGCGGCCGGGACAGAGCAGCGTGGCCGGGGCTCGGGACGTGGTTGGGAGCTCCAGGGAGCAGCCAGCTGGAGGAGCCTCCTGGCACGAGGAGAGCTCCAAAAATTGCAGAGAAAGAAAAAAATCCCCCTCACCCCCCAGTGCTTAATGCTCCCCTTTGTCAGGCTGGGCAGGTTTGAGTTGAACCCGTAGGGGTTTGGTCTTCTCTTCCCAAAGGTCTCCCCATTTGTTCACGTCAATCCTTGGGACAGGATCTTCCCTCTTGGGAGCCTGGCTTGCTCCAGGGGTGTGGATCCAGCCCCCTCCATGACAGCAGCAGTTTTGGGACCAGAGGCACATCTGGGACTGCGGCTTTTTTTCAGGGAGCAGGGTGTCCCCAAGTGCTTCTCCTGTGGGAGATGCCGGGAAGGATGAGGCCAGGAGCTCCAAGAGCCACCTCCATCAGGATGGTGGCTCCAAGCAGGGATGTAGACCCGGTGCTCCTAAAGCAGAGGTTGTCCCCTCATTGGCCCTGTTTCCAGCTGGGGAAACTGAGGCATGGGAAGTGTTTGGGGACATTCACTGGGAGCCTCTGTCCTTATTCCAAGCTCCTCAGCATGGATGAAGGGCAAATGAGAGCTGGATGGGGAGACAGCGGTGTCCCTTTGCCGGCCCCACCCAGGTGGTCTTGTCCCATCCGTGTGGAACAGCTCATGGATGCCAGCTCTGCATCAAAGTTGTGTCCTGCTCATGGCCAAGGGAACCATCCCTTCCCCATTCCCTTCTCACCTTCCCCACTCCCTTCCCACCTTCCTCACACAGCCCGAGCATCTCGGCTTTACCCCCTCCAGCTTTTCTTGCCCGAGCAGCTGCTTTTTCCAGCAGAAAATGCCTGAACATCGCCTCCTTTCCAGGCTCCAAAGCCGCTCTGGATGCAGGCAGGAGGCGGCCGCAGCCGCCCTGTCCCGCGCCCTCGCCGTGCTCTCGCTCCCTGCTGTTCATTCATTCATTCATTGATTCCTCCTCTCATTCATTCATGCCTCAGCTCCGTGCGGCCATCCAGGCCGTGTCTCCAGACTGATCTGCTCGGATTTTCTTCCCTATCCATCCTCCCATCCTGGGATTTCCACGGAGAGCTCCGCGCCGTGCCCGCCGCGTGCCGAGTTTTACTCGGGGCTCAACCTGGGCCGTTGTGAAGCGGCTCTTGTGGAGCCTCCGGAGCCTCCTGCCCGGAGCTGCGAGGGGACAGAGGTGTTTTTTCACCAAACAAACTCCCAGGGAACGTGGGGCATTAGCAATGAGGGGTCGCAGCCAGGAAAATATTACCTTTCCCTTGGAGTGCTGACTGCGGAGGAAATTCTCACATTTACAGCTCCGGCGAGCCCGGCGCTCATGGAAAAGAGGGGGCGGCTTTGATTTCGCTCCTCTCGGTGGGTTGATAGCTTGGCAGCCCCCCCACCTCGCCTCCATTCCCGCCGGGAAGCGGCCACCGGTGGAGGCTCCGGCGCGCAGCTCGCTCCTTGGAATCCTGGTTTAATTGGATTTTCCTGGAGGCCTGCGGTGCGTGTGCGTCCTGCCCCGTGCGTGTGTGTAGGTTAATAAAAAATAAACAAACAGCACTTTCCCCCCTTTTTCGGGGAGGGATGCGGCGGGAACGCCGAATGAAAGCGCTGCTGTGCCGGGAAGGGACATTCCTGGCATTGCTGAGCTCCTCGCGCGGGCCCAGGCCCAAATTGGAGGAAAAAAATTGGAGTAAGGAGCCGTTAGCGTGGGGGACCTGGGGAGGCCCAGTCCTGCTCACTGTTTACTCGCAGAGCTTAAATTAACGCTGGCTGCTGACATCAGGAACTTTTTTTTTCCTGGTTTCCCAAGGAAATGAGCCGAGGGCGATCGCGGCCTCTGCGTACGTGCAGAGGCTCTTCCCCACTTGAACCCCTGTCGGAGTTCAGCCAGATTCCACAGAGATCCTAAAGGCTCCAAAATAATTATTTTGCTTCATTTTACATCCATTAAAAAAAAAAAAAAAAGGTGCTGGAGAGGTGGGAGGAATTGTCAGTGCTTCCCGTTGGGAGAGTTGGGTTTTCCCGTTGTGTTTGTGTACCCGTGTTGGACACTGGAGGATCCCTGTGGAAAAGGTCCATCATTAACCTCCAGGCCTTGGGATGAGCATTACTGGGATCCATCGGACATGGAAAGCTGGCTCTGTCCCTCCTGCCACACGTGGGATGAAGGAATTCCTCCCATCCCCAGTTTGCTCCGTTATTCCCCGTCACTTGTGATGGTTCTGGTGGGAATCTCGGGAGGAGCTGATGTTTCTGGCAGCTTTTTTAGGAATTGGTGATTCTGGATGAAGAGTTTGGAATGGTGACAACTCTGTGTAGGACACGTGATGACCTTGGAGAAGGCCAAGGGTGTCGGGGCAGTGGAGAAACCTCTCCTTGTTGTCTTTTGTAGGTTTTCTCCAAGATTTTCAGCCATGAGGCTCTGGAGAGTTATCTCCCCAAGATCCAGCTGGTGATCAAGGACACCCTCCGGGCCTGGAGCAGCAACCCCGAGTCCATCAACGTGTACCACGAGGCGCAGAAGCTCACGTTCCGCATGGCCATCCGTGTCCTGCTGGGATTCCGCATCCCAGACGAGGAGCTCGGCCGCCTCTTCGAGGTCTACCAGCAGTTCGTGGAGAACGTCTTCTCCTTGCCCATGGATCTGCCCTTCAGTGGCTACAGGAGGGTGAGATTTGGGTTGGGTTCTTCACCCTGATAGCACCAATTAATTAACGGGCGGTGATTAATCCACACCTCTCCGGGTTCTCAGTGGGATTTCTCATCCTCTGACCTCAGGGAGCCCATTTTGGGCCACAATTCCTGATTTAATGGAGAAGACAGAGGAAGATCCATTCCTTGGTGATTGGAGTGGTTTGATAACAGAAAATAGTCAGGACTTGCCTAGATTTAATTAATATTTTTCCTTACTTGGCAATTTTCCTGTATTTTTTTATTTCATGGGACCCTTCTCCTTTTCATTTCCTCCTGTCCTCAGAGTGAAACAGGTCCTTGTAATTCCCAGAATTAAAACAGATCCTTGTAATTCCCAGAACTAAAACAGATCCTTACAATTCCTGGAGTATTCCAGATTTTTTGACGAGTGATGCAAAATGAAAACGTAACAAAAAACAGACATAAAATCACATTTTTTCCTGTGGAGAATTTTGATAACAGAAATATGGGACTTCAAAATTTATTTCTCTGATATCCCTGCAATTTTTTTTTATTGTTATTTGCCCATGGGAATGATTCCATCCCCTTGGAGCCCGGAATCATTCCCAGCAGCAGGTTAGCCCCGAGCAGCTGCACTCCCACAGGAATTGCTTTACTGGGACCAGGTGATCAAATTGCTCGGGAAGAGGATTCTTTGGGATGAATGGGCCTTCCTTTGAGAGACAATTTTCCCAGGGATTTCCATACATCCCAGGAGGAGCCGGGGGCTGTGAACCGGTGCCGGACAGGGGCTCCCAGCCCAGACCCATCATTTACACCTAGGTGTTGATTACTCCGCCTGTGATCTCCCCAACTCCGGCTTTACTCCTCCTGCCCAGGGGACACCTCCAACATCTTCACACCCCTCTTTGAGCCTCTCCTTTTATGACTTGGACCTGTCCTGAGCACGTCTGCAGCTCCTGGGATGGGCAAGGTGCTGCTGGTGGTGTGGTCTGACTGCTTCCTGCTCCACAGGGAATCCGGGCCCGGGAGACGCTGCAGAAGGGGCTGGAAAAAGCCATCCAGGAGAAGCTGCAGAACACTCAGGGCAAGGACTACGCCGATGCCCTGGACATCCTGATCGAGAGCGGGAAGGAGCACGGCAAGGAGCTGACCATGCAGGAGCTGAAGGTAAAGGTCACCTTGTGATTGTTCTGCTCAGGGCAGGGCCTCCCTGAAGGGAAAAGCATGGGATGCTCCAAGGAGGAGTTTTTGGGGCAGACCTGAGATGAGCGATGAGTGCTGGGGGACCATGATGTGTTGGTGGGTCCTGGTCTGGTGGATCCAAACCAGTTGCTTTGTTTATTTGCTGATTGTGCCCAGTCCTTTCTACAAAGCATTCCATGGAATCATCAAGCTTGGAAAAGGCTTCCGAGATCATCAGATCCCATCTCCATCCCCACAAAGTGCCACACCCACTCGGCTTTTGAACACTTTCAGGGATGGTGACTCCACCACTGTCCCAGGCAGCCTCTTCCAATGCTTGGCCCCTCTTCCAGGAAAGAAATTTTTCCTGATATCCAGCTTGAACCTCCCTGATCACAATGGGAGCTTTCAGCCTTGATCAGCTTCATCCCTTGACCCTTCCACTTTTCCTGGTGCCTCCTTTTCAGGACACGGGAGCCCCTCAGCAGGTTCTAATCTGCAGCTGGGTCATGGCATGTCAGGAGCCGTCTCCTGGGGTTTTTTTCCTGCCTGTCTGATCCTTGGAGGCTCTGTGGGAAGCTCCCCGTGGTGGCTGTCCAAGGAGTGACCTTCCAGTTAAACGTGACCCAGCTGTGGCTGTCCCATCCCTGAAGTGTCCAAGGCCATTAACAACGGACACAAACTCTGCCCAGATTTCCCTCATCCATCCTGGTGGATGGGAAATCTCCAGGGAGAATCCATCTCCCTNATGGGAAATCTCCAGGCAGAATCCATCTCCCTCCAACACCTCCCTTTGTAGGTCACATTCCATTTTTCCCTCTCCCAGCTTTGTGATGTGACCCCTCCTCAGGTCACTTGGCCCCTTTGGATCTTAAATCTTTGAAGCAGCTCTTTTGGGGAAACGTTGTGGCTGCCCCATCCCTGGGAGTGTCCAAGGCCAGGTTGGACGGGGTTTGGAGTGGAAGGATAGTGGAAGGTGTCTCTGGGGTTGGAACGAGGTGATCTTTAAGTTCCCTTCCAACCCAGACCATTCCATGATCCTGAGGCCAGGATGTAAAGTTTCGGGGAGAAAAACACCCCATGGCACCTCAACATGCTGAGGTTGGTGGCCCCTCTGTCCCACCCCTGTGTCTCACCCTGGCTCTTCTCCTGTCCCCCAGGACGGCACCCTGGAGCTCATCTTCGCTGCCTACGCCACCACGGCCAGCGCCAGCACCTCCCTGATCATGCAGCTCCTCAAACACCCGCGGGTGCTGGAGAAGCTGCGGGAGGAGCTGCGGAGCAAAGGGATCCTCCACAACGGCTGCATCTGCGAGGGCTCCCTGCGCCTGGACAACATCAACAGCCTCCACTACCTGGACTGTGTCATCAAGGAGGTGCTCCGGCTCTTCACCCCCATCTCCGGGGGGTACCGGACAGTGCTGCAGACCTTCGAGCTGGACGTGAGTAGTGCTGCAGCCTGAACTCCCCAAAACAGCCAAGTTCGCTTGAGCCTGGCTTAGAGGAGACCTCCAAGGGGGTAAATGAAGTCCTGCCTAATTAAGTCCTCCCAGGCAACCAGTGACAGGATAAAGGGACACAGCTTTAAGCTGCACCAGAGGAAGTTTAGGCTGGATATTAGGAAAAAAATCCTTCCCAGAAAGAGTGGTTGGGCATTGGAATGGGCTGCCCGGGGAGGTGGTGGAATCACTGTCCCTGGAGAGGTTTAAGCAAAGCTTGGATGTGGCCCTCAGTGCCATGGTTTAGTTGATGGGATGTTAGGTCACAGGTTGGACTTGGTGGTCTCAAAGGCTTTCCCAGCCTAATTAATTCTGTGATTCTGGTGATGGGATTTGTTCTGGATCCAGCAGAGTGGTGGGATGTGGAGCAAGGGATGCGCTGGGGCTGTCAAAGAGCAGACGGGTGTGATGCTTCAAACCTCAGCTCGTGACAGTGACGCCAAATTCTGAGCTGGGGTGTGACAGGGGAAAGGTTTACGGCAAAGGGCATCTCCAGGCTGCCGGATGACAGGCGGATTAGTCACCGCCATGGCTGGAATTTCCTCCCAGCAAAACAAAATCTCGGGAGCTGCCTTGTCACTGTAAATCCTCCTAATGCAATGGTTTGAGTCAGAGACCTTTTAAAGTGCTCAGGGGATGATAAATCCACCCCATTTCTCATCACCCGGGCCCTGACGTGGGTGTTGGGCGTGTGGTGCTGACAGGCAGCGGGGTGTGGGATGCTCTGGGATGCTTTGGGATGCTCTGGGATGCTCTGGGAAGGGCTGGCTGGTGTGTGTGGGGCACGGCACGGGAGAAGCTGCTTCCCCTGCTCAGCACCACGGGGTTCCTGGTAGGCAGCTCCTGCCAGCGACCACAAACCAAATAAATGGATGGATCATCCCACGAGTCCTTGGGATAGAGGGAGGAGTTAAGCCAGGATTCCCATCTCTTTGTACTATGCTCTCTGGTTTTCCTTTAAACCTGCATCACACTCGAGGAATAAACCCAAAAGAAATGGGAATAAGTGAGGAAAACTGAGGGTGGTGAGGCCCGGTGCAAAATTGCCCAGGGATTGTTGATGCCTCATCCCTGGAAGTGTCCAAGGTTGGATGGGGGCTTGGAGTGGCTTGGGATAGTGGAAGGCATCCCTGCCCATGCTGGGGTGGGACAGGATGGGTTTAAGCTCCCTCCCAACCCAGATCATTCCATTGTTCCAAGAACATAAAATTCCTTTATCTCATTCCCCTCCTCCCTCTCCCTCTCCAGCAGGATTGACCCACTCTGTTCTTCTCCCCACCCCTTCCCGCCTCTCCGCAGGGTTTCCAAATCCCCAAGGGCTGGAGTGTGATGTACAGCATCCGGGACACCCACGACACCGCTCCCGTCTTCAAGGACGTGGACGTCTTCGATCCCGACCGCTTCGGGCAGGGCCGGAGCGAAGACAAGGACGGCAGGTTCCACTACCTCCCCTTCGGAGGAGGCGTACGGACCTGCCTGGGGAAGCACCTGGCCAAGCTTTTCCTCAAGGCTCTGGCCATCGAGCTGGCCAGCACCAGCCGCTTCGAGCTTGCCACCAGGACTTTCCCCAAAATCACCCTTGTGCCCGTGGTCCACCCGGTTGATGGACTCAAGGTCAAATTCTTCGGACTGGATTCCAACCAGAACGAGATCCTGACGGGGACAGACGCCATGCTGGGGGCCACCGTGTAAAGCCCGCGCCGGTGGCACCAGGGACGGGCGGCCGGGGGACGCAGGG
>VZRV01002227.1:20698-75259 GCA_013398115.1 Falcunculus frontatus
ATACACAGTATCTAAATATTATAAATATATATATATATATAAATATCTATAAAACACTTCTGCTTCCAGGAGGAGAAGGCCCCACTGCGGGAAAGGCTTTGGAATCAGCCGAGGATCTGAGGTCTGGTGTCCCGGGGCAGCTCTGGGGTGACCTCTGACCTTTTATTTTTAACAGTGTTAAATTAGCTGGTGATAACAGTGTTTTTATGGTTTTTGAGGTTTTTTTTTTCATTTGTTCGGTTGTGTTGTTTGTTCCGGGGCGTTGGAGCCTTTCCTTGGCCAGGGGGAGGCAACGCTGCCCCTTCCCAGCCCCTCTCCCGCTGGTGCCGGGGCAGGCTGGGGAGGAGGAGGGGTAGTTTTGCTTCCCGAAAAACCCCTCCTGTGGTGTCTTGCCCGGGGCTGACTCATCCCCGAGGCCTCGTGTGAGGCAGATTTGCATTTTCCAAGATGTTTTGGGGCTCTGGGGAGGGGGATGCCCTTTTTTTTTCTCTCGTTGAGTTTCCTGCTGCTGCTACACGGCCTGTGAGCACCCCCTCCACCGCAGCACCTCGCCAGCCCTGGGCAAAGGCACCCGGCTTTGGGGACATTTGGGTGCCTTTGCTGTCCCCTCAAGGTGCTGGCACCAGCCCCGAGCCCCAGCACGGCTCTGCCAGAGGCATTTGCATTAAAGGTGATCTCTCGAATTAAGCCAACGCACGCATTCGTTTGTCTCGTGTTTGGGGTTTTTTGGCGACGGGAGAGCTCAGCAGGAAGGAGAGGGCTCTGTGTCAGCTTCCACCCCGCATCCCAGAAGAATCCCAAAGCCTCTCCAGCACAAGCCAGCAGCCACCGAGAGGTATCTTGCCTTCCATTTGCTGGGGGGGTTTATTTTATTTTGGTTTTTTTGCATGCAAGAGGCTTCTGGGTTGAGTTGGAGATTTGGAGGCTTGTGCTGGGAGAGTGAGGAGCAAAAGCTCCCCTAGCACCTGGGCAGGGGTTGGGTTCAAACCAGAGCCAAACACCAGCTTGGGGGGGTCCCTCTGTGTCTTGGGGCAGCTCTCCAGCCCATCCAGCCCCACTCCTGTCCCACCCCAACCCTCTGAGGTGGAACGGACAACACGAGGAGGCTGAGAATGGTGATGGGAACTGATCTCGCGCTCGGGGGGCAGCTTGGCTTTCAAAGGGGTCCAGAGAAGTCCGAGGGCTTGGAATAGGGAAGGAGAAGGGGCAGGTGTGGCTCACCAGGTGGCTTTGCAGGTTGTGCTTTCGCCTCTTTGGCAAGAGGTGCCTCTTGGGAAGGTCGCAGGAAGTGTGAAGCGAGCAGAGGCGAGGCCGCCTCGGTCGGCCCGGCGCTGGCGGGGGCAAGGAGGAGGGAGGCAGGTTTGGAGCCAAGGGAAGCACTTGAGGTTGGAATGCCGTCAGCCAAGCTGCCAAAAATCCCCCCCGGAGCATCTCGGGGAATGGTGTTCCCTCCCACCGGGATGCACAGCTTGATTTAAGCTGGAATAAAACTCCCAATCTTCAGGGATTCCCAGCTCCCATTCCGATCCCGACCTTATTTCTGGGTGGTGACCAATGTGACAAACCCCAAAGGAAGGTCTCAGGAGCCCTGGAGTGGAGGGTCAGAGTTTTCCAGCCTGGAATTTTTGGGTGGAATACCCTCAGTAACTCAGGCCCTGTTGGGATTCCAGGTGCTTCCTTGTCCTGATGGGGAGAAAACTTTCCCAGCGATAAAAGGAGCTTGGTGGAAATCCAAATCCCAAAGGGCAAAGGAGAACACAAACCTGGATGTGGTGGGAAGGGGGAGACTCCCAGGGACAAACATTTGGGGAGAAATGATGGGCACAGGGAGGTGTCCATGGTTTTTGCAGGACTTGGGGATGGGGATGGAAGGTGGAGGAGCTGCAGGGTGAGAACCCAACGGGCGCTCTCCAGGAGCCCCCATTTCCATCTGGGATCTGTGCTTGGGGATGAGTGAGCTGGGAAAGGGAAAACCTGGAGAGGGGGATGGACAACCAGGATAGGAGGTCTGGTTAAAGCTAAATCCCTTGGATAGATGAGCAAAATCCCTTGGACAGACTTTTCTGGAAGGGCTCAGTCCCTCTTTTCGTGGGGAATCAAGGAAAGGTTTTCCCCTGAAATTTAAATTTTAACTTCCAATGTTGTTCCAAAGTGAGAACCAAACCTGCTCTGGAGTGAGTTTTGATGGGAATGGGAGCTGCAGCCATCTCTGAAATTCCATTTACATCCCGTGGATATACAGTGTTTGTGTGGGGGAGTATTTAATCCAGGCTGAAGTAAGCCAGGCTTTGTTGTTCCAGTCCTAACTAATATAACTTGACTAAAAAAATAAAGTTGCTGCAGTGGGTTTGCAGAATAAAGCACTTTGAATCTCAGAATTTTTTGTTGGATTTTTTTTTTTTTTTTTAATTAGCACAGTCCAATTTGCTATAATATTATTTTATACA
Organism: Falcunculus frontatus; assembly: GCA_013398115.1. Taxonomy (NCBI): domain Eukaryota; kingdom Metazoa; phylum Chordata; class Aves; order Passeriformes; genus Falcunculus; species Falcunculus frontatus. The sequence continues at coordinate 23,146 of VZRV01002227.1, forward strand.
CAAATTTTTTTTTTTTGGTCTGTCTTTATAAACTATTATAAGTGCTATTTTTGTTATAATTCAAAAATAGATATTTAGGATAAAGTTGTGCTGTTAAATATTTGTTATTTAGTAAAAATATGATTTTTTTTCCTCTTTATTGTAAACGTTGTCTGGGAAAAAATATTAATGTTTTATCCTATTTGTTTTTAATATTAAAAAAAAAGGAAAAAAGCACTTGTGGGGTTTTTTCGTTCGGGAATTGGTGCCGTGTGAGGTTGTGTTGCAGTCATGTGGGTTTTAATATGTACAGAATATTCTGTGTCCCATATTAAAATGAATGTTGTGTATTTTGTGATCCCAAAATAAAACAAAACAGAAAAAAAAAAAAATCATCCCTGTGGCTCCTTTCTAGAATTCCAGAATGAAAAGGGTTGGAGTTCCCAAGTTTTGGTCTCGTGTTCCAGCTGCAGCTCCTTTGAAGGCCTTGTGGCCTCCTGGATTGGGGTTTCGGGGAGGACCATCCCGGGAATGGGGGCATCCCATAAACTGGGATTTTGACATCCAGCTCCATGGCCAAGCTGAACCTTGGTTGGTATGGACCCAAATAGAGGAAATTACACTTAAAAATAAAATAAATTATGGAGATGATGGTCATGTGTTGAATCAAGATGTCCAGAGATTGGGAATCTCTGTCCCTGGAGATTGGACGTGGTCCTGGGCCACCAGAGCAAGATGAATCCTGGCTGTTAGGAACACAAATACAGGAAATTCCACTTAAAAATAAAATAATAAACATAAGATTAAATATTTTTATGGTGAGGACAGTCAAGTGTTGGATCAAGATGTCCAGATACTTGGAGTCTCCATCCCTGGAGACTGGACATGTTCCTGAGGACCCAGACCAAGGTGAATCCTGGCTGAGACGGATCCAAATACAGGAAATTCCACTTAAAAATAAAATAAAATGAAATAAAATATTTTTATGGGGAGGATGGTCAAGTGCTGAATTAAGTGGGAGAGGTTTGGAGTCTCCATCTCTGGAGATTGGACATGGACCTGACCAAGGGGCCACAGCTCTGAGGTCCAACCCATCCCAAGGTTTTTGGGAGGTCCAGGACACCTCGTTTCTGCCCAGAGCTTTCTCCTCTTCCCAGCAAGAGAAATGAGGGAAGGGAAGGCAAATATTCCAGCTCTGTGTGTGTGTGTGTCCTGGTCCTTGCTGCCATTTTTTTCGGGAATTGCTCCATATGGAATTGGCACAGGAGACCACCATGGGTGGGAGAACAAACACCCAACTGCTGAGTACATGGGATGGTGGGCAGGAGGTGTAGGGTGGAGCAGACGAGGCAGGACACGATTCCCAAGGTGGGAATGACCCCATGATGGGCAGCAGGTGGGGTGGGAGCAGCCGGCTGTCCCCACCCTCCCACCATTTCCCATTTGGGCTCCGGAGAGATTGACTCCACCTCTTCAGCAAATCCCTCTCCTGGAGTTTTCTGGGAGCTGGGATTGCTCCGAGCTTTTTTAAACCATAATTTTTTCAGGATCTTCTGGCCCTGGCCGGTGGGAGAAGAGCTTTGATGAGATGAGATGTGCCAGGACAAGCTACTGGTGGGAGCTGCAGCTGCAGCTGCTCCGGAGTGGAGCAGGGGCGGGCTGGGAGTGCTTAGGGTAATTAGGCAATTAGTGAAGTAATTGGCTTCTGTCTCCTTCCTCTTTTCCCCATAAATAGAGCCCCGATGGAGCCCTGGCCGTGGTGGGAGTGTTGGAGAACAGGATGTTGCTTCCAGTGATGACATCCAAAGGCAAGTGAGGGCTGCGGGAATGAATAGAACTTTGGCTGGAAAATGTGACCGTGAAACCCAAGCCCGGGTCCCTTTGGAGCAGCCAGAAGCTCCGAGGCTCCTTTCCCTCCCTTCAGAGCTTTGTGGCTGCTCTTTTCCTACTTTGGGATGTGTCCTGCCAACAAGGATTTCACTGGCTCTGTCCTGGCTGTCGCCAAAAAACCAGCCTTGGGTTGTGCTCATCCCTGCTCCTGTTCCCTTCCCAGCCCGAGGTGGCACCTCCCCGTCCTTTCTGTCCCGTCCAACTCCCACAAACCCCGTCTGTCACCTCTGTCAGAGCAGGGAAGGTCATTTCCTTTTGGGATTTCTTTGCTTCCCGCTGCTCCCCTCCCTTCGCTTGGATGTATTTATAATTTATTGGTCATTTATGGCTTTCAGCGAGGAGCTGCACCACCCCTGGAGGGGGATGAGGTGTCTCGCTCTGCTCCAACTGAAGTAGGGAGAGGGGTTTTTTTTGGGATTGCCTCACGGGAGCTGCTGGATCCCGGCGCAGGTCCCTTGGACTCAGTGTTCTTTCCACTCGGCGCCGGCTCCGAGGCTCACGTTACTCCCTTGGTTTTAACTCAAGCTGAACTCCTGGAAAGTTTCTTTTTAAAGGTTGTGTGTGAGAGCACAGAAAAGGTGTGTGAATGCATCCATGGACTTTTTTCCCCCTTTTTTTCTCCTCCTCTTTTCGTCTCCTTTTTTTTTCCCCTTAGGAGAACAAAAGGGAATTTTGGCTCCTGCAGAACTAAATGGGATTCTGGTACTGGCCTTGTGTCCCCTTGAAATGTGGATTTAACCTGAAAATCTCCAGGCTCAGGCCCTTCCAAGATAGAGCTGAGCTAAAAGTTGAGCTAAAATCCTGCAGTGTCCTTAAATAACATTTACAGGAATTACTGAAATGGAAGAAAGGGATGGATTTCCAGGTGGTTTCTTGGCATCGTTTTTCTCCAGAATATTTTAGGAGCCCTGGTGGACCCTGCGCTCTGGTCTTGGCTGGAATTAAAATGTGGAAGGTGCCTTGGAATAGAATAAAATTGAATGAAACAGAATATTCTAGAAGGGAAGGCTCCAGGGAGAGCTCCGAGCCCCTTGCAGGGCCTCAAGGGGCTCCAGGAGAGCTGGAGAGGGACTGGGGCCAAGGCATGGAGGGACAGGAGCCAGGGAATGGCTTCCCAGTGGGCAAGGGGAGCTTGGGGGGGGATGTTGGGAAGGAATTGGTGTGTGTGAGGGTGGGGAGGGGCTGGGCTGGAATTGCCAGAGCAGCTGTGGCTGTCCCTGGATCCCTGGCAGTGCCCAAGGCCAGGTTGGACATTGGGGCTTGGAGCAGCCTGGGACAGTGGGAGACGTCTCTGCCCATGGATGGGGTGGGAATGGGATGATCCTTAATGTCCCATCCAACCCAAATCATTCCATGGAGGATTCACCCCCTCCAAAGTTTAGACTCCTGGGGTGAAAGGAGCTTGGAATTCTCCGTGCATCCAATTTCCTGCTCATCTCCTGAGAAAAACTGACTGAAACCCCCAGATAAATCCTAATAAATCTTCTGAAGTGTGGGGATAATAATTTAGAGTACCTGGATAGCCTTGGGGTTTGATCTGTACTTCTAAAAATGATAAACTGTGACAGCAAACAGGATGTAAAGTGCTGGAATAGCAAATGGATTTCTGGCAAATATTCCTTTCCGAAGGTCTCCCTCTGCACTTGGAATGAAGGATTTTCATTTTATCTCAGGCTAGGAATGAAAATTTCCCTTTACAAGAGATGATTACACCAAAATCCTGACTTGGAGCATCTCCCTGACTATTCATTTAGCAGCTGATGTGGGATTTTTGAGCTGATAAAACACAAACGATAAAGGTTTGCATGGAAAAATGTGGGAAAGGGAGGGGCAGAGAAGCTTGGAGGCCGTGGCTGAAGTCTCAGTGGATTCGTGTGGTTTTCTTTGGGAATAATCGGCAGTGGAGAGACCCAAAATTAAGGAATGAAGGGTGGGCTTAGGTACAACATCCCCGTGAGGCTTCACTCTTGTTCCTTGGGGTGGTTTCACTGGAGGTTGCTGTGTTTTTCATGGAATCATCCTCATAAAATCATGGAATGAGTTGGAAGAGACATTAAAAATCCTACCCATGGCAGGGGCAGCTGGAATTAGAGGAAGGCCACCGATTATCCATATGAAATTCAGGAGTTGGTCTTTTCATGGCAGCTTGAGCTTCCCAGAGACCGGGAAGATCCCAGAGGCTGCAGGGTGAGGTCCTCACGATGGAGACCTTGGGAATTTGGAATTCCCAAATGGCTTCCCAAAGGCATCATGGAGAGGTGATGGAGAAATTCAATTAAGGTAAGGAATCCTGGGATATCCTGAGTGGGAAGGGACCCACAAGGATCATGGATCCAACTCTTTCCCTGCTCAGGACAATCCCAACACTCCCTGTGCATCCCTGAGAGCGTTGTCCAAATGCTCCTGGAGCTCTGGCAGCCTTGGGAATGTGACCAATCCCTGGGGAGCTGTTCCAGTGCCTGACCACCCTCTGGATAAGGAATCTTTTCCTTATCTCCAACCTGACCCACCCTGGCACAGCTCCAGCCATTCCCTGGACCTTGTCCCTGCTCACAGGGAGCAGAGATCGGAGCTGCAAATCCCAATGAGTCTCCTCAGGCTCCTCTTCTCCAGCTGAGCATTCCAAGTGCCCTCATCCACTCCTCACGTGGCTCCTCCAGACCCTTCCCTGTCCTCGTGTCCCTCCTTTGGATGATCTCCAAGAGTTTTGGATTTTTCTTGGATTGTGGTGCCCAAAGCTGCCCCAGAGCAGAGCAGGACAACCCCCTCCTTTGGCTGCATCCTTGAATCCCACACTAATCCCAAGGAGTGCAGAATTCAAACCCGAACGTTCCCTGAGAATTCCAAGTGGCAGCTCGACCAATCCATTCACTCACACTGAGAAAATTCCCTTTTAACAGTCAAAAATTCCCCTTTAATAACCAAACCCCAGCATCCAAACGACCTTCCCGACATCCTCCAGTTTGTGCTGCGATTCCATGTCCTCCTCCACACTGGACAAAGTCAATGGGTGTCTTTCTTTCCAGTGCTGGAAGCTGGATCAGGCTTTTCCGTGCTTTTTTCCCCATTATAAATATAGATGGGATATATATTGATGTATATTTGTCCTGAGGTATCGAGTTGGAGCGTTTGTTATGGAATGAGAGCTCCTTTTCCAGGGTAAGGAGCAGTTTTCTCTGGCGTGGGAGCTGTGTTTAGTCTACATTCCCAGATCCCTTTTCCTTGAACAATATTTGCCCAATTACAGCTCCACGGATTCGTTCGGCTTGGGAGGGAAAGGTGGTTTTTGGGACGTGCTTGGGGGGGATTGCAGGGAATGACCCTGAACAACTGGGATGTGCTCCTTGGGTATCCATGAAATGCAGGAGCAGCTCTGCTGTCCTGCTGTACCAAATTCCTGCCTCTGAGCACAGTCAGGAATGTACATCGAGGGAAAGGGGATATCCTGGGTTTTGTGGACATCAGCCCAGCTGGGCACTTGGATCAGGAATGGTGTCCAGCAAGACCAGGGAAGGGATTGTCCCTCTGTCCCACACCTGAGGCCACACCTTGAGGGCTCTGTCCAGTTCTGGGTCCCTCAATTCAGGACCTGGAGGGGCTGGAGCGTGCCCAGGGAAGGGAATGGAGCTGGGAAGGGGCTGGAGAATTCCTGAGGGAGCTGGGAAAGGGGCTGAGGCTGGAGAAAAGGAGGCTCAGGGGGGACCTTGTGGCTCTGCACAAGTCCCTGACAGGAGGGGGCAGCCGGGGGGGGTCGGGCTCTGCTCGCAGGGAACAGGGACAGGAGGAGAGGGAATGGCCTCAGGCTGGGCCAGGGGAGGCTCAGGGTGGACATCAGCAGGAATTTCTTCAGGGAAAGGGTAGTGAGGCCTTGCAACCACCCAGGGAGGTTTGGAGTCCCCATCCCTGGAGGTGTGCAAGGAATTCCTGGATGTGGCACTCAGTGGGGATCAGGCACAGGTTGAACTCCATGACTTTGGAGGGTTTTTCCAACCTCAGTGATCCTGGGATTCTGCATTATTCAGAGGTTGGACCAGATGACCTTTAATGTTCCCCTCCAACCCAAACTATCCCATAAAAGGTTGAGAGAAACGAGGGAGCTGTAGATGGAAACTTCTCCTGGCTAAACCTTAGGCTGGGTCTATGAGTTGGTTGGGAGGTCCTGGCCTGGTGGAGCACCAGGATTATTCCATAATTCCCAGTTAAATCCAGCTGGGATGTGTGTCCCACAAAATTCCTGTGTGGAAGTTGCATTTTTCCACATAAATGCACATTTGTGTTGGGGTAAACCAGATCCATTCCTGATCCTGGGAAAACAGCCTCTGGAGTTTATCCACACAAAGTTAGGGATGGCTCAGAACCCAGCAGGAAAGATGGGAAAGGGGAACAATTCCCAAATAAACTCAGTTTGGAAGGAATCATCGGATAACTCCGAGGGGAAGGGACCTGCAGTGGCCACCTCATCCCATCATCTGACCAGGAAGGGACCATGATCCATAGGAGATGGGGAATTTTGGGACAATCCATCTGAAGTGGGATCTTCTCTCCTGGTGCTGTGGCCTGGAAAGCACTTGGGAAGGAGGGAAAAGGTTGGAAAAGTGAGGGATTAGGGAAGCATGTCCTGCAGCACTGTGGGTTAAGCCTGGCTCACTCCACGGGCTGGGTTTTGACCACAAAGCCTCATCCCGATCCCAGGGGAGGATGTCGTGGGTGTCCTGGGCTCCCATCACGTCATGGGGCCGGACACTCCGGCATTTCCCATTCCAAAGCTCCGCCTCTGGCTGAGCCAGAGCTTCTCCTGCCGGAGTTTATTCAAACCCAGGAGCACCAGAATGGCTTTTGCAGGAGCCTCGTTAAGCCATTATTGCGTCTATTAATAAAGCAGAACATTTCCTCTGCTGGACATTCATCCCTGGGTGGATGCACTCCATGGGGCGGGAAAGGGGCCTCTGGACAAATCTGGAGCGAGGAAATTGATGGATCAGGTTACTCCTAGAAAATTAACCAGTGTTTGTCCATGGAAAAGCAGGAAAAATGGATCCAGGGAGCCCCCAGAGCCATCCTGCTGTTCAGGCTGGAGGAGGTTAATTTATTGGGAAGCCCCTTGGGATCAATTAATTAAGGATTACAGGACCTGGAATGCTGGAATTGTCTGAGCCTCCCTGAGGAGTCTCATCAAGAATCGTTATCAGCTACTGCTGATAAGACACTGGAGAGCCCCCAGGGGGAATTAATCAGTGTCTTTGTCCCACTCATCCCCAAAATTCCCAAAGTTCCCCATCTCCTATGGATGATTGTCCCTTCCTGGTCAGATGATGGCATGAGGTGACCACTGTAGGTCTCTTCCCCTCAGAGTTATCCGATGATTCCTTCCAAACTGAGTTTATTTGGGAATTGTTCCCCTTTCCCATCTTTCCTGCTGGGTTCTGAGCCATCCCTAACTTTGTGTGGATAAACTCCAGAGGCTGTTTTCCCAGGATCAGGAATGGATCTGGTTTAGCCTTTTACCCATGTTGTGCCTTGCCAGGGAATTTTCCAGGGAAATTTCCCATCTTGAAGAAATCAGGAGAATCTGTCACTTCCCTGCTTCATCCCCCTCACTGTTCCATTTGGAATTTGTCTGACTCCCGGACATTCATTCCTGCTCTGCCTTTCACCACCAGGAAAAGGATTCCTGCAGGACCCGGATTTCACTTCTTGGGAAGGAGTTTTTGGGATGGGATTGAACCAGATCTCGGATTTTGAGAAGCTGAGTGAAAATTACTGAGCTCCTGCTGCCTCAGGAATAATTTCTCTGTGTTTTCCTCACAATCATACCTTAACTCATCTTCCTTTTAAAAATCTGGGGGACAAACCCTGCCCAGATTTCCCTCATCCATCCTGGTGGGTGGGAAATCACCGAGGAGAATCCATTTCCCTCCAACATCTGCCTTTGGAGATCCCATTCCATTTTCCTTCTCCCAGCTTTGTGATGTGACCCATCCTCAGGTAACTTTGGATCTCAAATCTTTGGAGAAGCGGGTTTTTGGGAGATGTTGTGGCTGCCCCATCCCTGGGACTGTCCAGGGTCAGGCTGGATGGGTTTGGAGAAATCTGGAATAGTGGGAGGCATCCTATGGCAGAGGGTGGGATAAGCCGGGCTTTAAGGTCCCTTCCAATCCAAAACATTCCACGTTCCATGTGTCCAACACCTCTATTTTGTAGGGAAAGGTGTGGGAACTCAGATTGTCCCAACATTCTCCAAGTTCCTTATTTTATTTTCAAGGAAATCCTCTCCAAGTCATCCCAAAATAAGGTTTTAGTGTTGCCACAAAGTCCAGGCTGCAAAAGCTGGGAAACCCCGAGCTGGGCTGTGGTCGTGTGGCTTTGATTGGTGCGGGAATGCTGTTCCTGCCTGGAATGCCACGGGCACAGGTGTGGGATCAAAGGCACCGTGTCCACTTTGTGGGCAGCTCCTCAATCACCCCTTTTCTCCTTGCTGACCCAGAGCAGCTGCAGCTCAGGAGTCTGAGGGTGCTGCCTGGTCCCAGCTTTGTCCACCTGAGGCTCCACAAGTGACCTTGACCGTGGAGGTTGGGAAAATGGGGATGAACTTCTCAGCACCGAGAGCCAGAGGATTTTGCAGAGGGAAAATGTGAATGATTGGGAAGGATTAGAGGGCTGGAACACCTTTCCCATGGGAAAAGGTGGAGAGCTTGGATTGTTCATCCTGGAGAAGGGAAGGCTCCAGGAGAGCTGGAGAGGGACTGGGGCCAAGGCATGGAGGGACAGGAGCCAGGGAATGGCTTCCCAGGGGGAAAGGGGAGCTTGGGGTGGGATGTTGGGAAGGAATTGGTGTGTGTGAGGGGGAGGAGGGGCTGGGCTGGAATTCCCAGAGCAGCTGTGGCTGTTGCTGGATCCCTGGGAGTGTCCAAGGCCAGGTTGGACATTGGGGCTTGGATCCACCGTGGCAGAGGTGGGACTGAATCATCTTTAAGATCCCTTCCATCCCAAACCATTCCATGGTTCCATGACTTCTTCAGTAGGAAATATAAAACCACTGCTCTAGAGGGACCTGTGGAAATTTTTCCAGCAGGATCCTGTCCTCTGGCTGCATCCTCACATCTGGAGCAGGAGCATCCCAAAGGGCATTTTTGGGAACCATGTTCCCTGCCTGCTGCTGACATTCCCAGTGTTGGAGCATCCCTGGAAGTACCAGCACAGAACTTCAGAGGGTACACGGAGGGTCTGAAAACCCTGGCTGGAAGTGGGCTGGAATGTTCCCTAATTCCCTGAGCTCATCCCTGCGTGGGGGATGTGGGGGATTGGGCAGCCCACAGAAGGAGCAGATCCGGCAAACACCTCAGACTTGGGGATAATTTCATGGAATAATGGAATGGTTTGGGTTATAAAGGACCTTAAAGATCCCATTCCACCCCCTGCCCGTGGAATTTTTAGGATGTTTCCCTGTGGGATGAATGTTGTTGCTGGTGCAAATCCAAGTGCAGGGAGCAGGGGCTGCCCAGCCCCATCCCGCCTGTGCCTGAGTTATCGTGGAAGGACTCAGGGATCATGGAAGGACTGAGGGAGCTTCTTTGGGAGCACGAGAGTGGAAAGGGAGCACCTGAGGCTGGACACGGGTGTGGACACGGCTTTTTGGGGTGCTGCTGAATCCCGCTCCCGACTGCCCCCATCCAAGAGCTCTTGGAGCCGGATTCTGGCGCTGGGCATCGGGATCCAACACATTCCATGGCTGTGCTGCCCTGCTGCCCTCTGCAGGTTCCGTGTCCGGGCTCAGCCCATCCTGTATCCAAGGGAAACAGCCTTGGCCTGGCTCGCGCCGCTCCCCCCATCCCAGCATCCCAAAATAACCGCGCTCTGCTGCAGCTCCCCCCATCCCAGCATCCCAAAATAACCGCGCTCTGCTGCAGCCAGACTCCGAGGGCAGCCGGGCACTGGAGCAGCAGCCGGAGCCAGCTGTGCCAAAGGGCACCCGCAGCATTCCCGGGCAGTTTTTCCATGGCTTTGGCTGCAGCCGCCGCTGGAGGAGTGCGTGGGATGGATGTGAGTCAGCCCAGGAGTGGCTCTGGATGCGGAGGTGCCTGGGAGATGCTTCCTGAGGGGATACGTGCAGGGTGGGAGAATGTGGAGGGATTCAGGGATGCAGGAGCTCGTCCAGCTGCAAAGATTCCCTCCAGTTCCTTGGAAAAACCCGGTTCTTGTTGTAATTACCATGGCAGGCAATTCCTGGCGTTGTTTGGGAAGTTTTTCCATGCACAGACTGGATCTGGAGCTTTCTCTTCCCTCCCCTCTTCCCTCTCTCTGCTAGGTAAATTCAGGTCCCTGCCTCCTGCTCCCATTCCACCCCCATTTCTCCTTCTGGAAAAGTCACTCCTGGCCCAGGAGCCGGAGCTGGAATTTGGGCTGATCCATCTGTTCCTGACCCAGGCTGGGATGAGGATGTGGGAGAGCCTGGCTCCGACCTGGAACAGCAGGAATCTGGGCTTGGAGCTTCAGGATGTTTCTTAGCACCACTTCCAGAGGCTGTGATTGGATGGGATCCAGAGGAGCCCAAACAAAATTCCAGGGGCACTTTGAGTTCTGCAGGCACTGAGGAAATCCAAACATTAAAAAGGAGGAAAAACTTGAAACCCTTCTGGTCCCTCAACACTTCATTTTCCTGGGCAGGGTTGAGATCTGGCATCCAATGAATCTCCAAACTCCCCAAAATCCAGGAGTTCTGCAATTCCACTGGGCCTTTCCCCTGGGAATTTGGAAACACCTTGTTAGGGAAAGGGGCTCTGCAATTATCCCGAGTGTCGAGATGGAAAAATTGAGCTCAGCTGGGGCTTTGCCAAAGTTATCCCGACAGTGGCAGGGTGGGAATGAGGTGGCAAAGGCACTTCCCAGAAAATCCAAGTTTAAGTGCGAGGCAGGATCACTCTGAGCTTTCCAGGAACAATCCCAGCTCCAGCCCTGCTTCCCAGAGCCGCCTGTTACAAAATTCCTCATCAGCTGAGTAGCACCAAAGTGGGAAAATTTGGGATGAAACCTGACTGTGACCACCAGATCCCACAGCTCTGGATAATGGGAACATCCCCTTGCCCAGCACCTTGAGAGCTGGAAGTTGTTTTGGTCTCCCCTGGGATGGGAAAATCCCACTTGGAGGATTGGGGAATTCCATCTTCCAGGGCCTGGAGTTCTGCATTTGTTCCTGGGGTTGCATGGATCACATTTTCCTATTTATGGGAATTTTTTGGTGGCTGAGTATCAAAGCTCTGCTCGGTAGGCCATGGATTTCCTCTGGAGGAATTCCCACTGGGAATGTGGGAGGTGGCGCCTGAGGCTAAACAGGAGGAGCAGATGGGTCAGCAGAAGGAGAAGCAGGAGAGGGGATTGGTTTGTGGTTCCTTCACACACCAAACAGCAGAAAATATGGGAATTTTAGGTAAAATGGAGTTAACGGGGCGGGAGAAGCAGCTGGAATTTGTTGTAGATTGGGTCAAGGTGGGAAAAAAACAGGAGGAAGGACATTTTTGTGGAAAAATCGACGACATTTTGGTTCCCTGCCTTGTGTCCCTGCGTGTGCTTCCCTGGGCTTGGGAAAAGCACGGATTCCATCCCAGGACACATGGTTGGATCTGATCCTCCAAGCTGGTGTTTGAGGTATTCTGAATCCCCAAAATTCTCCAGGCTGTTTGGAGCTGACTGGTGGGATTAAAGCCCCCAAAATTCCCTAATTTTTCTTGTTTGAGGCTTTTCTGGTGCCTCTGCACGGAGGGTGTTGGATCCTGCTCGGATCCAGGGAGAGCCTGTTAATCCGAGGGAGAAGGGAAGCAAAGAAGCACCCAAAATTTATTTAAACTAATAATTTATTAATTTTAATTAATTTCTCCACCTCCAAGAGAGGACAAAGCTGCAGAAAGGAGGGACAGAGGCCGAAACGCCAGGTCTGGAGCGATGGATTTGGGATGAAGGATGAGTTTGGCACGACAGGGAACAGCCCTGGTAGGAATTCCGAGGGCAATTCCAACTTCCTGGTACCTTTGCCCAGGTAAGAGGTCACTGGAATTCCGGCAGCAGGCACAGGGATCGGATTGGAACCAGATGTCAGGAAGTGAGAGCTCCAAACGTGTGGAAGGGCCTCCCGGCCATGGCGGCGCGGCCCAAACAAGGGGTCATTCACCAAGCAATTATTGGCATCCCGCAGTTTTGGGCCTCTGGAAAACAGGAATCGACCTCCAGGAGCTGAGCGGAGCTGCCAGGAGCTTTTCCCGGGAATTCCAGGGAGATCTGGCTGAGAGGTGATGGGACGAATGGATCTCCCATTGACTGTGGAAAGGCTCCTGAGAGGGTTTTGCTTCAAGCCACAGCTTGGGGAAAAGTGAAAATAATTGGGAAGAGAGGCCAGGATCTCTCCCTTTCCCTCAGCTTTCCTGATGGGACATCCACCGGAGCTTCCATGAACTGTGTTTTCCATGTTTTCCCTTGGGAAGATGTTGGGTGTTGGATCATCCAGGCCACAAACCTGAAGTCGTTCAGTCCAGGTGTGCTCCAGGTGTTTAAAACAGGTTGGGAGACTCTGGGAAGCAGATTCCATAAATTGTCTGGGAGTTGCGGTCAGAGCGAGGATATCTGGGTAGGATTTGGTTGCCTGGCTTTTGTAGGAGGTTGGACTCTTTGGATATAAGTTTTTGGTGCTCCTGTGATCATGGAAATGATCATGGAAATTCACATTGTCTTTCCTCTTTGTTATCCCACGTTCCTCCAATTTATATCAGCTTGGTCCAAAAACCCATGAGGATGGGTTTGGGAAAGATTCTCCCCTTTATTTTCATGGATAAATCTTCAAGAAAGGTGGTAAAAAAACAGTTTTGAGGCTGGAATTGTGGCTTATGATTTTTAATCAGTTTTATTACCAGTTTTCCTTTCTTTTCCACTCTTTCTGCTCTGAAGAAAGCCTCCTGGTAACTCACCAGTCATTGCTGGAAGTGTCCAAGGCCAGGTTGGACATGGGGGCTTGGAGCTGCATGGGATAGTGGGAGATGTCCCTGAAGATTTAAGGTCCTTCCCACCCAAACCATTCCATGATTCCCTGATCTTACACCAGATCAGTTCTCCAAGCTCAAGATGATCCAATATTTGGCTTATTTTCTGACTTGACTTCTCCACACCCTTGATTTCCTGAAGGAGGAGGAAGGTTGAGATACGAACTCATCCCATAGAGAAGAGCTTATCCTGTTGAATATTTGGAGAACCACCAGCTCCAGCTGCTGAGCACTCCCCAGGAGACAGCTCCCACTATGGGGCAGGAGGAGATGTCCCAGCCCCTGCTTGATGTCCCATGAAGTCTCCATGAAGCTGTTCCAGCTCCCAAGGTCAGTGGAAGCTGCTCCATAAGAAATGGGACACACCCAGAGGGAGACGGTTTTTGATGGAGTCACCATTTATTGGTGTGGTTGTGGAAACTGTTCCCTCAGGATCCATGGAAAGAGGGTTTGTTGGGCCTCACGGGAATGGAGACACCGGAGTTTGGATCAGTCTCTTCAAAGCATCTAAGGAGGAGGAGCCTCTTTTTGAGGGAAAATATCCCTGAGGTTTGTGATGGGGAAAGGGGGTGTTTAAACCCGGATCAGATCCTCTCTCCCTGCCTGATCTCCATAGCCCTGGAATGTGATGCTTCCCTCCCCTGGCTGAGCAGTTGGATTCCCACCTTGCACTCGGAGGGATTTAGGGAGGTGAGGGAATGCCCAGCCGAGGGGATCCCTTATTTATTCTTTAATTAAACTTAAAGAAAGAACAAATTCCCTGAGATTTCCCAAAATGCTGCAGGATCTGAGGAGCCATGGGCAGAAATCAGCGATGGGATTGGAGGGAATCTCTGGAATGGGGGGACACCATTAACTTCCCTTTGCTTCTTCCAAGTGTCACTGAGTGGAAAAGTCCAAAGGGTTTTGGCTTTCCAAGCACTCACTTAATGGGATTGGAATGACTTCGGAACTGTTCCTTTCCGACCAAAAATAACCCCAAACATTCCCTGTTCTCCTCACCCCTCCCAGGCCTCATGACTTTAAAAGGATTTGTGCCTTGGGAAAACAAACCCGGATGAATTCCCATCCTCAGAGACCGTTCTGAAGGTCTGTGTCTCCTCCTCCCTGCTCCATGGAAAACCACGGCCTTGGCCAGGGCTGGAAGAGGAGCCATTCATAAGTTTGATTCCCCAGATGGAATCCCAAGGAATGGTCTCAGTCATTCCTAAATGAGCTCCGTGGGGATTCTGCTCCCGGCGTGTGCCAGGTTATCTGTGGAGAACCGGACAATGTCCTCGGCACGCTTATGGGGTGAGCTTGTAACCAAGGGATGTCTGGGAAGAGAACGGCCTCAGCAGTGGGATAATCCACCTCTGGAAATTCCCAGTTTTTCCTAAATTTTCCACCCAGTGCTTGGGAAATGCTGCCTCACCTTTTTATCCCTAAAGTGGGGTTTGAAAGGTTGATTTGGGGGGCTGGAATGGCTTTGGAATTTCATTGGGGTTGGAAAGGATAGATTTTGGAATTCCTTGAGGGTTGGAAAGGATGGCTTTGAGATTTCATTGGGGTTGGAAAGGGTGGATTTTGGATTTCATTGGGGTTTGAGAGGATGGCTCTCAGAATTCCTTGGGGTTTGAAAGGATGGCTTTTGGAATTCCTTGAGGACACAGAGGGTGCAGAGCAGGACCTGCTTACCCCTCTGGAGGTGACCTGGCCAAGCCTCAGGGTGGTCACAGGTGCCACATCCAAGGTGGGCGGAATTTTGGAATTATTCCCAGCAGTTTGGAGATATCAGGGAGCAGATCAAACTTCTGTCCATGTCCTTAAACCAGACCAAATCCCTGGCCTAGGTCTATTTTAGGTCAATCCTAGGTAATTCCTTGATGTGTGGGACTTCCTTGTGGCTCCAGCTGCTTCCCAGCCACTGGAGTGGGAATGGGAGCTCTGGGCACCTGGAAGCTGCCAAATTCCCTACACTGGATCCCACAGGAGATGCCTTTGCTCCTCTGGATGCACCCAAGAGAGGACTGAGTGGTTCTGGAATGTGCCATGGATGGATGAGGAGAGCACAGGGCGCTGTGTGCGGCTCCATGGGATTCCTGGGGAATGTCATGGTTGGAACTGGTTGGAAACAAGGCTTTTCATGGATTAAAAGGGTCGTTTTCTGTCTGTGCATGGAAATCCTCTCCTCTTTTGCTATTCCTGAAAATATTGCTAGAGAAGTGCCCAAAACTCTTCTCTTTGGTGGGTTTTGTTTTGGAGAATCCCAGAATGGTTTGGATTGGGAAGGACCTTAAAGATCCTTTAGACCCGAATCCATGGGGTGTTAATTGCTCCATGGTTTGTGATTTTTAAACTGGTTCTGGTTTATTTCCATTCTCCTTTGGCACTCTGGAGTTTTATTGGGATTTAGGTGATAAAATGAGAGCAGAAATGGATTTTTTTGAGAAATCACATTTTTTGGGGAAAGGCAGAGGGGAATAAGGCATTTTCAACCCTAAAATAATCACAAATTCCAAGTGATAAAATTCTGGTGTTACCTCATACAGATGAGCACAATGGTTGTGGATTCCCAAAACCTTGTTCTACAGCAGGCTGGGAAAATTTTCCTTCTTTTCCAGCTGGAGCTGCTTCCACCTTCGTGAGTGGTCCCATCATTTATGACTTAATTTAGGAGCAGGACTTTTCCTGGAGTTTTTTGTGTCCACAGAGAAAACTTTGCCTAAGGAATCCTTGTGCTCCTCCAGCACGGTAAACCTGGATGGGCAGGGAGATGGAAACACCACGGAATTCCCTGGGAAACCCTCTGGAGACGGGTGTGGAGTGCTGACACATCAAAAGAGACGTGGAAAAGCAAATCCCGTGATATCCAACACGTGGAAGGATGAACCACCTACAGTTTAATGAGGGAATCAGGACATGGGAATGGCTTTTCCCAGGCCGCTCCAATCTGGTTTTAATCCTGGCCTAGGGAAGCCGGGATGGGAAGCAGGAGGCCTGTCCATAATGTGTCCATATAGAAACGTTTCTCATCTTGGAATGCGTGTGGGGAGTTTTATTCCCCGTAATTGCGCACCAAGACACGTTTGACGCTGTAATTCCCGATGTTCCTTGGCAGTCAGAGGATTTTTCCCACCACCCTATTGCTCCCACATGGTTGAGAGAGCACCTCCAGCTCTTTCTCCCCTCCCTGCTCCAGCCTGGGTTATTCCAGCCTGGCAGAAACAAGGAGAGAAGACAAGTTATGCTCCCAGCTCCAGAATTTCTCCTAAAACGTGGATCCCCTTCCAGAGTTTCTCCTAAAACACGGATCCCTCCTAGAGTTTCTCCTAAAACNCGGATCCCCTTCCAGAGTTTCTCTTAAAACATGGATCCCTCCTAGAGTTTCTCCTAAAACACGGATCCCTCCTAGAGTTTCTCCTAAAACACAGATCCCTCCTAGAGTTTCTCCTAAAACACGGATCCTCTCTGGAATTTCTCTGAAATCTTACGGATTCCTCGTTCCAGCTGCATGTGCAGACGTTCTCCCTCTTAATTCCTATGGTACAGCATTCCCAACAATATTTATTTTCCTGGGTTCTCACAGGGGTCAACAACGATACTCCAAAATCCAGTGGTTTGGATTTGGACCATGAGCTCTCCATTATTGGAGACCACAGCCTAAAAAGCCTGGCCTTGTTAAGCCAGGCCAGAGCCTCTCATTTTCTGAGAGTTTGGCCTAAAGTTGGATGAATTTGGAGTCTTCTGGAGAAGAGTTTTCCTGGTCAATGTAGATAATGCAGGGTAATGTAGGATACAGGATGGAAAGGAGCAGTTCTGTATTCCTCCAGTGATGAAAAAGGTCTGGATTTGGTGGTGAGTTCATACAGATTGTCATGGAATCATAAAATCGTGGAACGGTTTGGGTGGGAAGGGACCTTAAAGCCCAAACCTCCTTTCCCCCTGGAATAACATCTCCCAGCTCCCTCCCAGTCCCAGTCCCAATCCCAATCCATGGGGTGTGGGGTTTATTCCTGCAGCAGAATCTGTTCCAGCTCAGGGTTGTGCCATGTGAACTCCGACACCACACGAAAGTTTTGGTTGAAGAAGTTTTGGTCTTCTGCCTGGAAGAGCCTCTTTGATGAGCAGAATTCCTCATTTTGCGAGGAGGTCAGGCCCATTTCCCATGGAAAGCACGGACCGGCGCTTGATGCCGGTGTAATTATTTGGGAGGTGGAGCGGTGTCACCCGGGATAATTTTATCCAAATTCCAGCTGGGTGTCTGATCCCAGGTTCCTTCCCCAGGCCCTCCAGCAGCTGAATCACCTAATCTGGCTCAGACATCTGGCTCCCAGCAGGATGATTGCTTGGAATTGCCTGCCTGTCTCCAGTGACTGGGGAAAAGGAGCGGGGATTCATTTGGAGGCAGCGCTATCCCGGTGAAATCACCTCTCCCGTTAAAATGTTGGCACGGCCTTCCCAGGGCTTGCTCCAAAGGTTGGGAAACGCATTGTTCCCCTTCAGGACGCTCATGAGTCACAGTCTGCGGAGTTTCAGGATGAATCCTCAAGACACAATTCCAAGATCCCCTCCCAGCCCTTTCCCTTTATCCAGAAAGGTGGTTAGGCTCGGCCTAGGTTAATAGGACAGCGTTTCCTAGACTGCTCCCGGTTTTCCAGCTATCCACAGACTTTGATCCATGAGCTCTGTGCATCACCCCAGCTGGAAACAGAAGTGATGTTCCCTCAGGAAATCCCTTGGGAGCAAGAGGAATTGGAGGGGAAGTCGCCCAAGGAGTGAAGATGGGAATGCTGATGAGATTCCTGATCCCGCTTTGGGAGCCGGGCTGGATGGACAGAGCTGGTGGGGACATTCCCGGGAATTGCACCAGCACAGGATCCAGAGCCGGGCCAGGAAACACTGACCTGCTGCAGGTTCCTCAAGATAGGATCTCTGGGATCCAAGGTCTCATTCCAGGTGTGTGGGAATGGGAGATTATCCCATGCTTGGATAATGGGCAGCTCATTAACAACCCCTGTCTGTGTCATAGCTCTCTGCAAATTCCAGCTGGGATAAGGAAGGGATGGATTTCTCTGGTGAATTTGTGGAAAAGGAAGCAGGAGATGGAAGTTGAATGGATAAAAAGGAAAGGGAGGAGGTGGAGAGGGTGATTCCCCCAGGGATTATTCACGCGGTGTCACATGGAGATGACTCCAGCAAGGTCTTAATGTCACTTTTGGGATCATCCCGTCAGGAATGAGGTGTGGAAGGCTTGGAGTTATCCTGAAATTACTTTTTATTCCTGCTCGTCCCTTCATTCCTCCATTTCTGGGAATAAAAAGCATGGAATAAGAAGCAGGGAATAAAAGCAAGAAGACCAGAATAGCACTGGAATTACAGGGGTATACAGCTGGAATTAGGAACTGCTGAAACAGCCAAGGATTTAGCAGCTCTTAATTACAAATAAACCAAATAATTGGATCTTGGGACCTGCTAATTTATAATGGGGAGAGAAAAGGAAAAACAAATCCAATTGGGGTTTGCAGCCAATTAATTATTTGCTTTAATAAGAAATAGGATTAAGCAGGGATGCTCTGCCAGGATAAAAAATGTGACTGCCTGGAATTCTTCTCCCATGAAACGTTTCTTTGAGTCCTGGAGGGGCTCTGATGAGGTTAATCATTAATTAGTGGTTAATCATTAATTAGTGTCATTTTGGTTCTGTTAACAAATGGGGTTCTTTTGGGAATCGGTTTTTCTTTGAGGAAGGACAAATCTTGTTATGGATGAAGGGAAGTGGGAACATTTTTGGGGTTGGATTGATGGGATTTTGGACTTCTTTTCCCAGCTGGCAGATGGAGCTGCAGCTGCAGGGCCTGGCAGCAAAATGAGGCATTTGGGAACACCATAAAATCATGGAATGGTTTGGGATGGAAGGGCCCATCCAGTCCCACCCCTGCCATGGGCAGGGACACCTCCCACTATCCCAGGTGGATCCAAGCCCCAATGTCCAACCCGGCCTTGGACACTTCCAGGGATCCAGGGGCAGCCACAGCTTCTCTTGGAATTGCATTCCAGCCCCTCCCCACCCTCACAGGGAAGAATTTCTTCCCAAATCCCATCTAAATCTCTCCTCTTCCAGTATAAACTCATGTCCCTTTGTCCTACCCCTACATTCCCAGGTAAAAAGAGGGATATTTGGATACAGCAGAATTCCCTTCATCCCACCTCAAATCCTGCCCATGGAGCTGGGAAGTCCCCAGGTGTGCTGTGCTTTGAGGACCTTTGGGAAGAGTTTCTATTCCATTTTTTTTCATGTGTCCAGGGCTGGCTCTCAAAGCTTGGAGCATTTGGGGTGTTTGCATTCCCCACAGTCCCCGGTGGGAACAGCAGAGCCATCCCAAGCACGGAGGAAACGCGGATTCGGAACCAGATCCAGCCTTAGGAACTTTAATCTCCGTCTCTGACGGGCTGAGCTGAGACCTCTGAGCTGAGAAGTCCCAAAAGGCTTCAGCTGGAGCCCAAGTGTCCGGGACAAGGCATTCCGAGGGACACCAAGGCCAGCTGGAGCAGGTCCAGGGGAGAGCAGCAGGAACGATCAGAGGTTCGGCAAACATGACCTCCACAGAAGGACGGAAAGAGTTGGGATTGTTTTGTCTGGAGAGGAGATGAGTGCAGAGGGATTTGCTGGGAGACTGGGAGTGTGTAAAAGGGGACTGGGGAAAAGAGGAGGAGAACCTGCTCCTGGAGCCCCTGTAGATGAAATGTTGGGACCCAGGAGTGGGACATTTGTGTGGGACAGGAGGAGAAGTTTGGTTCTGCTGAGGGGTGGAACTGGTCCCAGGAGGGAGAAAAATGGACTATAAGACCTGAAAAAACCCCTCTTTTCATTAATTTTTTTTCTGGATTTGGTTGGATTTTGATCCTACTCTGGTGGCCTCTGGGATAGGAATATGGGATGGAAGCTGTGAGTGGAAAACCCCAAAGAGATGAGCAGGGGGTGTTCAAGCTCTGGGCAAAGAAAAACCCTGGTGGTGAAAATTCCTATTACTCTTCCCCAAAATTCCCAGCTTTATATCTGAATATTCCCTCATTTCCAGGTGCCTTGGAGAGAAGGAAGAAGGGGAGCAACTCCTTTTCCACACCCTCATGGTGGAGCTACTCCAAGCACGGAATATCCCAGAGAAATTGTGGATTCACCATCCCCAGAAGCATCCAAGGCCAGGTTGGATGGGGCTTGGAGCAACCTGGGATAGTGGGAGATGTCTCTCATGGAATGTCCTTAAATTCCCTTCCAACCCAACTCATTCTGCGATTCCATGAATCCATGCCTGGATTTTCCCAGATTTGGGCAACCTGTGTTCCCTGAACCCCTTCGATGGTCCAGGCGAGCTCGGCATCACGTTGTGCTTCCTGCAGGGAACACCCTGCCCGGATCCAATCCATCCCCACCCCAAGGATGATTCCCGAGAGCCCTGCAGGCCATTTTGAAGCATTTCCAAGAGCAGGATTCCCACCCCAGCCCCAGGGGAAGGGCGGATGTTCCCCAATCCAAGAGGTTGGATCTCACCACTAGGAATGTTTCCCCCGATGGCCAGGGCTCATTTTCCATTCCTTAATCCCATCTCGTGATTCCTGGTTATTCCCCTGTTGGTCTGACCCAAACAGTTCCTCCCTCTCCTGGATATTTCTGTCCGTCTGCAGACGGTTGTCCTCCTTCCCTGTTTTCCAGCCAAACTATCCATATTTAGCTCCTCCAGCTTTTTTTCCTCATAAGTCCATCCTTCCAGCCACTTCATTTTGTCCCACTTGGACTTCTCTCCAAGAATTCCAGTGCTGCTGAGGTGACCAGGAGCACATCAAATCCCCTGGGACCTCAACCCGAGGAGGAGCTTGACAGAAAAAACTTTATTTATGGGAAAATCCCTCTTTTTTAGTGGGTGGAAATGGGAGTTTGGTGTTCCCCGTGAGACCTGGCTCATGTCATCCAAATATTCCATGGAATGTGGGCACTGGGAACAGCCAAGGAGTGATGTCCTGCTGGGTTATTTTTGTTAATGTCATGGAGAGATAATGGGAGATGAGGAGGAAGGGTTGGCCCCAGGAAAAGCTGGGATAAAAGAACCCAAAATTTCCCTATCAAGTGGCACAGCCTGGCCCTGTCCTGACAGAGAAAAATCCCAGACTCCCTTTTCCATTTCCCTCCGGATCCTTGTGCTGCCTAAAAACAAAGGAAGTTTCTTTCTGTGCCATCTGTCCTGAGCCAAGGCTGATGCTCACCTCGTTTTCTTTGGCTATTTTTAAGTGTTTGCTAATCCAGGGCAGAGAAAACCTTCTCCAAGATTTCCTTAAAGAGTAGGAAGAACAAAGTTAGGAAGAGAAGTTGTGGATTCCCAGCTCTAGAAGTGTCCAAGGCCAGGCTGGAAGGGGCTTGGAGCCACCTGGGATAGTGGGAGGTGTCCCTGCCCATGGCAGGGTGGGGAACTGGATAAGCTTTAAGGTTATCACTTCCCATCCCATCCCTTCCCACAATTCCATGAAAAACAGGTTGTCAGCACGTCCAAATGATCCCGTGCCACTCCAAATCCTTGGTTTCCACATGGATAAATGAAACACCAAGGAGCCGAGGGTGATGATGGCTCTGGAGAGCCTGAATTGCTCCTTTCCTGAGCTTTCCAAATCCTTTATACTTTCCACGGAATGGGCACATTCCCAAGGCCGCCGGACCTCCAGGAGCGTTGGGACAACGCTCCCAGGGATGCGCAGGGTGGGATTGTTGGGGTGCCTGTGCAGGGAAGGAGTTGGATCCATGATCCTTGTGATTCCTGGTTCTTCCCATCAGGATACTCCATGATCCCCCCACGCTGCTGTGAGTGGACAGAGGTTTGAAGCCTTGACCAGATGAACAAATTCCCTGTTTCTGGAGCAATTCTGAGCTTCCTTCATATGAATTCTGAGTGAGGAATGGCTTTAAATCATGGCAAACCTCCAGTGGCTGAAAGAGCTTTGTCCCGAAACTGCAGCTTTTTTGTAGCTCAACCCATCCGAAAATTCCTCTTCGGATTTAGAACAAAACCTCTCATTTTGCTCCTCCAGCCTGGTTTAAAAATAGGGAAACAACGGCCTCTCCTAAAAATAGGGAGACAAACAATTTCCTAAAAAAAAAATCTGCTTTTTTAAATTCCTGTTTAATTTTGCTGCCCAGGCCCTGACTCAGCAAGGAATTTCTCCTTTGTGCACATCCCATCTTTATTCCCATCTCCTCCTGCCTCCAAGGAATTGGCTCCTAGGTCCAGACAGTGGGAATTTGGGAAATGCTGAGGGAGCAGGATGAAGGAAGGAAAGCTGGGATGAAAATGAGCTCCGTGCCAGTGGGAAACACCTGTGGGGTGCTTTAACCTCCACTGGGAATCCATCCACATTGGAATGAGGGAGAGAGGATCAGGAGGGAAAAACGGGAAAACTCACGGGTTGATATAAAAATTAATAGGAGGAGGAAAATCCACATTAAAAAAAAAATAGGAATTCATTCCCCACTTCTCATCCCAGGCAGGTGTTCACCCATCCCTGGGAAAACCAGGCCCTATCCCAGGAATGACGACCTGGGAAGACAAAATGGTATCACTTGGAATGTCCCCACATTCCTTCTTTTTCACCCAGTTTTATCCACTGAGGGTGGTGTCTCAAGTTCTGGAATATCCCTGTGGTCATGGCTCTGGCCTTTCCCAACTCCTGGTGCATTCCTGGCCTCTTCACTGGGATGAGGAGCAGGAAAGACCTTGGATCTGGACAAACACTTCCCGAAAATAATGGAACCATCCCTGTGTTCCCATATCAAATCCAGCCCAAATCCCAAACACACCCCCATTCCAGCTCCTGGGAGGAATATTTACTCCAGCCCAGCCAACCCAGCACATCCCGAATTCCCCTTTCCTCCAAGGATACAGCTGGGAGGCAGAAGGAAGTGGGATAACATCGGCTCCCTGTGGGAGCTGCCAAGAGCAAAAATCCTGGGAGCTCTCCCAGATGGAGACCCCATTCCATGGGCTGGATCCAAGTGTTGTTCCTCTCCCACCCACTGGAGTGGAGCAGATGGATTTGAGCTCCTGTGGGACTCCTGGATAATCTGGCAGGAGCAAGGAGTGAAAAAGTGGGATTTTTCTTCAGCTCTTCCAAGGAAAGTTCTCTTCTTCCTGGCACAGGCACATCCGTGGGCATGGAGTGATAGGACAAGTGGGAATGGCTCCAAGCTCAAAGACGGTGGATTTAGATGGGATATTGGGACGGAATTTTTCCCTGTGAGGGTGGGGAGGGGCTGGAATGGAATTCCCAGAGCAGCTGTGGCTGCCCCTGGATCCCTGGAAGTGTCCAAGGCCAGGTTGGACATTGGGGCTTGGATCCACCTGGGTTGGTGGGGGGGGTCCCTGCCCATGGCAGGGGGGGAATGGGATGGGATGGGATTTTCCAGTCCTTTCCCACCCAAACCATTCCATGATTCCATGAATGTCAGGATAAGGTGTTTATCTGAGCCTGGCCATGTTTTGGGATGGAGGAGGACAATTCTCACGTCGTAGAGATGAGGATAAAGAAAGGACCCGACACTGACCTTCGCATCCAGCTGATGACCAAAAATTGGAAGTTTTCTTTCCATTTTTCCCTGGAAACAAAAGGAAAACTCTATCCCAGGTAACTCCTCTTCTTCCCACCTTTCCCTGACATTTATTTGGCCTTTCCAGGGTCTTTTTGCAGTGCTCAGAGTCACTCGGGAATCTTTGATTTGGGATAAAATGGCTGTAAGTGAATTTCTGAGGAAGAGGAACTGTGAGATTCAGGAAATTCCTTCTGGCATGAGGAGTGTGGGTCAGGAATTATAAAATGGACCTGGATAAAGTCCAGGGATGTTGTTTGGTGTGGTCACGTGAGCAGAGGGCTGGAGACCGGGAAAACTCTGTGATTTTCCAGGATTTAGGTCTTCTTTCAGCACCTGCTGCTGGCTGGGCCTGCGGACAAGGTGAGGATTTAGTTGGAATTTTGGATTAACCCTGATCATGGATTTGTAGAGGGATTCTGGCCCTATCCCTGCCCGTCCTGCTTTCCCAGAGGAAGATTTGAGCCATAGATTTGTCTTTCTTTGGCTCTCCATGAGAGCGTGGTGCACTTCAAGTGTCTCTCGAAGCCCAAATCCTCCACAGGGAGGTTTTTTTGGGAGAATTTGCAGCATTCCTATGAACATCCCTGTTCCTTTGAACATTTATGGCAAATCCAGGGATTTTTCTGGGCACTCCAGGAAATTTCCAGGACTCCGAATTCCTCTAGTAATGACTGGACATGGCATTTACTGCTGGGGTTTAATTGATTAACGTGGTATTGGATCAAATGTTGGATCCGATCTTCTTGGAGGCCTTTTCCAGCTTCGCCGATTCCATTCCATGATTCCATGAAGGTCCAGCTCAGGTGAGCAGTGTCCAGGATATTCCCGGCAGAATTCCAGGCTGATTTTATCCATTCTTTATCCCTCCACTACAATTTCTACCTCATTGAGGCAAAACACACCAGAAAATCCCATCAGTGTCCCAGAATTCCTTCTGAGGGCTTTTTTTCCCCAGTTTTTTGTCCCGGTGTTCCAGCTACTGTGGGATCCCCCAAGGAATAAATAGGATTCAAATAGTAAATAATAATAACAGCTCCTGAATTATGTGACATTTCCATTTCTTTCCTGCTTTTACACTGCTTTAATCCCTCTCCCCCCCTTTCTCCTGTGCTGTTTAAAAATAGAATTCCGAGCTCCAAGCCTGGGAAAATCCAAACCCCTCCCTGCATTCCCACTTCAACACCAGCAGTTCCCACAAATTGGAGATTTCCCTCCCTCCTCCACGGCTTTTCTCCTTTTTTTTTTTTTAGGTTTCTTTTTTGCACTGGACAGGAATTGGGAGATTCAGGGCGAATTGGGTTTGGAAAGGAAAGGAGCGGGGAAGGGGGGGGAAACAAATGGAAAAAAATCCACCACAGGAGCAGCCACGGAATTCTTCCCTGATCCAGCTTCTCTTTTGAACTGGATACACCCCCTCTTTCTTTAATAAGGAACAAATTTCCAGGGCTCGATGGGAAAGTTTGGATGCAACATTTTTCTGACAGGTCACTGTCAGTTCATACTCCAGAACTTTTTATTTTCCTGTCCCCACCCCCTTTTTTTCCTTTTTTTTTTTTTTCCCCCTTCTTTCCCATCATTTTTTCCCTTTTTCCCCCCTGTTTTTTGGGTGGAACCGGTGCCTGAATATGGTCCCTGGGGGTGGTGGCATCCAGGGGTCAGTGATGTCCTCCTGATGCCACTTGTGGCTCCTGGGTGACAAGGAATTGTCCCTTACTTGGCTGTGGCACAGCTTGGCCACATCTCTGGCACGGGGTGGGAAATGTGGAGTTTGGAACTGGGAATGAGCTGTTGGAACTGGAAAATGAGGAGATTGGAACTGGGAATGGGACTTGGAATTGGGAAATGAGGAGTTTAGAAGGGGTTTGAGATGTTTCAACTGNGAGCCGCTGAGACTGGAAAATGAGGAGTTTGGAACTGGGAATGGGACTTGGAATTGGGAAATGAGGAGTTTAGAAGGGGTTTGAGATGTTTCAACTGGAAAATGGGGAGTTGGGAAAGGGTTTGAGATGCCGTAACTGGAAAATGAGGAGTTTGGAACTGGGAATGAGACTTGGAACTGGGAAGAGTTTGGAACTGGGCATGAGCTGCTGTAACTGGGAAATGAGGAGTTTGGAAAGGGTTTGAGATGTTGGAACCGGAAAATGGGGAGTTTGGAACTGGGTTTGAGCTGTTGGAACCGGAAAATGAGTTTGGAACTGGGAATGAGGCTTGGATCTGGAAAATGAGGAGTTTGGAATTGGGAATGAGCAGTTGGAACCAGAAAATGGAGACTTTGGACCTGGGAATGAGCTGTTAGAACCGGAAAATGAGGAGTTTGGAACTGGGAATGAGCTGCTGGAACTGGAAAACGCTCAGGTGATGTGTGAACATACCAGTGGCAAATCCCAGCAAAGCTCTGGATGTTCCTGGACAGCTCAGGGCCGAATTTATCCTCCTGGCACATTTGCCGTGGAAAGCAAAGCTTTGGAGAGAGGGAGAAGCAGGAATGGAACATCCAGACCTCACCACACCGAGACAGGGAGAGCTGGAAGCTCCTTCCCGGGACTTCCCTCCTCTCCTGATGGACCTGCACCTTCAGGGGGCTGAGCTGCTCTTCTCAACCCTTCCCAACAAATTCCCAGCCCCAGAGCTGAGCTGCCCGGGAAGTGTTGGACACTTGACTTGTCTGGAGCTCAAGTCAAGCCCTGCTTTGACCTCCTTGGCCTAAATTCCTGATGTTCCGCCAGGTTCCTTCCCAGCCTGGCCCAGGGTGCTCCAGCCCTGCTTCCCTGCCCAAAAACAAGGATGGTTTCCAGCCCTGGCTAGAGGCAGCACTTGGAATGCCCAAAGATGCTCCAGAGGGCAAGTCTGGAACAGACTGGGACAGCTGGGAATGTTCTGGGAGCAGGCAGAGGAAAGGCTTTGTAGGGGAAGCCAACAAAACAGGGAAGTCCTTTTTTCCCAGTTTTCTGTGAAATTGTGGCAGCTTCTGCTGCTGGGTTCGAACAGGAGGCGCCTCCTCCGATTCCTTCCTCCTTCTCCTCTCTGCAGCACTGGAATTCGGTGGTTTTCCCATTCCTCTTTCCCCCTTCTTTCTTCCCTTCGTCTTCCTGCAGGAGGAATCCATGGGGTGCTTCACTCCCCAAAAATCCTTGGAGCAGTTCCACCCACCACGAGATGATGCTGAGCCCAACATCTCCTCACACATGGGGTCCCCTCTCTCTGTGTCCCACCTTCCCTGGCTTCTCCTGGAGCATCCCATGAGTTAATAATTAACCACAGGGATAATGAGCTGCCCTGCTGCTGCTGGGGGACATTTCACGGGGTTTATCCCTGAATTTTTTTCGGAAGCTGGGCCAAGGGTGGGGGCTGACAGCAGAACGAGGCCCTTGAAGGGTGATTTTAGGGGAAAATAATTGGATTCATGTGTCCCACTTGTGACATCCCAAAGCAAGGTCAAGGGTGCTCGAGGCAGAGACAAGAGGCTGCTCTTACTCGCAGTCATTTCCCAGTGGTGTCAACAGCTCGTTACGGGGCCAGGCCTGACGACTCCCGGACTTTGGGACGGGTGACTCATCCCCTTTGCTTCCAGAGCCATTTTTATCCAGGATCGTGGCCTGACTAAGCCACAGAAATCTTCCCTGCGTCTTCCCAGGAGTGGGACACAGCAGCGCCGGGCCCGGGAGGAGAAAGGGAAAAGGTTTTTAAATGAGGTTTGGGCAGTGGTGTCCCCTCAGAGGGAAAACCTTCACTCTTGGCTGGTTTTGGGGTTTCTGGGCCTTTGTTGGGGGATTTTGGCTTTTTTAAGTGTCCCTTTTTTCCACTGGTCAGGCCTCAGGATTGTGACACTTCCTCTTTTACAGTCCTGCGGATCCTGCTGACAACGGAGCCATCCCAGGCCGAAAATTCCCAGGCCTGGCATCCCAATATTCCACAAAACCTTGTTCCTAACAGGCGAAGTTTTGACTGAGTCCTGTTGCTGCAGAGGGCCCTTGTCCCATAAGCTAGGAACGTGGAAATCTTGCGACGGTGGATTTTGGGGAAGGGGAGGTGGATAAAATTAAAATGAAAGTCAGATCTAATTAAAATCATTAAAACCAGGTTAGATCAGATATCAGGAAGAGCTTTACTCAGAGAGTGGTGAGGGGCTGGGATGGAATTCCCAGATCCAGGCTGCCCCTGGATCCCTGGAAGTGTCCAAGGCCAGGTTGGATGGGACTTGGAGCACCCTGGGATAGTGGAAGTTGTCCCTGCCCATGGCAGGAGGTGGGACTGGATGAGCTTTAAATTATTTTCCAAACTTTTCTCTGATTCTATGAAATTCCTTTCCAGCCAGTTTTCCAGCCATGTTCCTGTGAAATTCCATCATTCCAATGGAATTCCACCACTGGAAAATCAAATATGAGTCACTCAGGTACCTCTTGCTACTCAAGGCTTTCAACTCCTGTGGAATATCTTCCTCAATCTGTAAATTGACAATTTTAGGCTCTCCCAATTAATTTGTTAATTAATTCACAGAATTATTGGGTATCTCCAGTTGGAAGGGATCCATCAAAGAGCTGGGAAGGGAACGAGGAGGTTGTGTGTGTGTCACCTTCTCCAAACCATGTCAGGCAGCAACCTTGGGCTGAGGTGACCTCATTTCTTCAGGGTCTTTTCCTCTCCAACCCATGAGCTGTGGGTGAGTAACTCCACCCAAGGTTTCCACTTCAGGCAGGCATTCCTGGAAAAAAGGTGAGAAAAGAGAAATAAAAGCTCTGTGAGATGGTGGATCACAGAGCAGAGTGTGAGAGGTGTCCAAAGCCACGTTGCATGAGGCTTGGAGCAACCTGGGATAGTGGGAGGTATCCAGGGGGTGGAACGGGATGGGATTTCGGGTCCCTTCCCAACAAACCACTCCATGATCCCATGATTCAACTTAGCAGCCAGATTCCCTCATTCCTTGTCCAGTGTCCTATGCACTGGATCACACAGTTCCCATTGTTGACTCCTTGGAATAACCCGGCGGAGCCAACGGAGTCGTGCTCGGCGCCTTCCCTTCCCTCCAGGCATGAATCAGCCCCAGCCCTTGGCTCCGGGGCACATCCATGAGGATGAGCTCAGTTTCCACTCTTAGGCACTGACAGAGCCAAGCTGGGAAGGTTTTGTGTCCCTGTGGCTGGGGCCGGAGCGTGTCCTCCCACCAGGGAGCCCCGCCGGGAGCCAGGATGGGGATGGACTCTTGGCAAAGCCAAGGAAATTCCGCTTTCCAGTAGCAAAAGGTCGGGACCCAGCACGAATGTGGCTGATCCCGTCCCAGCAGGGAAGAGCTTTTTATGGAATGGCCCTCTCCTCCTTTTCTCGGGAGAAAAGCCTTTCGGAACACCCCGACGGAAGGAGGCAGAAGCGGGAGATTCCGGACGTGTTTTGCCGAGCCTCTCCAGGGGATCCTATGGAAGAAGGGAGCTGGTTCCAGCCTCCTGCTGTCCCAAATCCCATCTCAGCAAGCTCGGGGTGACCTCTCAGTGACACCAGGCCCTCTCTCAAAGCCACAGGCCTAAAAAAGGAAGAACTGCTCCTTCTCCTTCCTCCTCTCCGTCACCATGGAGCGCCGAGCCAGGAATGCCAAACAACATCCCGGCCTTCCAAGGAAACCAGGCCCAGCCACCTTAGCAGGGAACAATAGGGAACGCTGAGGACACGGCCACAAGAGCTGGCTGTGGTTAACCTCGGTCCAACCCCAGGAAATTCCAGCAAACCCTAAAACAAATCCGATGGCCACAACTGTTTGCTCCCCAGGGAAGCCGGGAATAGAATCCAGAGCTCCCGGGAAGGGAGGAGGGGATGGGGGGTGGCCACTGGTTGTTCTGCTGTGGTTCCGTGTGGGCTGAGCTGGAGGTGAGGCTACGGAGTCACAGGCAGGGGAAAAAGCGGGATTTTGGCACCGATTCATTGTGGAAATCCAGAGTGGGAAAATGCTGCATTCCATGGATCCGTAGGGCCTGCATGGGCTTGTTGGAGCCTCCTGAGTGAGGATGAACTCTCCTGGAGCCAAGGGTCAGTGATTCCCGAGGTTTTCCCATCCCTATTCCTCGTCATTTGGGTGGCACCCAAGCAGGGCCATGGATTGAAGGCTCTGGATGGGAGTCTCGGGCTGGAGAGGTTGTGTGGAGCGTGATCCGTGTGCTGGGAAAAGAGGGAATGGCTTCAAAGTGAAAAAGAGAGGGTTTTGGTGCAATATCGGGAAGGAATTCCTGGTTCTGAGGGTGGGGAGGGGCTGGGCTGGAATTCCCAGAGCAGCTGTGGCTGCCCCTGGATCCCTGGCAGTGTCCAAGGCCAGGTTGGACATTGGGGTTTGGATCCACCTGGGATGGTGGGAGGTGTCCCTGCCCATGGATGGGATGGGATTTAAGATCCCTCCCAACCCAAGCTGTTCCATGATTCCATGTGCTTCAGGCCAGTGATGATCTCTGTCTTTGTCTCTTTATTCCAAATACAGAATCATGGAATTATTAAGCTTGGAAAAGACCTCTGAGATCACCAAGTCCAGCCATCAGCCACCACTGTGGTCACCACCAATCCACGTCCTCCAGTGCCACATTCCCACATTTTTTGGACACTTTCAGACGTGGTAACTCCATCCCTTCCCGGGGATTTTTCCAATGATGGAAAACCCTTTCTGTGAAAAAAAAATTCCCAATATCCAACCTAAACCTCCCCTGGCTCAACTTGGGGCTATTTCCTCTCATCCTGTCACTTGTTCCTGGGAGAAGAGGCTGCATCCTCAGGGATGTTGGATGACACCTGGAGTGCTGGGAGCAGGAAAAAGAAGGATCTAGGCTGGAGTCGACATCCAAAGGTGATGGATGGATCCATCTGTGTCCAAGGAATGCCTGGATGTGGCACTCAGTGCTCTGGGCTGGGGACGAGGTGGGGATTGATCACATCTTGGACTCGGTGACCTCAGAAGTCTTTTCCAACCTGAATAATTCCTTGATATCCACAAATTTCCAAGCCTTTGGGATCCTACTCTCCAGAACCTCCAGGTATTTTTTGTGGAGAAGGTTCCAGTTGCATTATTGGTTATATTGATGATTTCTGCTGATTCTGTTGATTCTTTTCTGGAACATAGGAAAAGGAGGAGGCAGCAGGAATCACCTTTGCAGTGCAGGGATTTGGGAATGACCTCACTGGGACCATAACAACCACCTGGCTGGAGCAACTTGGAGCTCGAGGCACTTCCAGATCCTTGGATTAGGTTGAGTGGAGCCAGCTCAGCTGTTTTACTGGGAAAACTGGAATTTTAAGGAGCCTGGATGCACGGAAAGAAGGGAGTGGCCAGGGAGTGATTCCTTAAAAAGAAGAGGATGTTTTTTCCCCCTGGCCACTGCCACCAAGTCACATCTGCTGCCACTGCCTGGTGACAATCGTCCAGCCCTGTTATCCCGAGGAATTATCGAGGGAGTAACAACTTCTCCTCCTCACAATCTGAATTGCACAAAGCAAATCCCTGTGGATCAGGAGATGTGGAACAGGATGAGCAGGTCCAAGCTGGATTTTGCTGAGCTTTTGGCTTCCACATGTCCCTTCCTCACAGGTAAAGCTCCAACCCAGCACAGGTGAGACTCTCTCATTAACAGAAGCTAATTAGGGCAGACCTCGGGTGCAATTAATTAATGTGGGGGATGAGCAGCCTTGTTTTTAAAAGGATTTATTAAAAAATAATAAATTTATTTGCAGCTGTGTGGGGTTTTTTTTAATCCAGGAGAGCTGAGTCAGGGATGGGGTGATGGCAGCAGCTGATGAAGGTAAGGATGGAGATTTTTTTGTGCTGTGTGAGGGTTTTCTTCTCCATGTGAAGGACTAAAAAGTTGAGTAAATTATTTTTAATTTGTTTTTGGGAAAGTTGGGATTTCTGCCGTAAGGTAAAAATGCAAAGGAAAACACTCGGAAATTTGGATTTTCAGAAGTTTTGGGCTCTGCTCCCTTTCATTCCTTGTCAAAGAAGATTGAAATAGTCCTGGAACTCCTTTTTTTTTTTTTGGTGTTTCTCTGGCAAATATTGATTAAAACAAGGATTTCTTTGTGGAGTTGCTGCTGGTGAACCAGGAGGGGCCTGGTCCAGGATGGAGCTGGTTCTTAGGCTCACATTAGCAGAGCTTGGCTTAGAGGTCATCAGGGCTCAGCTTCCCTGTGTGATTCACGGAGAAGGTTCCAAGCGCCTCTTATCTCGTGCGAGCTCCAATCACCGCCCTGTTTGTCCTTCCTGACCTTCCACATTGATGAAAAACTTCCAAGGGCTGGATAATGGTGGGATAATGGGATCCTGGAGTCAGGGCCGAGGCAAACATTTCCTGCTGAACTCAGCTTCGCCAATAATTCCGCTTGGCTTGGGGCTTTCTCCCGTGTTAATCTTCGCTCTGAATCATCCCGGGCAGGAACTCCCTGATGTTTGGGATCTCCAAGGAGGTGGCCGGGGCTAATCTGAGAGTGAGGTAAAGTTCAGCTTTGTGAGTCACCCATTGTTCCCGAGGTCAGGATTAAGCCTGGCAGATGTCACTCGCCCGGAGGTCCCTCGGGAGGTGACTCAGGGCTTCTTGTCTAAGCCCCACTTCAAAGGCAGCTTGGGACCAGACACCACCAAACACCAAATGTGCAGCTGAAGCAAAACCAACTTCAGGGAGATTTTAGGATAAGCCACAGCTTTGCAGCCTTCAGAATCCATTTAGGAAAAGTTTTGGCCCCTTCTCGTGTCCCCTGACCTCGGTCAGTTTTGGAAAGGGGTTTTTTCTGCCCCACTCGGATGTTGGGTGACCCAAAATTCAACATAACCATGGCCTGATCACCGACATATAGAATGGTTGTTGTTGTTGGGATAAAGAAGGGAATTGAGCTCCTTGGAGATTTCCTGGAAGGCTTGGAAAAGCTGGAAACATAAAATCATGGAATGGGTTTGGAAGGAACCTTAAATCTCATCTCCTTCCAACCCCTTCCACTAAAAAACCTTCCACTGTCCCAGGTGGATCCAAGCCTCAGTGTCCAACCTGGCCTTGGACACTGCCAGGGATCCAGGGACAGCCACAGCTGCTCTGGCAATTCCAGCCCAGCCCCTCCCCACCCTCACACACACCAATTCCTTCCCAACATCCCACCCCAAGCTCCCCTTGCCCACTGGGAAGCCATTCCCTGCCTCCTGTCCCTCCATGCCTTGGCCCCAGTCCCTCTCCAGCTCTCCTGGAGCCACTTGAGGCCCTGCAAGGGGCTCGGAGCTCTCCCTGGAGCCTTCCCTTCTCCAGGGGAACATTCCCAGCTCTCCCAGCCTGGCTCCAGAGCAGAGGGGCTCCAGAATCCTGGAATGGTTTTGGGTTGGAAGGGACTTTAAGGATGATCTTGTTCCACCCCTGCCATGGGCAGGGACACCTCCCATTATCCCAGGTTGCTCCAAGCCCCAATGTCCAACCTGGCCTTGGACACTCCCAGGGATCCAGGGGCAGCCACAGCTTCTCTGGATTTATCAAATCTGCTCTCATCTTGTGGATCAAGACCACAGATACATCTTGGCCTTGGGACCTGAGGGCTTTAATTTACTTCCTGCCACTGCGGATGGGTGCATCCACAGGCAAAACTTCCCAGGAACCCTGTGGCCCCTCCTGTGGGGCCAGGACAAACAGTAGCAGGAGGTGACAAAGTGCAGAGGCACGTGCAGCTCTGGGAAGGGCTCCGGGAGCTGCCTCTTGACTCATTCCCGATGCCACGAGCCCTCGGCGGGGTCAAAAGTTGAAGGGTTTTTCCTCTTTTGTTCGTCACCTCCGTGGCCCCGGTGGGAGCGGGGTTTTCAGGAATCTGGGAATCCTCCCTGGAGGTGCGGGCACCGGCAAAGCCGGGCTGCTTTGTTGTGCCTCCCAACTAAACCAACACAGCTGACACCGATCCCTGCACGGTTCAGCAGCTCTGAAAGGCAGCAGGAGGCTGGGCCTTAATCCCTTGAGCCTTTCATCTCTTGGAAAAGCCGGATGTTTTTCCTCTTGTCATGGCTGGAGTGAGCAGGAGGTTCCTCCTTGCCAGGGTGCAGCCCCACACCTCCAAAAGTCACAGCCTGGGGCTGTGTCTGTCCTGCTGCTGGAGGGACACCTGAGCTGCCCCTTCCCTCTGGGGGCTTGGATGGAGGAGCAGAGCTGGGATCTGTTATCCTGGTTCCATGCTGAACAATCCCTGCTGGATCCTTGTGGTGCTTTCCCTCAAAATCCAGTGAAAGTTTTACCCCTTCTTGGTGAGTCCACTCAGGCCCACCTGGTTTTAGGGGTGTGAGGCCTTTATAAGCTGCAGTTTCTGGACTAGGAAGGAGAAAAATTCTTGGAAGTCTGCAGAGGCTAAGGAGCCTGGATCTGTTATCCTGGTGTTGAACAATCCCACCTGGATCCTTGTGGCATTTTCCCTCAAAATCCAGCTAAAACCTCCTGGGTGTGCTCCCCTAGCCCCATATGGATTTAGAGGTATGAGGCTTTTTTAGGCTGCTCTTCTTGGACCTGAAAGCAGGAAAAGTCTTGGAATTCTGCAGAGGCCAGTGAGCCTGGATCTGTTATCTTCCTGGTGCTGTGCTGAACAATCCCTGCTGGATTCTTCCAGTGTTTTCCCTCAAAATTCAGGAAAAATTTTACCCCTCCTGGCTGAGCCCCCTCAGCCTCATGTGGATTTAGGGGTGTGAGGCCTTTTAGGCTGCAGTTCCTGGGCCAGGAAGGAGGAAAATTCTTGGAAATCTGCAGAGGCCGAGGAGCTTTGCGTGAAGGAATCATCTCCCAAACTTTGGCACGGAGTTAAAAAACACTGGATTGCTCCTCAGGGCTTTTCCAGAGTGTCCTCAGGTGGGACCCAGGACAGGATTTGCTGGTTCTGCCTTGTCCATTCTCCAGCAGAGAACAAACATCAGCTGAACTTTTCCATGGAAAGGGGAATCCACAGGCACAGGATGGGCTCAACCTGCCCCTGGCAGATCCTCCACCTTGGTGTCTGGCTGCTGTCATCCAGGGACACAGAATTCCCCAGGATAACCAGGGTTTTTTCCTCATTTTTAATCCATTTTATCCTATCCCAATCCTGGCCGTGACTCTGAGCATCTCACTGCTGGAAAGAGGTGGGAATTGCAACAGCTGCTCTTTTCTTTGGAAACCCTTGGAAGTTGCCATGAATCTCCTGAAAAGACACTTTTGATCCCATCCAAAGCCTTTCCCTACCTTTTCCAGACTTCCCAAATGATTCTGAAAACATGGAATGTCAGCACTTCCCACATTCCCATCCTTTCCTGGCACTGCGTGTGCAGAACCGCTGGGATGGAGTTCCCAGGTGAAGGAATCACAATTCCTTGTCACAACAGCCGGCCTTGAGTTGCTTTTGACCTGAATGAATTTAATTAATTAATTAAAAGCTTCAGACCCGGGTTAAATGAGGGGAATCATTCTCAGCTTAAATATGGACAACCCCAAAGTCGGCATGGACAGAAATTCCAGCAGAAGCCACCAGCTCTGGGAATTTTGTGCTGCTTCTTGAGGAAAATGTTGCCTTTCCTCTTTCCCTTCTTTTTCCCCTTTCATCTCCCGCTCCCTCCCAGTGTCTCCGAGCGCTCAGAACTTTGGGAATTGTGCTAATGACCTCGGTTTCTTCCCTGCATTTCTCTTTTCCAGCCTAAGTGAGGAGCTGGATTTTGGAAGTGTCTCCTTGGCTCTTTTCCCGCCAGGTGCCAAAATTCCCTTCTGGAGCCACTTTTCTGGGAGAAGGGAATACTTTTTGAAAGGAGCTTATGGAAACTCTGGATTAATTGTATTTACTCCTGTAATTAATGGACTCCTTCCATTTTCGGATGAGTCCTGCCCTGCCAGTAAATATTCCACATTCCTTAAACCCTCAACAGGGAGCTTCAATGACTTCATGGTCGGGAAAACTCTTCTTTCTGTGTTTTTTCCCTTTTTTTTTTATGGAGGGTGAGGAGGAAGCTGGAGATCCTTGAGAGGTTTCTGTGAAACCGCCCCGTCACTTCACATTCCTGGCATTTTTCCTCGGAATCGTGTCCAGGTAACGTCACCCACTTGAGAGGTGGGTTTGAAGTGCCCTGAAAGGGATCAGTTTTCCCTCTGAAAATACTTCTGGAATAACCTCACGTATTATCCTGTGGGAATATGGAGTTGTGCTCCTGGGATGCTGCACAGCAACGATTCCCAATCCTTCTCTGGGCTGCTCCCCATTCCAAGAATTTCATCCACTTCCTCTCTTTTCCCTTTGTCTCCCAACTGTTCAGATCCCAAGTGTGCCGATGCTCCAGGAATATTTTCCTGAGCCATGGGATGTTCTTTCCCAGAGCAATAATGGCATCGACGATACCCAAGGATTTTATCAGTATCCGGAATTTGGATACTTTGAAAATGGATCTAAAATATTCCCTGACTTTCACACTCAAAATCTTCTCTTTTTCTGTTATTTACAGATTTCTGCTTGGAGGTCATGGATCACAATGCTGTATCCTCAAAATCCTGTAAGTTATGTGCCAGGACCCAAAATGTGGGAGATTTCTCCACAGCAACTGGTGGACACAACCCTGGAATTCTTGAGGTCGAGTAGGCTGGAAATGAGGAGGGAAAACTGAAATCAACCCGAAGTCTGATCAAGGTTCCCAATATTTTGGTTCCATCTGGAACAAAATTTTTGGGGTTTCTTTTGGATTCCTGGAGTAAAGGAAATGCAGACTCGGGATCGGGTAACCAGGAAAAGGTGGCTGCTTCCACTTCCATGCCATGGCTGGATAACCAAGGAACTCTTCCGTGCTTTTGGGGAAAAAAATGAATTTTTTCCATAAATCCCAAGAAATGAGGTGATCCCAAGAAAATGCAGCTGGCCCAGTTTTGAATGGGCTTTGTAATTAATGGATTGCTTGTGGAAAAATTGGGAGGCACATCCCACTTTTCCATCAGGAAGAAAAGGAGGAGTCAGTGCAATAATGGTCATCTCACATCCATCTGTTTTTAGGGATATGGAAAACTGGACTAGGAACACCTACCCCAGTATTCCAGTACTTCAAGGGAATTTAAAAAAAGGCAGGAGAGGGGCAGGACACAGGGAATGGCTTCCCATGGCCAGAGAGCAGGGATAGGTGGGATATTGGGAAGGAATTCCTGGCTGTGAGGGTGGGGAGGGGCTGGGCTGGAATTCCCAGAGAAGCTGTGGCTTCCCCTGGATCCCTGGCAGTGCCCAAGGCCAGGTTGGATGGGGCTTGGAGCAGCTTGGGATAGTGGGAGGGAAAACCCATTGGAATTTCAGATTCCCAAACCTGCCAGAGGTCAGGAAGAGTTTGGACACTCCCAAGCACAGGGGAGATTCTTGGATCCGTCCTGGTGTAGGACCTGGAGCTGGGCTTGGATCCTTGTGGGTCACTTCTGACTCAGGATATCCTACAATTCCATGGATTTTGTGCTTACCACTCCTCATAAAACAGGCATCTCCCTGCTTTGGATGAGGAATTTATCTGGTGGGATCAGCTGGGAATGTCCCCCCTGCACAGAGCCAAGCCGGAGGGCAAATCCGGTGTGGCAAAATTGGGATGGGGAGGAATTTTGTTGGGACTTGTCAAGGCAGAACTGGGATCTCATCCCAAACATCTCGTGCCAGAATCCACCCTAGAAAACCTGGGGAGAAAAAGTGGGATCCTGCCTTGATTTGTTATCCCTGCGGATGAGAGAAGAGCTGGATCACACACTCGGGAGGTTTCCTGGGTTAATCTGAAATATTCCGGAAGAAAAGCTTGGGAAAGGCACAAAAAGGTCAAAGTTCAAGCGCTGCCTCACCTGAGGAAGTTCCTGCCAAATCCAGGGCTGTGCCAGAGTCACGGATGGAAGGATTTGGCCCCGGTTACTCATGAAAGGCGGGGAAGGGGGGAGGAGATGAGGAAGGAAAGGAACAGGGAATAAACCTGCCTTGGCAAATATCCCTGGAATGCGCTGCCAGGTGCCTGACTCGTTCTCCTGGTTGGATTTAGGCTCCAGAGGCCTCTGCTCCTGGGAGTCGAGTGGGAATTGGTGCCGCAGGGGGTTTTTGTGGCACTGGGACAAGTTGTCCCTTTGCCACCAACTCAAATTCTCCTCCCTACCAAAAAACTTCACCTTTTGCTCCATGATTTTCTTTTCCCTGCTCCAGGAGCCCTTCAGGAGTGGCTCCAGCAGTGATGGGGACCCATTCAAGGCAAGCTTCAACTTCCCCCCAGCTCCTGCTTTTCCCAGCCAGGGGTGTTTGAGGTGAGCACCAAATCTGGGATGAATTACGTTCCTATCCCAGATTTTGGGTTGGGGTCACTTCTGGTGGCCTTGCCGTGGGGGAGGTGACACCTGGCACAGGTTGGTGGTCTCTGGTGTTGCTCCAGCATTGGGAATGGGCAACATTTATCATTCCCAAGTGTGGAACGTGCCTGTGTGGAGAGGTTTTGTCTCTGACCTGGCTGAAGGTGACCAGAGACCCCTCCAGACCCCTCGGTGACATTCCCAGCCCAGCCAGAGGGTTGAGACCCCAGGAAAAGGTGGAATCAGGACTGGTGAGCAGGATTTGATATCAGGGATTGATGGTGCCTCTGGAGGGGACGCCAAAGAGGGAAGGGATTCCAGAAGCTGCTGGAGACAGGCTGGGATGGAGCTGCAGATCCATCCCCTGCTCCTGAATTCTCTGGGATCTCCAGGGCTCTGTCTCAGCTGGGTCTGGGGACAGTGCAAACACCCTGAGCCAAATTCCAGCTTTTTATGTTCCTTTCCTTCCTCCCTGCTGTTTGCTCTGCAGGAGAGACCCCAGGAAAAACTGGAATCATCAGGATCTGATATCAGGAATTGATGGTGCCTTCAGAGGAGATTCCATAGAGGGAAGGGATTCCAGGAGCTGCTGGAGACAGGGTGGGATGGAGCTGCAGATCCATCTGAATCCTGTGTGAACTCCAGGCCTGTGCCTCAGGATGGCTCCACAGGCTCTCCCACAAGGAGATCTTTCCCTGTTTCCCACCTCTGGCTGCCAGGGAAATATTTCTGCTGAATTCCAGGACCGTCAATCCCATCTCAGGAACTCCAGAATCTCTCACTGCAGTTCCTTGCCAGTTGCCCCAGCTCTAGGCCTGGAACTCAACTGGAAACTTCCTGCAGGATTCTCTGAGAATTCCTCATGGAACGAGGACAAACACCCCAGGACCTGATTGATGGGGTCGGGGTCTGTCCCTGTCCTCCACCACTGGAAAGGAATTGAGGAATTTTTGGGAACTGGTGGATTTTGCACATGGCCAAAATGTCTCTGGTGGTAGCCAGAATTCCTGAATATCCAAAATGGGATCCAGTTTCCTTCAGCAAACTCCCAGCATGGCAAAGAGAAGCACAGAGGACAGAATTCCTGGTTTATATCCAGGTGGATTTTCTTTCCCTGGCCTTCCAGCATGGAGCCAAGCAGGAAAAAGCCATAAAACTCCATCAAGGGCTGCTGATTTTAGGGATGGCACCTCTGGCTTAGGGAATCCCCAAGTAGGAGATAACTGGGAATGTTTGGGGATGGAATCCCAGCATGGATGTTGTTCAGCCTGGAGAAGAAAAGGGTCCACGGAGACCTTGGAGAACCTTCCAGAGCCTAAAGGGTTTCCAGGAGAGTTGGAGAGGGACTGGGGACGAGGGATGGAGGGACAGGACACAGGGAATGGCTTCCCATTGGGAAAGGGGAGATTGGGGTGGGATGTTGGGAAGGAATCCTAATGGACTTCGAGGAGCCTGGAGGACTGTCCTGAGATGATTCCTCCAGGATCAACTCAGCTGCTCTCTGCTCCCGGTGGATTTTTATTTCCAGGGATATCTCCTTCCCAGAGGTCTGCTTTTGTGGTGCCAAGCCAGGCTCTTTCCTGCTCCTTCCCACTTCTTCCCAGGTTTTTCTTGTTCTCGGACTCCTGAGTAGCCCAAATCAACATCTCCATAGCCCAGAAGTTCTTCCTCTT
Source organism: Falcunculus frontatus (assembly GCA_013398115.1). NCBI lineage: Eukaryota > Metazoa > Chordata > Aves > Passeriformes > Falcunculus > Falcunculus frontatus. The sequence continues at coordinate 62,600 of VZRV01002227.1, forward strand.
CCTTGCTCCAGGTCATGGAGCGGCTTTTCCTGAACTGGGTCTTCTGGCCCTGGATCCAGCCTTTCCCTGGGAATACTGAGCCAGTGGGATCATGCCAGCAGTTCCTCCTGGAGCTGTTCAAATCCCTGATTTCTTTGGGGTTGGACCACAATGTTCGCTGGGAAATGTGATTGTCTTTGAGCTCAGTCTCCTTAAACTCAAGTTTAGCCACAAAATTCTGTTTCAAGCAGAGGCACTGGAGTGAAAAACTGGAAAAAAAATCTAAACAAACCCTGTTTCCTCAAAGTATTTTCAGGCTTTGGGTGGAAAATATTCCCTGAGTTTGCAAATATTTTTGGTGGCCCCAAAACCAGGAATTTTTTAGGTTTTTTCCCCTCAGTGAATGAATTATTCATCCCAAAATCTCCTGTGCTGTGTCAGGATCCAGCTCCTGGTGCTGACCCGAGCCAGGGGTGTCTGTCCAGCTCCTCCTCCCGTGCAGACACCGTTTATCCCAGGAAAGCTGAAAATGCTTGGAATACTCACCCACCTCAACCATGTTTGAACCCAATCCCTGAATATTTTGGCTCCCGATATTTGCTCAAGGAATAACTGAAATATCCAGAGCTTCTCTTGTGGTTTTCTTCCGTGGCAGTGTGAATTTCCTCTCCTTTTGCCTGAGCTGCCTCTGGAAACCCCAGAATGATCCTGGATCTCTTCCTAACTGCTCAGGAATGTTGATGTAGGAAAGACCGAAGCTTTCGAGGCAGATCCTAAATCTTGAGTTCTTTTTCCTGATCTTTTTTGACTCGGATTGATTCTCCGTTTGGCCTCGGGATGACTCCCAGGTTTGTTACATCTGTCTGGGCCATGTTTGATTTTTTGGGATGAAGTCACCCATAACTAAGGAATTCTGGGCTTTTCTATTTAGGAATTGTTTTAAACTCAGGGCATGTTCTTTGCCATGGAGTGTGTTGGATCTTTAAATCTCTCTTTTGGGGGATTTTGGGGTTTTTATCATTGAAGTGTCTTTAGTTCTTGGGAATTTTAATTCCTACCTGGTGACATTTGTGTGTTTACCTTGTAAAACACTTCATGGATGCTTTGGGAAGAGGTGGGAGGTTTGGAGATTGGACCAGAAAGTGTCGGGACGGCTCACAGCCCCTCTGTGCCTGGAACTGGAAATTCCTTTGGAAAACCATTCTCCAAATGTACAATCATGGAATGGTGGAATGGTTTGCATTGGAAACCCCACCCTGTGTGTGTTTCTTTCTCTCATTCCGTGGCAATCTCAGGAAGAACCCCAATCCCACAACAGGAATAATCGGATTTATTTTCTTCAGAAAAACCTGAACAATTGGGAATATTTGGGTTTCAAATCCTCTGGCTTGAGATTTATTTTAATTTTTAAATTGGTCACTTTTTTCCTGCCCTTTATTCTGTGTCTAAATATAATCCTTAACCCTTTCAATCCCTTCAGATTATTCCAGAATATGCCAGGAATACACCGATGAAGATAAACACTCCCAAAATTTTCATGTTTCCAAGAAAAAACTAAAAAAATTAATCTTAAAATCTCCCAAAATGGAGAGAAAAAGAAACCCATGACCTTTCCTTGGAAAATCCCATTTGCGGTTCCCTCCAATATTAGGAGCACCAAAAAAATCCCACCCCTCATCCCAATCCATAAATCAGAAGGAGTCAACTCTGTTTTGGGTGGGAATTGGATTTTTCTGTGGAAAACCTTGGATTTAGCCAAAGAAAATCCTCTCAAAAATATGGCTCTGGTTTTCTCCAGGCTCTTTTTTTCCCTTGGAGCAAGGCTTGGAGCCAGGTCATCTTTCCTTAGGAAGGAGGAGAGGGATTGTAGGAATTCCCGATTTTTCAGCTCTGGCAGATGTATCCTGGGATGAACTTCCCAAAATCTGCATGAGGTAGCAAAAAGTCTGGATTCTGGTGTTTAAAATTTGAAAAAAAGAAAGGGAAAAATGAGGGTTTTTAAAGCTTTCCCAGTCCTAGATCCGTGATTTCCCATATGGGAAGGAAAACTGTAAATTCCTACCAGGGGTAAATTGCGAGGAGAAAATTATCTAAAAAACCGGAAAAATTAGGTTTTTTTAGTTTTCCCAGCCATAGATCCATGATTTCACAAATAGGAAGGGAAGAAAACCCGAGAATTCCTACTTAGGCTAAATTGTGAGGAGAAAACTAAAAAAGAGGAAAAATTCCCAGCTTTTTTCTCCTGAATCCCAGAAAATTCCATTGTTCTTGGTGCCCAAATTGCAGCTCAAACATCTGTTCCTCATGGATGGGGTGGAGGCTGATTTTCCTCCATGGAAATGGAACAAGAGGAGTTTGTGTCGCTCCCTCAGCCCCTCCTGGCACCATTCCCTGGAAAGCCCCAGCCCGAATCCCACGTTTGTAACTTATCCCTTCCCAAGCTATTTTGGGAGCTAACGTTATTAGCGTCGGGATAATTAGAGGCATTCCAGCTCCGGAATGGATTCCATTCTGGGAGACAGGAGTTTGCTTAGCCCTGGGCTTCGGGCAGCTAAAGTTTCCCGAATGGAATGGGAGATGAGGATCCCGAACTTCCTTGGGGTGAGGAATTCCATTTGTGTTCCAAAACCTTGTCTATCCAAATTTCCCTTGCAGGTTTCCATAGTTTGGGACACTGATTTGTTGTCCATGGTGGCCTTTCCAGGTGACCAGATTCCCCAGGAATGCTGATCCCAACTGGGGAGCTTGGAATTCCTCACGACAATGGGAGGAACAGGGAGATCCTGGAGCCAAAGGGAATTTGGTGTGGGGAAACCGGAGCTACTCCCTCCTGCCTTGGTCGGATCCTCCAAAGCTTCATCTCCTTGGAGAATGCCAAACTGGGATGGCCTGATGGGATTATTCAGGATTGGTTTTCCCAGGAAAAGCTTCCCTCAGGTCTGGGATCAGCCCTCTGGGGGTGCCGAGTTCCCCTCTCCTGGTGAGGCCAACACCGAAGGATTGGGATTGGGATTGAGGCTCTGGGGGTGTTGTGTTCTCCTCAGCACTGAAGGATTGGGAATGGGATCAGGACTCTGGGGGTGTTGTGTTCTCCTCAGCACTGAAGGATTGGGAATGGGATCGGGACTCTGGGGTGTTGTGTTCTCCTCAGCACTGAAGGATTGGGATTGGGATTGAGGCTCTGGGGGTGTTGTGTTCTCCTCAGCACTGAAGGATTGGGAATGGGATCGGGACTCTGGGGGTGTTGTGTTCTCCTCAGCACTGAAGGATTGGGAATGGGATCGGGGGTCTGGGGGTGTTGTGTTCTCCTCAGCACTGAAGGATTGGGAATGGGATTGGGATCAGGGCTCTGGGGGTGCCAAGTTCCCCTCCCCTGGTGAGGCCGGCACTGAAGGAGTGGGATTGGGATTGCGGCTCTGGGGATGCTGAGTTCCCCTCAGCACTGAGGGATTGGAATTGGGATCAGGCTCTGGCAGTGCTGAATTCCCTTCTTGTGAAGCCAGAACTGAAGCAATGGGATTGAGATCGGGGCTCTGGGGGTGCTGAATTCCATTTAGCACTGAAGGATTGGGATCAGGGCTCTGGGGCTACTGAATTCCCCTCTCCTGGTGAGGCCAACACTGAAGGAGTAGGTTTGGCATAAGGATTGGGATTGGGATCCCTCTGGAGCTGGGCACTCCGCAGGGCTGCTCCCAGCTCCTCTCCCAGCTGGATCAGCTTCACCATCTTGGAGGGGGAGACGTTTTTTCTTCCCAGCTCCCAGAGCTGCCAACCAGGAGGGAAAATCAGGAGGAGAATGGGAGGGGGGAAAAGTCGGGTGGGAGGGAGCTCTTCCCTAACCAATTCCACCTGTTCCCTGCTCCCAGACTTGCTCCAATTTCTGCCCAGCTGGATTTTTACTTTCCACTCTGCCTCAGAGGCTCCTCCAAGAATTAAATTCCTTTCCCAGCCTCCTCCTTGCAGCGGGAGCAGCTGATTAGTGGCTGCCCCTATTTAATTTTCCTATCTGGACTAATTATTCCTCTTGATGGTCCATTTATCGGGCTCGTTTCCCTTCTTTTTTTTGCTCTGGGATGCTTTTCCAAGGAAGGGAGGAAGGGTAAATAAAAACCAGACAAGCCAAGGAGATGCAATTCCATCCTTGTTGTTCCTTATTTAAATGGATTCCAAATTCTCAGGCTGTCCTTTTCTAAAAGAAGCCAATTTGCCCTAAATTTCAGTGGGATTTTATCCCTTCTTTTTTGGTCATTCCCATGGTTTTTACATAGGTGGGACTCGAGCATTACTTGGCCTGAATTCCAGCTCTGCTGGAATGTCTGATCCCACGGATTTGTCATGGTCCTGTTGTGTTCCCAAAGCCTCAAACTCACCAGATAAGAACTCTGATAACAAAATAAGGTCCCTGTTGGGGAATTCCCACCTGGAGAGCAGGATGTTATCCAGGGATGGACGGGATGCTTTTCCCTCTCCCTTGCCGAGGTGTATCCAGGGATTGAACCACGCCAAAAGCCTCTTTTTTCCTTAAAAATTTGGAACTTTACAGACACGAGTGCTCAAAGTGGGAAATTTTTTCACCCCAGGAATTGAGGGATGGTTCTGGGATCAAATTTAACACCCTGGTGTCCTATTTGGGAAGAATCCTTTTAAAAATGGGTCTACTCCTTCCCAGGTGAATCTGGCTCAGCAAAGCCGAGGTTTCCAGGTGTTTTCCTGTGTCATGAGGAGCAAAACTCCTGGAAAAGGTCATGGAATGAGAGCCCTGCAGGCCCTTGGTTCCTCTGACCTGGAACAGGGATCCCAAAATTTCATAAAACAAAAATCTTCTCCATTATCCATAACATCTTCCAATTTCATGGCTCCTTGGAATCCTGTTGGATTTTTTTCATGGATCATCTGTGCTGTGAACTCCCCATCCCTGGAAGTGTCCAAGGCCAGGTTGGATGGAGCTTGGAGCAACCTCGGATCCAGTCCAAGATGCAAATCCTACGGGAACAGGGTTGGAATTCACACCAGTAAGTCCTCTGTCTCCAGGAATTTAAGGAATAAACTGGGTGGACACCTTGATCATTGATTATCCATGGAACAGGAACACAACCTGAATTTCAGGGAATCTTGGAAGAATTTCGGCTCTGGTGCAGATTTTTGGGAAAGCAAAAAAATCCTCTTTTTTCCTTGTGGTGTGAACAATATTCCTTTGGATTTCTTCCTTGGTCTATGGGAGTTTCGGAATCTGTAGGGCAGGAGTGTAAGACCAGGAGTGTTGTTCGGCTTGGAGAACTCAAAATTCCCAGAGGAATGGGTGGGAATGTTTTCCATCGGGATGTTCCCGGCTGGTGCTCTTAGCCAGAGCTCTTTATCCATGTGCCACATGAAGCCATGGCTGTTTCCCTGGAAACAGGGAAGAGTCCGGAATCACGGGTCCACGTAACGGGAATTGGCCTGAACCTTCCCGAAAAAAAGAGCTGACTTTTTGTTTAGCTGTTAAAAAGGGTAAAAAAAAAAAAATCCAAGGAGCTGCTTTGTTCCGGAAACTTCTGGGCACATTAAGCGAAACCAGATCCTGGAGGGTGCGGGGAGAGAGGGATACAGGAAAGCAATCAAATCCTACTGGAGGAATTCCTCTTTCCTTGAAGAACATAAACCAGGAGCAGAATGTAAACAACCCTCCATATGTCCCTTGTAAACCAGGAGCAACGGGAATGAATTCCCAGCAGGAACAGGACATTGGGAATGTTTGGCTGGGGAGTCCTTTTGAGGTTTGTTCTTCTTGATGGATTTAATTTGGAATTTGTCCTTCTTTTCTCTCCTCTTCCTGCTCCCCCGGGATGAACCATGAGCCGAACGCTCCGAAGTGGTGCCTGGAATAATTCCAATGGATTAATTAGGCCGGGCTGGAGGACTGGGATTAACGAGGGCTGACAATTTTCCCTCCAGCAGGAGATGGTTGGGAAAAGGCTGGATTCTCTTCCTGGATCCATCAGTCACCTGTGCTGGTCGGTGTTTGAGCTGGGGAGTTCATTCCTGGTTTATTTAGATTCCGAGGAGCAGCACGTGCTGGTGATCCCTCTTTGAAGTCTCTTGGGAATAGGTTTTGCAGCTGGAAAATGACTTTAAAAGGCTCCAAGTGACTCCATTTATCCTTGAGAAAAGCTCCTTTTCCTTCAAATCCCTTTCCTAACCAGGGGGAAAAAATATGGGCACTGGATTTTTAAAAGCAAGAATTCCAGAACAGGATTGGGTTAGAAAGGACTTTGGAGATCATCTCGTTCCAGCCCTTTCCATGGGCAGGGAATCTTCCACTATCCCAGGCTGCTCCAAGCCATGTCCAGCCTGGCCTTGGACACTTCCAGGGATGGGAAATCCACATCTCTGGGCACCCCGTGCAAGGTTAGTTGAAATCTGATAGAAAATCCATGGATTTTGTGGTGAAAAGAGGATTCCAAAGGATGGAAGAGGCCAAGTTTGATGCCCTTATCCAAAATTTCCGCCTGCTTCTTCCCAATGAAGCTTGGTTATGAGCTTGGTGCTGAATCCTGGGAATCCAGGATGGGCTTGGCTCCCAGATGGATCTATCCAGGATAGATGCTTTTTCTTAAGGATGATAAACAGGAAAATTTCCAGAAAAACTTCCACCATTTTTCTCCTTTCCTTCTATTTGTTTTCATGTTGAGAGATCCCAGACAGCCCTGGTTATTCCAGGATATTCCTTGATCTGGGAGCACGGCTGGGCTTGGATCTCTGATTAGATGCAAATTAATAATTTGGGTTCTTTTAACACCTACAAAGGGCAAACTGAACTTTAAACACATCCTAAAGACAAAGGCTGAAGGAAAAAATCCCTTTTTCCGATTTTGAGAGGAACAAAGGCCTCTCCAAGTTTGTTGCTGTTGGGAAAATGGGGGATCCAAGGAGCAAACCTGACCTCTGGAAAATTCCAGGACTTCACTTCATCCCCATTTCAAAGCCACCTCTAGGAGAGCTTAGGGAACAAGGCTCATTTCTGTAATCCCATCTCTCCCTCTAAAATCCAGGCATTTGAAGTAATTAATTAAAATCATGATTATCACCGACCCCTTTTGGTATCAGGGAGCTGATTCCAACCTGGAATCCCCCCCCCACCGCTCCTGTTTGGGATCACTCCCTGCTCAAGGCGAGTCTTAAACTTCAAGTGGATTTGGAGAGACTTTCTGCAAGCCCTGACTGCCCTTCTCACGCCAGCTCCAATCTCTCGTGTTCCTGATGGGAATGCGCCTGAGCTGAAAGGTTGGGTGGGAAGCAGGATCGGGAGGGGCTCCTCAGACTTGGTTCCTGTGGAGCTCCAAAGGTCACTTTTCCCTCCTGGGCTGCCGGAATGTGACAGGCTGTGGGTGAAATCCGAGAGCAGCCTCCTGCTGCTCTGGACGAGAGGTTTGAACAGCAGGGATGAAGGAAATCGGGATTCTCCTCGCTCATCACAAAGTTGGGGATTGATCCAGAGCCTGTGGAAGCAGCTTTGGTCTTGTCCATGATGTGGGACCGAGCTGACCTGGAAAAATTTGGGAGGTGTGGATTTTTCAGCCCAGCTGGGACCAGTGGGATCCAGGGGAAGGTTGCCCTAATCATGGAATTGTTGAGCTTGGAAAATCCTCCAGGATCGTTGAGTCCAAGCTGTGCATGATCCCCGCCTTGGCACTGAGTGCCACAACAAGGAATTCCTTGGACACCTCCAGATTGGAAACTCCAAACCTCCCAGGGTAATTCCAAGGCCTGACCACCTTTTCCATGAGGAAATTCCTGCTGATGTCCAACCTGAGCCTTCCCTGGCACAGCCTGAGACCATTCCCTCTTATCCTGTTATTCCCTGGCAGCAGATCCCAACTCCCTCCTGGCTCCAAATTTTCAGGGAGTTGTGCAGAGCCACAGGGTCCCTCTGGATTCTCCTTTTCTCCAGGCTGAGCCCCTTTCCCAGCTGCCTCAGGAATTCTCCAGTCCCTTCCCAGCTCCATCCCCTTCCCTGGACACGCTCCAGCCTCTCCATGTCCGGAGGGACCAGCCAGGGTTGTGCAGGAGCACCGGAAGGATCTCCTGGCTCCCTGTCCTGCAGCACAGGAACCAAGCCAGCAGTGCCCAAGCTTTTATCCACACCTGGAAGTGGGTCTGTCCTATGGAAATCGCCTCCAGTGGCACAGGAGGAATTCTAGTCCCTTGGAGAAGTGTGGGAACAAGCCAGGTGAGTTATCCTGGGATCCTTCAGCCATCTGAGGAAGCAAATCCCTAGCTCTGGGGTCACGACCCATCCCTGGATGTGTCCTGACTCCAAACTGGGATTTCCCTTGAGCTAGGACACATCTCCAAGGGTCTGGAGCACCCTCCGGCTTTGCTGCTTGGGCAGGTTCCTCACAGCTTCCAGGTTTTCCAGAGCATGGAGCTGATACAGCAAAGCAGGAGCTGTGCTAATCCTGTCCCAGCTAAGCCAGGTCTGGAAAAGCCAGGAATTGTGGTTAGGAGACAGAGGAGCTGCCTGGATTGGGGCCAGCTGGAGACTGGAGGGTGTCCAGGTGCTTCATCCTGGAGGGAATAAACCCTCCCAAGCTCCTCAGTAGCCTTGGGATCAGGGGATCGGGATGGAGCTGGACCTGGGCTGCATCGGGACAAACTGGGATACCCCAGGCTGGGTCTCATGGAAGTGGCTTCCCCAGGGATTCTCCTGTTTGTTCCTTCAAGGAGGCATCTTCCCACAAGGAACATCCCATCCAGCACATTTAGGAGCTGATGGGATGATTCCATTGTTTGGTTTTCTTTCCTTAATTCCAACACACAAATTGTGGCCAAAAAAAAAAAAAAAAAAAAGGAAAAAAGTAAAGCAAAGAATCCAGAATCCATTTGTTTTATTTTATTCTTCTGTCTCCTGGAACAATCTCCAGGGAAATAAAGGAAGCTCCAAATAAAGGGGAACAATGTCCATGTGGAGGCTGCGGGTTCCCGTAAATGGACTGAGGAAGGGAAAGAAAAAAGGGATTGAGCTCCTGATAAATGAGGGTCGGGATTAGGAAGGGCCGGAGATGCGCAGTGGGGAGCTTCCCGCTGGATGTCCTCTGTGGGCATGGGAGGGAGGAAAAATGAGGATTTTGGAAGGTGCCTGTCCTCAGTTCATGGTCAAGGAACACGGGAAAGTGGAATGGGTGAGACCACATGGAAAGAGCCATGGAAAACAGGCCGGGAGTGTTATGGATGTGGAATTTGAAGGGTTTTATGTGGTTTGTGATATCCTGCCCCATCCAGGGGTGTGGAGAGGAGGGAATTCTCATTCTGGAAGTGGCAGGGGTCCTGGCTTGGTCTGGGAAGCAGAATCTTGCTCTGCCATCTCCTTCCCTGGAGAAGGCATCGCTCATCCCAGGTTTTTGGCAGAAAATTCCCAACTCTTCCCAGTCTCAGGAGGGTGGCTGTGGCTCCCATCATTCCCTTGCAACATTGCGTGGAGAGGAAATCAATTCAATGATTCCCATTTCCGCTGTTCCCACCTCCGTACCCTCCCCTCATCCCTCTGCACATTCCCAAGGGCAGGAATGGTCTGGGAGAGCTCCTCACTTTGTGTGGAACCCTCTGCTTGCCCCTTGTCCTGGGGGGTTGGGACAATTCCTTTGGATCTTTCCAAGGGAATGAGGGGATCTGGAATTCCTGGCCTGCAACTCCCCGCGTTTTCCTCCATGTGCTTGACCCCTTCTCCAGGAATTGCTCCCCTGGGATTTGGGAAGAGCCACCTGGAACAGCTGGAAGTTGGACAGGACTTTAGGGATGCTCAGCCCTTTTCCACCTGCGCCCTTCCAGGACTGTCCACACCCCTCAACTATTTATTTTTTATTTGTTTATTTTATTTATTCTTATTTATTATTTATATTTTAATTTTGGTTTTAGTTTCATTATTTATTGTTTATATTATTTATTATTTGTATTCTTTTAATATTAATATTTTAATTTCTATTATTTATTCTTTTATTATTTATTCTTTACTCACCCCACACTATTGCTTTTTCATGAATTAACTATTTTATCATAAAATTATTTTATCATAAAAGTCATAAAATTTATCATTAATTAACTATAAAATCACAAAATCACGGAATGATTTGGGTTGGAAGGGACCTTAAGGATCCTCTACTTCCAAGGTTCCTCGGGCATGGAACCTTCCACTAAAAAAACTCCAAGGAAAAGCCTTAAAATCCGGATTAGCCAGAGGAGCTGGGGGAAGTTGGGAAAGAGGAGCTGAGTTTGGGATTCCTTTAATTTGTTTTCATTCTTAACCTGTCTCGGAGCACCCAAAAATCTTCAACAAAATCCCTGATTTCTTTGGGAAAAGGAAATTGAGGAAACGAAGTAGTTCAGGACAATTTCTGATTCCAAAATCCGATATTTGGAGACAAACCCCTCCCTCTTCTTTGCCTTAATGAGGAATCCCAAAAATCCAATATTTGGAGACAAATCCCTCCCTCTTCCTTGCCCTAATGAGGAATCCCACAGCTGAGAAAAGCAGTTTGGTCAAGGCTTGGTTTGGAAAAAACAACAAATCCCAAAAAATCCATAAAAGTGTCGTTATCCATGAGCTCCTAACGAGCAGAAAACGAGCAGAATGAGCCGTTCTCATTGAGCTGCAGGACTGGTCCCACATCCCGTTGTCTGAGGAAAATGAGGAAAAGAGGGATGAGAGTAATACGGGATGACTGGGATTGTTTCGGGAAGCAATGGGAGATGGCAGCTGGAGAAAGGCTCCCGATCCAGCTGGGGCAGAGAGGGAACGACACGGAGCAGAGAGAGGGAAAACAACCCCAAGCACCACCCCTGTTTTGTTTCCTATTATTGCTCTAATTCCAGGCTAATTGGAAACGGCCTGGATGTGTTTAGGAACACGAGGAACATCTGGATCTCATTGGAAGAGCTCCGCTTTTCCGAGTGGCGCCTTCCATCTTCATCCCAGGCCAAAGATTCCCACATCACGACTTGTCCTCTTTCTTTCTCTCTTTTCTTTTGGGTTTTTTTTTGTTCCCTTTCCTTTCCAGCAAATGGGAGGTTGAACTTTCGACTCCGTGGAAAACAGTTGGAGAGAAACCCTGAGAAATCCCGGGAGAGCCATTGAGCCTTTCTTCCCATTATCCCTCTTGATTCCTTGCAGCTTCTTGGTTCTTTCATTCCAGCCCGGAGCTGTTTCGTGCTGGTGGCATGAAGGGAAAAATGGGAAGGGACAAGAGGAGAGGGGAAAAAACGGAAAAAAAAAAAATAGGGAAGCAGAGTTTGTAAGGTCAGACGTGGAGAAACAAAGACAATTCCACGGAAAACTGTCCTTGAGCTGGGCCAGGAGCTGAGCTTTGCCAAAGGGATGGATACACACAAATATTCCATGATTTTCTATTCCGGTCCCAGCTCCTTTAGGAAGTTCTCCTGCAGGCCCAGTGTTATCCAGGGTCATGGATAATATGGTCAAGGGGTTTCTGCTGGAATTCCCAAGGATTTTCCTCCATCTCCCTGTGATTGTGTTTCCTCACATTCCAGAGGCGGAACTGTCGGCTTTCTCCATCATCCAATGGAAGTTAGGATGGTTTTGGGAAAACCAAGTCCTGGTCCCACCTGGGCAGATGGTTGGGAATTCTGTTTGTTGGTGGAAACCAAACAAAGCCATTTCTGGGATCAGGACACATTCCCAGATTCCTGCTTTCCTTCCTCTTCCTAAGACCCATCTTCAGGAGTTCCAGCTTTCCCAAATGGAACAGCAAGGAAGGAGCCTGAGATCCAAGGAAGGAGCCCGAGATCCAAGATCTCCTTGTGGGCTGAGCCGAAGAGCAAATCTCGATTCTCCTCCCAGACCTGTGTCTCCAGTGCTCCTCTGGGTTTGGAAAGCTGCAGGATTCTTTCCTGTTGGGAATTCTGGGGGCTCCGTGGCTCAGAGAGAGGAGACAATAAAGGGATTGTGGGAATCCTGCCCACCTTGGCTGGAAAATGGGTGGAAAACTCCTAATTCCCCACCCTTCGGAGAAGAGTGGCTTTCAGGAAGAGGGAGGGAAGCTGGGAATGTGTCCTGATCCCAGAAATGGCTTTGTTTGGCTTCCATCTGCAAAGGGAATTCCCAACCATCTGCCCAGGTGGGACCAGGACTTGGTTTTCCCAAAACCATCCTCAGCTCCCTTGGATGACGGAGAAAGCCGACGGCTCTGCCTTTGGAATGTGAGGAAACACAATCACAGGGAGATGGAGGAAAATCCTTGGGAATTCCAGCAGAAACCCCCAAGGAGAGCCCTTTCCATGTCCTTGGATAACTCTGGGCCTGCAGGAGAACTTCCTAAAGGAGCTGGGATGGGAATATCATGGAATCCTTGAGGTTGGAAAAGACATCCAAGGTCACCAAGTCCAACCACCAGTCCATGCCCCCAGGGGCCACTTCCACTTGTCCCTCTCCAAAGGTTCTGTTGGAAGTGGGAATTGGAAGAATTTCAATGTTGAGAAAAATAAAGGGAAAAGATAAAATTAAGGATCTGCTCCTCCAAAGGAACTCCAAAAGAAATTAAGTTAGATAAGAAAATCCAAGATAAGAAGCTGTTGATGGAATTATCTTGCCACTAATTCATTCAATTTTAATAAAAAATTGAGTATTTAGATTAATTTTTAACTAAAAGCCTTAAGGTTTTTCTTTTCCTTCCTAATTTTGCCCTTTTT
>VZRV01002227.1:75276-99102 GCA_013398115.1 Falcunculus frontatus
TTAGTATTATATTATTAATTAAATTAATATTCAACAATAAGATAATATTATTAGTTTAATGAATAGTTTATTATTAGTTTAATTATTAAAGTTTGGGGGGGAAAAAAGAAGGATTGGCCGAACTCGTCTTGGCTTATCTTCCTTTTGCCTTGGAAAATGTTTATTCCTGGACAAATTCCTGCCTGGAATTCTGGAAAAACCTTTGAGTGATGGATGAAGAATTTCCTCCAGATAATTTTATATTGCAGGGAATGCTGATCTTTCCCAAACCATGGATTCATGGAATCACTGAGGCTGGAAAAGGCCTCAGGGTCTGAGGGTCCAACCAGGGCTGTGATGGGATGGAAGCGGAGCAGAGATCCCACTTTTCATCTTGCCAGGACTTCAGCTTCTCCCAAAGGCATTCCTGGGAAAAGGGGCCTTGCAGGAATCAGCTTTTCCCACCAGCCAAAGGATTCTCCTGGATGTTCCTGCAGCGGGATCCGAACGGGAGCTGGATCAGGGGGGTGAAAGGGGATGGAAGAAGCTGCAGCTCCTTATCCATCAGATTTATCCAAAGGAAAGGAGCTGAAGCAGCAGTGACAGGATGATGCTCCACATTCCCATCTTCCCAGGAACTTCTCCTGTTTTTACTTGGAAGCAGAACAAACCCAACGCCTTTGGAAACCGCCAGGAATTTTTCTCTCCAAAAAAAAAAGAGTTCAAGGAATTCCTGGGTTATTTTGTGGGATTTTAATAGTCTTTTATTATATTTATGTTATTTCTCCCCATGTTGTGAAAGGTGTTCCTGGCATCCCGTAATGCCCTGAAATCCTTCCAAAATCCTATTTTTATTTTCTTTTTCCCAAATCCTTCTGAGCAGCTGCAACTGAGAATTCCTTCTCTTCCCTCCTGGATCAAAGGAGCTCCTGCTTGCGTTGTAATTAAGGTGCTTCATTACCGATTAATTACAACACAAACAGGGCAGGCTTTGATCTCCGAAGGGAGATCAGAGATTTGCCCGGAATGGTTGGAAAAGGCAAACAAAATGAAATCAGGGAATACTTCCATGACTCAATCATGACAGCCTGAGTCACGTTGCCTGATGAATCCATGGAAAATTATCAGAATTATTCCTCCAGAATTACAATAACACAAATAAAACAACGCCCCAGAAATCCAAAATACGATCCCGGTGTTTCTTCCTTATTTTCTGAAATTCATTTCCCTCTGATTCTTTCCCTGGAATTTCTACACTTCCATGAGGAAACTCGGGAATTGTGGTGTGTCCAAGAAGTTCTGTTCTCAGTTAGGAATTCTTTTGGCAGAGGCTTTCCAAGCATCTTTTTTGGGGCTGCCTGCCCAAAAAATGGTGGTGAGAGGTGCCCTCAGTCAGCTGCTCCCAGGAAAAATTCCAACTGTTTTCATCTTCCCGTTGTCCCTTGAAAAGCAAATCCTGTCCCAAAAATCATGGACCCCTCCACTGCACGTTTCTATGGAATAAATCAGGGAAAAGGGAAGTGTTAAAGGCTCTTTTCTGCGATGAAAACAGGAAAAAAGATTAAATGAGTCCAAATGTTTAAAATAATTAAAAGAGGTTGGAGCTGAGCCCGAAGTTCAGCCTAGGGAAAGAACTGGATGCAGAATGTTGGGATAAGTGGGATTCACTGAGATGGGCAGCTCCTGGAGTACCCAGAACCAAGCCAGGGCTGTCCCTGGGACAATCTGGGACAAGTCCTGCCCTTAATTCCAAGTCTGAGTGTGGCTCAGTTTGCTGGGCCAGGCTTTTTGGGCCTCTCCTAAATCTTCCAGTGACAGATTGCCAGTGCTCCCATTCCTCTGGAATCCAGGAGCCGATCGATCCAGGAACATCCTGGAGCTTCCTGGGAGCATCCAAGGTCATAGGATGGTCAGTGGCTGCTTCCCTTAAAATTATGGAATGGTTTGGGTGGGAAGAGAACTCAAAGGTGACCCAGTTCTACCCCCTGCCATGGGCAGGGACACCCTCTGGGATGTGTGGGATCCCAGAGTCCAGAAATCAGGATGAGGATGAGGGTGAGGCCCTGGCATAGGTATTCCCAGAGAAGCTGTGGCTGGAAGTATCCAAGTGTCAGGTTGGACAGGGCTTGGAGCAACCTGGGATGGTGGAAGGTTAGGGTTGGATCCATTTAAGGTCCCCTCCAACCCAAACCATTCCGTAATTCCATGATCCTCGGACCATAAATTATCCAACAAATCCCCAAGAGACTGGTGGATAAAACACTTTTTACCGGAGACTGATTTTTCCTGGAGAAGCAGCCAGAGCCAGGATGACCTTCAATGTCTTCTGTGACCTGGATTCTCCATGAAGAAGTGACTCTGACCTTCTCTGGGAATGTGGGAGAATATTCCGGGTGAACCTGAATCCAGGTTTATCAGATGCCTTCAGTCCTCCGCAGCGACCTGAAGGCCCGACTGGATTTAACCCCTCCAGCATTTCCGGAAGGTTCTGAAGCACCCCAGGAGCATCATCTGCCTCCCAGACTGAAACATCTCATGGATTAAAAAACTTCCTTCCCTCTCCTTCCGCTCCGGATGCAATTCCGGCTCAGTGGAGCAACCAGTTGGCTCCTGGAGCTTCCACCTGGCTGGGACCTGTGTCCCAGGTTCTCTTCCAAAAATATCCCAGTGGCTCCTCTTCCTGGTGAACTGTCACCTACTCAGAGTTCACTCCACCACGTTTTCTGGGAGGGCCCGGAGTCCTTCCGGTCGGGAGCGATTCCCACCCAACGGAGTCGCACTTTTGGTTTTGTTGCCTCAGCGCTGGTTGTGCAACCCTTTGGCAGAATTCCCAATCATTTGTAACTTCTTGTCTCCATGTTTTGATAGGAAAAATAGCTCAAAGGCACTGTAATTAAATCCCTTCATCCTTGGCATTCCCTGTGTCCCGTGCTCCATCCACGCTGGAAATCGCCAGAGCAATCGTGGCCCTTTGGTCTCATGATGATATCCCAGATCCAGAGATTGGGTGAAACCTGGGAGAAGAGGAAAACTGACATTCCCTAAGGATTGAGCAAGGCTTTGCCTCACCTGGACATGGGAGTTGTGCTGCATCAAGCTTTTCCATGGCTGGAATGTCACTTTTCCCATTTCCATTCCACCTTTCCTGGTCTCCTCCGTGTTCTCCTGGTGCCAACCTGGAAACTAGAGGAGAAAAAATGGAAAAATTTGCATCCCTCTTTTCACCTCTGGGATGAGAACATTTCCCGGCATTCCCTCTCCTTTTCCTGAAACCTTGGCATGGAGTGAGACTCCGACCTGGAAGCAACGCCACGGAGAGATCTTCCATGGAAAGAATTCCTTTGATTTTGCCTTGGAACTCGGCCTCTCCTCACCTTCTTCTCCCATCTGCTGATGGGACAAATGGAATCCAAGTCATGAGGCAGATCCATGAAAAAGCAACAAGAAAAGCCAAAAGCTCAGTATTCCAGCCAGGAATGTCTTCCAGTGCTGTTTTGTGGTGCTCACCCCTGGAATTAGTTGTTCAGTGAGCTGATTCTCGATTTTCCATGGGAGATTTGATATTTCCTTGGAGTAAGTCCCAAAAAAAGCCCCTGCATGGATGATGTTCCTCTGATTCCTGACTCAGAGCAGCAAAACGAGACCTCCCTAGAAAACTGAACGGAGTGGCAAAGCTTTCCATGGATTTTCAACTCCTTAGACACAGGGAGCTACAAATCCTGGATATTTACTTGGATCTCCTTCTTCCCTCAACCTTTGGCTCCCAGAAATTTTAGGCTCAAGACCAGACCTTGCTTTGTAGGCTCGTGAACCTGCAAGTGCAGATGATCAGGTGATGGAATTGTCCTCAGGACGCTCATGGGATTTTTTGCTTTCCTTTCAAGATGCACTTCCCAGAACCAAATGATTTTTTGGGAATATTCCCGCTTTCTTTTCTTTTTCACAGAATTCCCTGTGACCAAAACATCCCCTTCTTATCTCGGGCACCAGTGGAGAAAACACAACCCCAAAAATGCTGTCAGGGAAGTGGCAAAAAGTCAGGAATGGGAAAAGGAAGGAAGGAAGGAAGGAAGGAAGGAAGGAAGGAAGGAAGGAAGGAAGGAAGGAAGGAATTAGGGATTTGATAACACTCATAAAATAAATAAATCCGTGCATCCTCTAGGGGAAAGTTCAGGACTTTTTCTGCCTGGAACATGGATCCATCCTCATCCCTTTTCCCTCATTTCTGTGGGATGAACCACACAAAACCCCAGGCTCTGGAGACACCTGGAAACCTTCCTGGTTTGTGCCATGGAGGGTGAACAGTTGCCTCAATCCAGGGTTGTTTTTTTTTTTTGGAAGGAAACAGGCCTTATACATTAGCCCTTTCCTCCGGATTTCTCCTCTTTTTCCAGGGAAACCCCTGTTGACAGGATTTGACAACACTCTCAGAGTCTACTTGATGGATTTTTAATGGATTTAATCCATAGAAAAAGGCATTTATTTCCCCTGTACTTTTCAGGAAGCAGCAGGAGCAGGGTTAAATCCCAGCAGGCCTCCTGCACTCCTGACTTGGCCCCGACTGGAAGGGCCTGGAGGCTGAAACAAAACAACCCCAAAAAAATGGGAAAAACAACTTTTGTTTCCAAATAAACAAATTCCCTCTGCCCTCAGGTGTGGGACTCCATTAAATCTCCCTCCTCTGCCAAGGCCTGGGCTCCATGTGGAGTCCCTGGCTCTGGAAGAATTTGAGGGATGCTCCAGGCCCTGAGGAAGGCAGAGGGTGACCCCACCCTCCCTTCCATGTCCTTTTCCAGGCCATCTGCGCTTTCTCCCGTGTTTCTAAAGGATTTTCGGTTGTTCTGTTGTTGTTTTTCCTAAGCCCAGCCCCACTGGAGCTCTGCCTCTGGATCTGGCCGAGGTTTTAATGGATCTCGGGAAGATGGGACCTGTGAGGTTCACACCAGGCTCTGCTGGAGTGGGGAGAGCTGGGATGGGGCTGCCAAGGCTAATGGGAGCTTTCCTGGACCCACATTCCAACCAGGATACACCAGGGATGGTGCCTGAATTTCCCCCTTCCATGAACAGCCTGGCTGCAGTGATCCTGCTCCATTTCCCATTCTGATCCCTGGTGCTGCACTCGTTTTGTTTCTTTAGATCCAGGATCACCTCGGGTTAAATTCTGAGGTGATCAACCTGAGTGTCCTTCCCAGAATCCCAGATTGGTTTGGGTTGGAAAGGACCTTCAATCCCATCCAGTTCCATGGGCAGGGACACCTCCCACTATCTCAGGTTGCTCCAGGCCCCAATGTCCAACCTGGCCTTGGACACTGCCAGGGATCCAGGGGCAGCCACAGCTGCTCTGGGAAATCCATTTCAGGGATGCTCCACCCTCCCGGCCAGGAATTCCTTCCCAATATCCCATTCCTGCCCTCTGTCAGTTTAAAATGCCTTTCTTGGATGGGATAGCAATAAAATAGGGATTTCTAACCCCCAAGACTCCCAGAAAACAGAAAATGCATTTGTATCACCCACTGAGGGAATAAATGTGTTGGGTATTTTGGGATTTTTTTTTTAACCCAGCTGTGCTCGTTTTCAGGTGAAGCTCAGATGTCACTTCCTGCAAAGACATCAAACTTCCCAGAATCCCGGGATCACTGAGGTTGGAAAAGCCATCCAAGATCACTGAGTCCAACCTGGGACCAATCCCCACCTTGGCACTGAATGCCACATCCAGGCATTCCTCAGACACCTCCAGGGATGAGGACTCCAAACCTCCCTGGATACCTCCAATGCCTGACCACCCTTTCCATGGAGAAATTCCTTTAATTTACCTTGTTTTCCAGCCCTTTTTCCATGTTTTTTGCTCTCTCTCTGTCCCATCACCACTTTGGGACAACTCTTATTTCACCTTTACTTCCTTGATGTGTGTCTGGATTCCTGCTGGACCTGAAATCCCTTCCCACTCCTGCCAACACCCAGTAACTTCTCCCAGATCCATACATTTCTCTTGTAGTGGGAAAAGGGAATCTCGACGATATCATCTGTCCACAAATCCTGTAAAAAAGAATGCATGGGTGAAAAAAACCAGACATAAATCAGTGCCTCCTCCAAGGGAAAGCTCAGGACTTTTCCAGCCTCACCCATCAGCTGTGAACACAGATCCATCCTCATCCCCTTTCCCTCGTTTCTCTGGGATGAGAGGAAAGAGAGAATGAAATACAAAACCCCAAGCTCTGGAGACACCTGGAAACCTTCCTGGTCTGTGCCATGGAGGATGAAGCTTTGCCTCAATCCAGGGTTTTTTGGGAGGGAATCAGGCCTTGCACATTCACCCTTTCCTCTGGATTCCTCCTCTTTTCCCAGGGAATCCCCTGTTGACATTAATAATATTTCTTTTCAGCTGGTAGAAGCTGAGTAAGGACCTTTAGGCTGGATTCGGGATGAGTAAGTGGAAAATCCCTGAATTTCAGCCTGGAGTTTGCTGACCTTTCAGGGGAGAAATTCCTGCCAGCTCAATTTTCCTTTTTAATGGAGCAACAGGACAATTCCAGCTCCCTGCAGCCAGGGAATTCGTAATGGAAAGGTGCTTTGGGATTGGGATCGCTGCAGGTGACTCAAAACACTTAATAGATCTTAATTAATTAATTAACATACGCTGGCCACCTAACTGGTCAGTTTGGAGTATCCGTGTGGAAGCCGAGGAATGAAACGAGATTCCCAAACTGCTCCAAGATGGAGATGAGATGCCACCACCGCGTTGGAATCCTCTCTTGTGGTGCTACGAAAGGTATTGGGATAATGAACTCCCAGGACCAGTCTGGGATCTGGGATATTTTGATTTGCTGTGTGATCCAAATTTTTGCTTCGACTGGAAAATCTTTGGGACAGCAACTGTGTCCTTGTGTCTTCTTCTGGGACACCAATCCAAGAGTGCCCAGTTTGCTTCGTGTTCCTCGCCAAGAAAGGAGAATATTAAGATTTCATGTTCCTCACTAACAAATGGAGAACATTAAGGAGACTTAGATGGCATATTGGGAAGGAATTGGTGGCTGTGAGGGTGGTGAGGCCCTGGAAGGGATTTTCCCAGAGAAGCTGTGGCTGCGCCTGGACCCCTGGAAGTGTCCAAGGCCAGGTTGGACATTGGGGCTTGGATCCACTTGGGATGGCGGGAGGTGTCCCTGAACACGAATGGGGTGGGAATGGGATGGGATTTAAGGTCTCTTGCAACCCAAACCATTCCAGGATTCTGGAGCCCCTCTGCTCTGGAGCCAGGCTGGGAGAGCTGGGAATGTTCCCCTGGAGAAGGGAAGGCTCCAGGGAGAGCTCCGAGCCCCTTGCAGGGCCTCAAGGGGCTCCAGGAGAGCTGGAGAGGGACTGGGGCCAAGGCATGGAGGGACAGGAGCCAGGGAATGGCTTCCCAGTGGGAAAGGGGAGCTTGGGGTGGGATGTTGGGAAGGAATTGGTGTGTGTGAGGGTGGGGAGGGGCTGGTCTGGAATTCCCAGAGCAGCTGTGGCTGTCCCTGGATCCCTGGGAGTGTCCAAGGCCAGGTTGGACATTGGGGCTCGGAGCTGCGTGGGATAGTGGGAGCTGTCCCTGCCCATGGGATGTTGGACTGGATGATCTTTAAGGTCATTCCAACCCAAACCATTCTATAATTCCATGATAAATGGCTTTTCCAGAGGTGTTGGCAGGAGTGGGAAGGGATTTCAGCACCGAGAGGAACCCACAAGTCAAGGCAGGGCAGGTGAAGTAAGAGTTGTCCCAAACATGCAGAGAGCAAAGAACGTGGGGAGAGGGGTGGAAAACAAGGAGAGTTCCCGGCTCCGGCTGGGGAAGGAGCCGAGGGAAGTGGAGGAGGTGTGGAATTGTGATGAAAGGGGTGTGGAGGCACAGGGTGTGGGAGGCAAAGTGATGCCAGAGGCCTTGGAGAGTTGGGCAATCCGTGGGGGAGAAAGGGCAGGACGTGGTGCCAGGTCAAGGACAGCAGGAGAAAAGGGAAAAACCGGAATATCTCCCCTGTTTTCCACCTCTCCCTGCAAGGAATCATCCAGGGAATGCCAAACAGGACACGAGGCTGAAAATACAAACCAAGGAACAACGGCTGTAAAGGCAGAGGCCACAGGAATCCTGAGAGATTCTTTTTCCAACTCCGGGCCGCTCATTCCCTTGGGGAATATTTTACTTGCCACAAAATAAAATAAATACATAAATAAAATACATAAATATAGTAAATTCAGGTCCATTATTTCAGCTGTTTGCGGTAATTAATTACATTTTTTTTTTAAGTCAGAGGAACGAAACAAAACCCAAATGAAATGGTGGAATTTTCCTGCCTGAGATTTTATTCCCCTCCTGAAATTCAATTATGGGAATATGTTTAGAGATGAAAACCTACTGTAATTCCTTCTCAGTCAAAGGATGAAATCCATTCGTCCTGAAAGGGAATTTTAGGAGTTTGAGTGGTTGAGAAATTCTACTTTTTTCTTGTGTTTGGTTCAAACCCATCCCTTGTTTATCTCCCAAATCAACAACTCATGGATTTAAGAGCGCTTGGATGACCGGAGTCATGTCTGGATGAAATGTGAAGCCTCATTTTTGATTTAAGAGCTGAGCAAGTCCCATCTTGCCCAAATTAGGGCAATTATGACCCATCTAAACCGACCATCCTGCTTTGGATTATGCTGGAAATATTCCTAGGAGGGGCCATCTCCCTCAGTGGCTCCGCACCTGGAATCAATGAGCTTCCCAAACAATGTCAGGCCGGGTCGATCCAACTGCAGCCTCTCCAAGATGGGGGATGTTGGAGCAGGTTCCTTCCAGGCCGATCCTCCTCCTCCTGGAACAAAGGGAAGAGGTTTGGTTAAAGCACTGCCCGTGGCTCACATTCCGAGAAGGAACGAGACTGGACAATGGGAAGAGATATTGGGGATTTATGTGCCCGGAAATTCCAGCTGTAATTCTTGAAACCTGTTCAGAAAGTTAAAGAAGTCTAAATTGTTGTGTTGTCCCAGCAAGGCACACTTTTATCCTCCTGGAATGACATTCCCTGAGCCAGGGAGGACTCCAGAGCCCAGAAAGTCCCAGTCTGGTGGGTTTTGGGATAAATGGAGCCATAAACACCAAAGAATGCCAAGAAAACCTCACGTGACTGCCCAAGAGACTCCAAACTAGACCCAAAATCTGGGAATAAGCAGCCAAACAACCTGGATATCCGACATGTCTCAACTCCGTAGAAAAGCAGGAATCTGGTGGAAAACCTCAGAGTCCCCTGGAGGCTCAGTAAATAAACAAGAAATATTTAATAATTTTCTGGGAATGGGTCTGACCCCCCCAACATGGACAATCAGGAACTTCTACCCCAAATTTCCCTCATCTACAATATTTATAATTCATGGATTTGCACATTGGGAAAAAAAGATGGAGAGATCTTCATATTCCATGTCCACAATTCCCAGCTGGGGGACCCAGAAATTTTTCCTATAGCCAGAGGAGCTCAGAGAGTCAAAGACTGAGCCAGGGTCTTCTTCTGGCCATTGGTCCTAAATCCCAAACTGAGAAAGGCTCTGGTTTGTTTCAGATCATCTCCAAACCTAACAGAAAAATTTTCCAGGGGTAACACCACAAAAAAAAAAACCTGAGGAGGCCCAGGGAGAAATGAATTCTCCTGAGAAGGAAGGATTGTTCCAAATTGGATGAACCTTAAGGTCCTTCCAACCAAGACTTTCTGTGATTTCTTCCAGCTTAGCTCTGATAATGTCCAAGGAGGAGGATCCCAGCCTGGATTTTGGGATCAGGATCCACAGGATGGAGCCAGCTGGGACCTGTTGGCATTTTCTGGAGGTTTAATCCTTTCTGCAGGACAGGGATTAATTTGGAGGCCTCCTGGGAAAGCCCTGCTGGAAAAACTTAACCATTCCAAGCTCTCCCAGGGTCTCCATCACACATCTGGACAGCCTTGGCTGTAAGAGCAACACCGATTGTCCCATTCCAGCACATCCAGGGGTGAATCTCTCCAGGGTGATGTCTTGGAAGTTTGGGCTGCTCCATCCTCCACAAACACACACGGATACAAACACAAGGGTCCCTCTCCTCCCTCAGCCCTTGGAATGTGTCCATGACTCTGGAGTGGACCTGAAACCTCCTCTGGGAGTGAGGGCACCATAATTCCCTGTGAGGGAATAACCTGGAGCCAGTTATCCAGAGAATTGGATAAAATAAAATAAAAGTGGGTAAAAAAAAAAAATTAAAATGTGGAATTCCGCAGGGAATTTAGGTCTTGGTTCCAGAGTGCACTTCCAAACTCCTGGTTCAGAAGATCCAGAGGAGAAAGGGAAGAGTCCCCAAACCGAGGTGATGAAAGGGAAGGGTCCCCAACCCTGAGGTGATTCCAAGCCTGAAGAGCTTTGGGGTGAAGCCCTCGGGAATCAAATCCTGGCAGGGAAAAAAGGGAATGGAACAGAGGCCTGGACAAAGCTGTCCTGGAGAATGTGAATGAAGAATGGATCATCATTTATCATCATCACCATCATCATCATCTCATCTCACATCTCACTGTCAGCAGCTCAAACCAAAGCCGTTGGGTTTTTTCCTGGTGTCAGGAGTTTAGGAGCTCATTGTCCCAAAAGAATGGGAGGGTTCACAGGGACAACAAAGTTCCGGAAGGAGGATCCATCCTGGACTGTGAAAAAAAACGGGAAAAATCAGTCATGTTGTGTCCTGGATCCCACATTTGGATCTTTCTCAGCCTGAATTCAAGCCCTGGGTGACTGCGATGCCCCTTGGGGTCATTCCCTGCTCATCCCAACTGTCCACGTGTGCTCAGGGACCTTCAGACCCTCTGGGACACCTAAAAAGTGTTGGAAAACAAAGGACCAACAGCTGGGACAACTGATTCCCACCTTTCCCTGTCCGTAGTGACGGGATCACCAGCTGGGAATTATGTCCACAAATAAACACGGAAACACCAAGGGTTCTCCTGAACCCCCTCAGATGTCTCCCACCAGGAAAAACGAGTCTGGATCTTAAGGCTAATGGAATTTTCAGGGATGGAGGATTGAGAGGGGCTGATTTAGATGATCCTTACGGATCTCTTCCAGCTCGGGATATTCCATGATTCCGTTTGATATTTGCAGTCAGGTTTGGCCACCGGGGTTGTCCTCAACTGCATCAATTTCAAGGAGCTCCTGGGTGAGCTCTGAATTGCAAATGCTGGAGCCCAGAGCCTCTCCAGGAACTTCCAGATGATGAGAGGGAAAAGGAAAAGCTCCCAGAGGAAGTTGGAGGGCAGAACCTTTATCATCAATGTGTTATCAATCTGTGACAAGGAATTTCTGACCCCAGTTTAGGAGGAAATGTGGGGACACGCAGGAATTCTCCAGGGAAAGGGACAAAAATAGAGAAAGGCTAAATAAGGGAGAAGAAATCCAAGGGGACACAGATGTCCCTCACTCCCAGAGATGCCTGGATTAATGGAAAATCATCTTGGATTCATAGAAATTAATTAAAACACTTTTTTTTTTAAATATGGGAATTCATTATCGAATAACTCCAGTGGAATTCCAGGCTTTTTGGCCGGCTGGGCCCTTTAAGAGGGAATGTTGTCTCCTAAATTCCTGGGAGCTGATCCCTGAAATCCTGATGATGAGGGAGCTTCACACCTGGGCTGTGAGAAACCTCTCAAGGTGACAATCCCTGTCCCCACCCTCCCCTTCTCTGAAGTGATTCCCGAAGCACAATTCAGGGGTAATTCCCTCAGGAGAAATTACAGGAGGGAATTCCAAACTAATTACTCCTGCCTGGAATTCCTCCAGGCCATCCCCTTAACCTCCAAGACAAGGAGAAACCAAACAATGCCACGGGATCTTGGAGCACAAGTGGTGCCTGGACCCTCCCTGGATTTGTTGGAGCTCCTCAGTTTTCTGTGGCTGTCCCTGCTCCAGAAATCTGCAATTCCCAAAAATCCTGTCTTCCCAAAGCTGCTGGGCCCATTAAGAGGGAACTCCTCCGGGAAAAGGCCTCTGACAGGAAGGCAGGAGCTTGAGGTGATGGATGTGGGGAGAAGAGGGAATGTCAGGGTGTCACAAACCCCTGTCTCCACCAAAGCTGGGATTTCCTCTGGAAAGCCAAACAGGGAATTTTCCAAGCAGATTTCATTCCACATCCTCCTTGGTGATGGTCCTGCTCCGTGCTCCTCTTGGAGCCTTTGGCTCCCTCACCCGGAAAAGGGACCTGGATTCACCAGGATTCACCTCAGAGGAGGTCACAGAGGCCTCCTGCAGATTCCTTCCCTTTCATCTTCCAGATTCCTGGGTTTTTTGGCTGTTCCGTGGCATGGATCTGCTTCAGAGGCAGAAGGAACATGGAAATTGACATAATTTAAATGGATATCGTAGATAACAAGAGAATCCTGGAATGGTTTGGGATGGAAGGGACCTTGAAGGCCATTTTGGTCCAACTCCCTGCTGTGGGAGGGGACAATTCCCACTGGATCAGCTCCATCCAGCCTGGATTTGTCCTCCCGGGAGGATGAGGGAGTGGATTTAAAACTTCTCCAAGGAAAACCTGAGCTTCTCCTTTTTGCCTGAGGGAAAGCAAACCCATGGCCTTGAGAGGGATACACCACCTCTGGAATGCTGAGACCCTCGGAGCAGGCTCCTTCCAGCTAATTTTTGGGATAGCAGCAGGATCTGCCTGGGATTTGTGGCCGAAATGGCTGCGCTGTGTGTTCCTGGGTTTGCCCAGAGCTGGGGGAGAAGCTCCAGGAAAACAGGGATGGCTTGCAGAGGGGATTTGTGCATCCACAGGTTGGATGAGGGTTGGGAATATGGGAAGGATGCAGCACAGGGGATCAGAATTCTCCATCCCATCCGTGTTATCCCGGGAGCCATCCTGAGCCCAGGAGCCGAGATAAGGCACTCGGCTCCCGGGATAACGAACTCTTGGGTGACTCAGGCTGACGGGAAGCAGGACTGGCACTTCCCAGCCTCAGAGGAGCAAGGAAAACTGGGATGGGAAGACAGAAAGATCCCTCAGCTCCTCAGAAATCCAGTCCAGGAGAGGTTTAATTCCCAGAGAATTCAGGGCATGGCTTCCCAAGGATGTTTCCCAGACATGGAGCAGTTTGTTGGTCCTTACCCCCAGCTCCTTCAGTTCCAGAGGCTCCAAGGAATGCCCAAAGCACCACCTCACCTTCCAAAGCTTTTCCTCATGGGCTTGGAGTGATGGACAGACTAAAATCCAAGGACAGACTAAAAATCCAAGGACAGACTAAAAATCCAAGGACAGGTGATGATGGATCCACTGAAAATCAAAATATCCACTAAAATCAATGGATTTTTTCCACCTGGCTACTCGCAGGGAAAAAAGAAAGGCCCAGGATTAGCTTTGCTCCATCCCCTAAAAAACACAAATTACGGAAAAAAGTGGGTTTAGCCATGGAAAAAGCAAATCCCAACTACCCAACCAATCCTGCTGAACGTCTCCCAAGCCTTTGGATAATGGGAGCAGCCACCCTCACTCTCCAACTTATAATTGCCAAAGGAGTGTCCCCCGGGATAATTAACAAGGGTGCTTTAATTAAGGACCAGGAGTAACGAGGGGCAAAACAACTCCAGCTGCTGTGGGGAGGGAATCAAATCCTATCTATAAATACATGGAGAAAGGAATGAGGCTGTGGGAATGGGGGTTGATTCCAGAGGGCGAGGATCTTCCCCTGGTCCCCGTCCTATCATTAAGTGCCGTGAAATCACCCGACATCAAAGGAGCGGGGCAGGAATGTGGCGGATGCCGCTTCCCCATAATTGTCTGGAAAATGAAGGCCCCGCTGTGCCAGCCATTGTGTGTTAAATATCCCGAGGCGGGAAGGTCAATCCTGGAAAAAGTGGGAGTGTCCAGGAGCCATGCAAGGCAACATTCCCGAACAACTGGTGTTGGCCAGCTGATTCCCTCCCATCCCACCCAGACACCGCGTTTCATTCCCGGATTGCTAAAGGGTCGCCCTGTGGCCGGGACCCCAAATGGAGCCTGAGGAGTTGATTCATCCCGAGGGCAAAAAATCCTTTGGAATTGAGTGGAAAAGGAGGAAGTAGCCACTGAAGCCAGGGAGAGTTTAGCCAACGGGAGGATTTATCCAGGAAAAGGCCTGGCTGGGTTTTTGCTGGGAATGTGGGGGCAGAGGGAATTTCAAATCCATTGGAACTGAGTGGAAAAAGCAGAAGCAGCCACTGAGGCCAGAAGGGTTTAGACAAGGGAATGTTTGGGGAGAACGGGAGGATTTGTGCAGGAAAAGGCCTGGCTGGGGTTTTGCTGGGAATTTGGGGGTGGAGGGAACAGCAGCACCTTGGATTTGCTGCCTCTGTGACATTCCAGAGGCCTAAAAGGGTGAAGAACTCTCCACGGACACAGAAATTTGGTAAAAAATCCCTTTTCCTTCCCCCAGCACATCCTGGATTTTGGGGGCTCCCCCACCCCCTACACACACAACACAGGACACTTTTCCATGCTGGAATCCACTTTTCCAGCCCCGCTTTGGACGATTCCAACTTCCACAACTTCCCATGTGGGGAGATGTTTCCTTCCCTCCGCCAATCTCCAATCCTATCCTGCTTCCCTGACCTGGAATGACCTTTGTGGGAGCAACGCTCATTCCAGGCTCGTGGACACCATTCCTGAGGTGCACGTGCATCCTCCAGCATTCCAGCTCCCCTTGGAATTTACAGCCGCTCTGCCAGCGCTGCTTCCACACAGGAAAATGATGGGATTGGTCAGGACCCGGAGAGGAAATCTGCAGGAAAAGCGAGTGGTGGATCTGGCTGTGTTGGACTCAATCCTAGAGGGGTTTTCCAACCTAAAAGATCCTGGGATTTAACCCTTGTGCTGCTGGAGGCTCATTCCAAGCCTGGCAGCCTGGAGATCCCATGGTTTTTTGGGTTTTTTTTCGGGAGGAAAATTCCCATTCCTGGCCGGGCTTCAGCTCCTCTGTTTTTGCAGTTTCGTTTGGAGAAGTCCCTCTGCTCCCCTGGGATGTTCCCAACTAGTCCGGACAAAGCTCGGGACAGAGCCACGAGCACGTAGGGGGAGAGAGATGGAGCAAATTCCTTAATGAGCTTTTTCCCAGCCCTAATTCCTGTGATCCCATGACTTCACCTCCCAAACGAGCTGTTGCTTCATTCCGCTGGCACGGGACAATTCCCAAGTTCCACCCCATCCAAATGGGAGGGGAGCATCCCCTTCCCTCTATTCCTGCTCCAGAAAATGATTTATGATCCATCGGGATGAAAAAGGGGCGACGCGAATGTCAGGAATTATAAACCGCGATTAAATTCCAGCTCCCAAAAATTCTCCCCTTTGAGTTTGGGAATCGTTTCCACGGCAAGACAAAATCCCCAGGAGCAACCCCAAATTCCAGGCTCCTTCAGGCAACTCCTTAATATTGTTTTATAAATGGACTTGATATTCCTGGGCAAAAGTTGAAAGGGCTCCATCCCTCTCCTTTTACTTTTTAATGGGAAAACACCCAGCACTGATCTTCCAACATCCAATAATTAGGATTATTAATAATTCCCATTTATGGAGCAGCTTTGATCCCAGAGCTCGGTACAAACACTTGCGGGGATTTGCAGAACCGGGAGCTCAGCAAAGCTCAGCTTATCCATCCTCTCATCACCCACAGCAGCACAAATCCCAAAAAAACAATGGGATATTCACCCCTAATTTTTATCTCATTAACACTTGGATAATCACCTCATCCACTCCTAAAAATCAGCAGCTCTGGAAAACGATTGGACACACCCCAAATTGCAGCAGAGGGGGTTTGGAGTCTGTCGTTTGGATTTGGGATTTCTCTTTTCCAGGCTTCCATGGGATCAGCAGGGCTGGAGCCGAGCCAGGGATCCCACACCCACTCTTGCAAAATCCTCACTTGGAATGATTGCAGAAGTGGCCAAATTTGGGGTTTTCGCCTCATCCGGGGATTCCGCTCCGGTGTCACCCAAAAAGGGTCCCTGTGCTGCTTCAGGAGGAGCAATCCAGGGGCGAAGTGGGAAGAGCACGGATGGGAGGTTCCCTGAAATCCACATAACGAAATTCCCTGTTTAGGTGAAGTGACGCCTCTTGTTTGGCCACTCAGGTCTTGACATAAAACCATGGATTGGGTGGAAAGGGACCTTAAATCCCATCCCATTCCATGGGCCCGTACACCTTCCCCTATCCCAGGTGGATCCAAGCCCCAATGTCCAGCCTGGCCTTGGACACTGCCAGGGATCCAGGGACAGCCACAGCTGCTCTGGCAATTCCAGCCCAACCCCTCCCCACCCTCACACACACCAATTCCTTCCCAACATCCCACCCCAAGCTCCCCTTGCCCACTGGGAAGCCATTCCCTGGCTCCTGTCCCTCCATGCCTTGGCCCCAGTCCCTCTCCAGCTCTCCTGGAGCCCCTTGAGGCCCTGCAAGGGGCTCGGAGCTCTCCCTGGAGCCTTCCCTTCTCCAGGGGAACATTCCCAGCTCTCCCAGCCTGGCTCCATAGGAAAGAGGCCTCAGCCCCGGGATCAGTGGCTCCAACATCCCATGGGATAAGAGGCACTTTGGTTCAAGACACAAAATTGCCACCTCCAGCCCTGCCCATGAGCAGCAGCAGGATGGGGATGGGGATGTTCCTGGAACGGCATTTGGAGTGAAGTTCATGGAATTTCTGCTCCTTTAGGCCAGGTTTAACTTCAGAAAGCTTTGGAAATCCCGATCTTTGATGGAATTCCAGGACCTGAACGTGGCTTGAACACCCTCGGGTGCCCCCAGCCCAGGCTGGGTTTAAATTCAAGCCTAACCTGACCTCAGCAGAGGCTGGGTCTGACTCACAGAGGCCGAGATTAAGGCTGGAGCCGCAGCTCTCCCGCCTCCCACACCCTGCCCGAGTTACTCTGATCCTTATCTCTGGCTCCTGCGGCTCCTTGATCCTTGGAAAATCACCCTCATCCCCAAAAAACACTCCATGATATCCCTCCCCAAAGCAACCGGAACAGCGGGTCTGAAGGAAACAGGGATGAGGATCCAGGAGGGATGGACAGGGCAGCAGGAGGTGAAAAGTGGGAATGCAGGAGCAGGAGGCAGGGATTTGTGCCCACGCCCCTGGGAATGAGGTGGCAACAGTCAGATGAGGCAGCCTGACCCTGGAATTCCACCCTGGAGGTGACCTGGAGCAGCCGGAGAAAATCCAGGATGAGGGGGAGAGCATGGAAAGGATGAAGGAAACAGGGATGGTTTATGGGGAAAGAGGAGGATCTGCCGGGTGAGGAAAAGGATGATCCCATCACCGCTCCCTCCTCGGGATGAGGAGTCCGGAATTTGAATTTCAACAGGAGAGATGGATGGGAGGGAAAACAGAGATAAGGAAAAAGAATGGATTGCCGGGAAGGGGTGAAGGAGCCATCGCTGCCGGAGGTTTTCGGGAATGGTTTAGACAATATCAGGAATGACGCAGGGAAAGCTCATCCCGCCCCGGGGCAAGGAGCTGGACTGAGTGACCTCTGGATTTCCCTCCCGCTCCTAATTCCTACGGTTTGGGGAATTCTTGGAGCTGTCTGAGCCCTTCATCCCAGAAAACCCCTGCTCCGTGCTGAGCTGTGGATCCAAGGGAGGCACAAGCCACCAGGACACCGGGATGTGGATCTGGAGCAGATCCATGATCCATGAGGGGGTTTGTGTCTGGCCTGGTGTTCACGGGGTCAGGACATTCCCAAAGGAATGAAGGATTCCCTGATCCAGTGGATCCCAGCACTACAAGACCTTCCAAACCCAAACCACCCCCACCTCCCCTCCACTCCCTCAGTCCCATTTTTTATTGGAATAACAACAAACTTGGAGGAAAAAAATCCCTGTTCTGTAAAGACACTGCAGAAAACGGGGATGTTGTGGGTTTTTTTTGTATTCCATAGTATTTCCGGGGATTTTTTTCCCCCCAAATTTATCATTCACCTTTTATATAAATAAATTTTTGTATTTCTACTCCCAAAGGAGAGGCTCCAGAGAGGAACCAGCCGGATCAGGAGTGGGAAGTTGCTTTTTCCCGACCTCCTGGGCCAGATATTGGAATTTGCCGAGCCAATTCCGTTGTCCTATTTCTGAGGATCCCAATTTTCACCCATTTAGGATGGCAGAGCCGGAATTATTCCCACCAGCTGAGGAGCTGCCTATCCCAGATCCCAGCTGTGCCTTTCCCAACAGCCGGAATCCCGGCCAAAACCTAATTGGCATTAATTACTTTCCGTCTCCCAAAATTCCCCCGAAGGTTTCCATGGATTCCTCCCCTCTTCCTGCCCCGACCTGTTGTGGAGTGTGGATGTGCAGAGTCCAACAGCTGCTGCTCCATCCCGAATTTTATGGCTCCTCAGATGGAGGGAAGGGAATTGGGAATTGTTTCCTCATTATCCGGGAGGGGAATTTCCAGAGCTACCTAAAAAAATTAATTAAAAAAAAGTGGGAAAAAGGCAGATTCTCCAGCTGGTCCCACATTCCATGATTTCCTGGGAGCATGGCAGCTCCTGTTGGAGGTGGATCTGCTGGATCTCAAAGTAGTTTGATATAATTTGGGATATAAATCCCAAATGTTAGCAGGATTGGGTCAATTTATCCTTCACTAAACCACACCTGAGCCAAATCCACCCTGCCTGGAGTTTAGGGATAGAAATATGGATTTAATGAGGAAAATATGGATTTAATGGTGGAAATACGGATTTTTAAGGGTATAAATCCACCATTTAGGGTGAGAGAGAGATCTGAAATCATCAAAACTTCCAAAGTTTCTGCAGGGGTCTCCCCACAATTTCTGGTTTGGATTCCCCAGTTCAGCGGGAATTTCATATTTCAGGCCCTTGGAATATTAAAGGAGCTGAAGGAACGAAATAACAGAAAAAAAAGATAAAAATTGTAAATAAAAATATATAAAATAGGTAACATATAAAAATAAAATTGTATATATAATATATAACATATAAAAATAAAATTATACATATATAAAATGTATAACAGAAATAGTAAAAGAAACAGAATAATAAAAATATAAANTAATATATAAAATACATTAGATGTAGAATATTAATACTATAAAATAATAATACAAATAATAATACATCAAGTATATATTAGATATAAATATGAATAATAAAAACAATATAAATTAAAAACTATCAATAATGATACAAAAAATATATTATAGATAAAATACAAATAATAGAAATATAAATATAGTAATAAAATTATAAATATTAATAAAAAATATACAACAGAAACTATAAAATAATATAAATATAATAAAAATATTATGAAATTTGACTGCAAGCCCAGTCCCTTGAGCACAGAGCAAACAAAGCTGCCAGAATTATTCCGAATTACTCCAAATTATTCCATAAAAATTTGTCAGATCCTCCTTTCTTTCCTCTTCCCTTTAGGACCTGTCAGGGCACACACTCCCAGTTTTCCCCCATTTATTCCCAATTCCCAGGGCTTTATTTTTAGCTCGGAGCTTTCCTTCCACCTTTCCTCCGTTAATTCCTCCCTGTGTTCAATTTCTTCTCGCAGTTGTGCAAGGAGGGATTAAGGAGAGGTTTAAAAATAAGCCCAGGCTCAGGACTAACCTGAATCTGAGTCGGGAACTCCTCACGGACCAAGAATTCCTGGACTTTCCTCCTCCCTGCACATTCCAAGCCATCCATGGAAGGAAGGGAGGAAGGGAGGATTGGGAATGTTCATCCTGGAGAAGAGAAGCTTTGGGGTGACCTAACCCTGACCTTCCAGGACCTGAAGGAGACGTGGACCAGGAACTCCTGGACTTTCTTGTTCCTGGCGCTTTCCAAGCCCTCCGTGCAAACTGAACTCGGTCTGGAAGATTTTTCCAGGTGTCTGCACCACGGGATTTTATGGGATGGGACAGATTTTCCCGGCTGTTGGTCTCACTCTTCCGGGTGATGTCAGGAGAGGCCCTGATCAACCTCAAAATTCCCTTGCGGAGACAAAAATCTGGAGCTGCTTTTGGCTCTTCCCAACTCTCCGTGGGATATTTTTTACCCTTGAAGGATTCAGATACTTCCCTGTTCCCAGATTTTTGGATCCCACATCTGGGAGAAGAAGGAGCCAGAGGAAAGCGAAAAGGTTTCTGCGGGAGGAGCTGCTTTTTCCTCTTTTGCCAGGAATTTTGGTGGCATTGGCGATGGAAGCTCTGCTTCTCCTCAAGTGTCTCCCTAAAGGAGAAATATCCCAGCTGCTGTGAATCCAAGAAGTAATTCCAAGTTTTATGATTTAGACACTACGTGGACATCAGATAAGAAATTAGGATTAAATTCCTACTCGTTATTCCCAGTCCTGGCATTACTCCAGAAGGAAAAGAGGAGCCACTTCAGGTTAAATCCCTCAAATTCAGGGAAAAAACCAAACCTGGTGCTCAGTGCTGGGTGTGGGAGCATCCATGGTCTTTCCAGGACAAGGAATCATGGAATGGTTTGGGTTGGCAGGACCTTAAAGGATTTCATTCCAATCCCAACACCTTCCACTATCCCAGGATGCTCCAAGCCCCGGTGTCCAACCTGGCCTTGGACACTTCCAGGGATCCAAGGGCAGCCACAGCTTCTCTGGGAATTCCATGCCAGGGCCTCACAGGGAGGAATTTCTTCCCAACATCCCGTCCGAATCTCTCCTCATTCAGTTTCAAACCATTCCCCACTGTCCTATCCCCACCCGCCACAATCCTTCCCAGAGAATTCCCGGTTCCCCATCCCAAGGGCAGAGCCCAGAGCTTGAGAGTGACCCTGGAGTGACCAGCACCAACTTTAACCATGGAATTCCCATGGGAAACAGCAGGAAAACACGGATTGAGATCACACTAGGGGGGTCAGCTTCACCAAAATTCCCATCAGAATTCCAAACCAGCACCAAATCTCTGGCATGAAACAGCCAGGATGGGGCAGGTCCCCGGTTAACCCTGAGCAGGAGGAGAACTCCACACACATTTTCAGGAAGAACAGCACCCACCACCAGCATTCCTTGGCTCTGTCCCAAAGTGGGATGGACCCAGAGCCGTAAATCCCGAGGCAGATTTTGAGTTTTGGTGTTTTTAAGGCAGGGACGACAAACTCGTTGGGATAAACACCTTCCTAATTTTTTTTTTCTTTTTTTGGTTTCTTTTCCTTTTTTTTCCCTTTTTCCAAAGAATGCCTGGAGGGCCAGGAGAGCTCCAGCAGAACGTGGAGATCCGATCTCTCCCAGCACGGAGCCGCCTGTCACTGGGATGAGCACCCAGATTATTTATGACCCCGTCCAGCAACCAGAAAAATTAGTCAGGGATTGAACCCATTTAATCCTTCGTTTAAAAAGTGCTTAATGAGCTTCCCCTGAATGATAAAAAATGTGTTGAAACCAGAGAAAAACCTGAGGTTTTCCCTGGTTCTCCATGGAACAAGGCAGGGCTGGTCTGGGGATGGAGGAAAGCTGGGAATTTCTGGGAATTGGGAGGGTTTAAAGGGTTTCATCCAATCCCTGGTGGCTCCAAGTGGCTGCTGACATGGAATGGATCCCAAGGGTGGCATTCCCACTCTGGCTGGTTTGGCAACACCAAAGCAAGAGGTGGAACATCCCGCTAGGAGAAGATCCATGAGATTGCTTGGAAAAGTCCTGGAATGACTTGTGGACTTAGCGGGAGAACGGCCGGCAGTGAGTTCTCAGGTTAAAATCCACAATTCCCAGGTGGAATGGCAGCTCCCAGCTGGTTGGGATTCCAGCTGTTGGTGCTTCCGTACATCTGCACAGCACTGGGAGTGTGGGACGATCCCAGAATTTGGGGTTGGGTTGGAAGGGACCTCAAAGATCTTCTCATTCCAACCCTGTGCCATGGGCAGGGACACCATCCACCAGGCCAAGATCCTTCCACCAGGAATTTCTCAGGAAAACTGTCCAGGCTGGGAGGAACAGGGGCCCAGCTGGCCTTACATGGAATTTAAATCCGTTGGGATCGGGATAGGACAAAAGGGAATGGATTTAAAGTGAAAGAAGGTGGATTTGAGTTAAATATTAGGAAGGAATTCCTGTCTCTGAGGGTGGAGAGGGGCTGGGCTGGAATTGCCAGAGCAGCTGTGGCTGTCCCTGGATCCCTGGCAGGGTCCAAGGCCAGGTTGGACATTGGGGCTTGGATCCACCTGGGACAGTGGGAGCTGTCCCTGCCCATGGATGGGGTGGCACTGGATGGGCTTTGAGGTCCCTTCCAACCCAAACCATTCCATGATTCCCAGATTCTACGATGCAAGTGTCTGTATGTGCCAGCACATCCCATGGGAATTCTCTCCTGGTGGGCTCAGAGGAACCAAAACCAGCGCTGAATTCCACAACGAAACCTTGAGTCCAACCAAAACTGTGCCAGCCCCTCCCCACCCTCACAGCCGGGAATTCCTTCCCAACATCCCACCCCAAGCTCCCCTTTCCCACTGGGAAGCCATTCCCTGTGTCCTGGCACTCCAGGCCATTCCAAACAGGCTCTCTCCACCTTTCCAGCTCTCCTGGAGCTCGCCCCATCCCGGAGTGTCCCCACAGCACCTCTGGCAGAGCCGGGGCTCCTCCGTGGCCACACATTCCAGGCAGAGAAGCCACCAGAGCGGTGGCAGAGCTGTGACAGTCCCAACCCAGGACGTGTCCGAGTCCTGCCCCTGCCATTTCCATCTTCTCCAGCTCCCGGCCCTGCCCAGAACCAGCTCGGCTGCTGCCACACCCCTGCCACAAACCAGGGGCCAAAAGGTCACCACCGGGTGAGGGCTGAAATTTGGGCACCCTGGGAGGTGCCACCACCCCCGGGAGCACCGAGGGAAGGAGGGCAAGGAGCAAAGTGACCCCAGCGAGCCAAAACCTTGGCACTGCTCCAGGGATCCTTCCTGTCACATCCGTGTCCCGCAGCTGTGGCTGCCCCTGGATCCCTGGAAATGTCCAAGGCCGGGCTGGACACTGGGGCTTGGATCCACCTGTGATAGTGGGAGCTGTCCCTGCCCATGGATGGGTGGAATGGGATTTTTAAAATCCCTTCCATCCCAAACAATCCCCGGATCCTTTGATCCTGCAGAGCCCCTTGGGCACGATCCCAGCGGCACCGGCAGATCCATGGGATTGTCCCAAGCTGCTTCCAGCGGTCAGGATCAAGGACAGCGCCGAGAGGTCACCCCGGGAGGTCACAGCCGAGGCACCGACCCCGATCTGCAGCTCCTGCTCTTCCCCGCGCCGCAACCACGGCGCGATCGCGTTTTGTTATCTCCCTTCTTATCTCCCCGCTCCCAACCCTCGCGGAGATCAAAGGGACAACGCGGCTCCCGCTGCCGGGATGTTTATCCCAGGTAAAAAAGGTGGGAAGTGCAGAGCGCTGTCATTCCAAGGAAAAGCTCTGTCCAACCCCCGCCCCCGAGCTCGTTAAGGAACAGGAATCGGGAGCCGCATTCCAGCCTCGGCTCCCGCTTCCGTTCGGGGAAGGGAAAAGTAAAAGTTTAATTGCTTTGTTTGTTCCAAACGCTCCCTCCTCACCTGCCCGCCCTCTTCCTTCGGGGGGAGCGGATCCCCAGAAAAGCCAAAAGCAAGGAGAAAGATGGATTTAGGGACGGGCGGCTGGGATTCGCCTTCCCTCTCTGCCGCGGGGGGAATTTTCCCAAGGAGAGGGGCTGGAGATCCTTTTCCCTCTTCCCTGAAATCGCTGTCAGCACCTTGGGCACGCCCCGCCTCGGCAGTGTCCCTGTCACCGTGCACCCCCTGTGTGCCCCTAAACCCCCTCTGTCAACCCCCTGTGCCCCTAAATCCCTTCTCCTCACCCCCTTTGTGCCCTAAACCCCTCCGTGAGCCTAAACCCCTTC
>VZRV01002227.1:99397-168931 GCA_013398115.1 Falcunculus frontatus
CTTCTCTTCACTCCCCTGTGCCCCTAAACCCCTCTGCTCACCCCCTTTGTACCCCTAAATCCCCTCTCCTCACCCCCCCATCCTCCACAGCCGCCTCCAGCTCCCGGGAGCATCCCGGTTCCACTTGGAGCTTCAGATCCATGATTTCCGTGGAAAACAGCGAATCCCTGGCGGTGCCCTGGCCAGCCAGACTCGGTGGCACCGCCAGCCCCAGGGGGGTCGTGCCCCCCATCTCAGCAGCTCCAGACTGCCCAGAGCCCCTGGCTGACCCCCCCCTGCCCGTCTGCTCCGGCCCCAAAGGGATTTGGGATCCCTCCGGCCCCGTTCTCTCCGCGGTCATAAATCAGCAGTGGCTGAGGATCCCAAATCCCGGTTATCTTTGGAGGCTTCGCAATTCTGGGGTTGGGGACCTCAGAGCAGCGTCCCGGTGCCTAAAGGAGGCTGGAGAAGGGTTTTTCTTGAGGGATCGGACAAGGGAAAAGGGGTTTAAGCTGAAGGAGGGAAGGTTTAGGTTGGATTTGAGGAAGAAATCCCTTCCTAGGAGGGTGGGGAGGGACTGGGATGGAATTCCCAGAGCAGCTGTGGCTGTGCCTGGATCCCTGGAAGTGTCCAAGGCCAGGTGGGACACTGGGAGGTGTCCCTGAACATGGAAAGAGAGGAGCTTTAAGGTCCTTTCCCACCCAAACCATTCCAGGATTCTGGAGCCCCTCTGCTCTGGACAAAGGCTGGGAGGAAAGGCTGGGAATGTTCCCCTGGAGAAGGGAAGGCTCCAGACAGAGCTCTGAGCCCCTTGCAGGGCCTCAAGGGGCTCCAGGAGAGCTGGAGAGGGACTGGGGCCAAGGCATGGAGGGACAGGAGCCAGGGAATGGCTTCCCAGTGGGCAAGGGGAGCTTGGGGTGGGATGTTGGGAAGGAATTGGTGTGTGTGAGGGTGGGGAGGGGCTGGGCTGGAATTGCCAGAGCAGCTGTGGCTGTCCCTGGATCCCTGGCAGTGTCCAAGGCCAGGTTGGATCCACCTGGGATAGTGGGAGGTGACCCTGCCCATGGATGGGGTGGAAAAATGATCTTTAAGTTCCCTTCCATCCCAAACCATTCCACGATTCCCTGAATCCCAACCCCATCCCTATTTTATCATTTTCTCCCTGCACAGGGACCACAGAAATCACCATCAGCAAGAAAAGCAGGGATTCAAAGACGCTGTTGAGAGAAAGAAACGACTTTACGACGGGGATGAAAACCAGGGAATGCCCTGACAGTGACATTTCCCACAACAAAGGGATTTGGGATCGGCGTCTCCTCTCTGACCCTCAGCAAACCCCAAAATTTGCTTGCCCTGGAAAACAGGAGCCCGGTCCCACCTCTGGCACAGCCACAGGACTTGCAAATCCGATGTTGTTTGGTCTTTCTCCCCCGATGCATAAAAGATTTATGGCAGGGTGGAGCCACCCCGATGGCTTCATTCCTTTCCTTCTCTGCAAGACATCCATAAAACCCGACCTGGCTCCTGCTTTTTACAGGACAAAGGCACGGGGAATAAAATCAGAGCACGGGGAATAAAATCAGAGCACAGGGAATAAAATGGGAGCCACGAGGAGATGCTTCCTGGCTCGCCATGGGCCACAAATGGAATCAGGTCTGGGTTGGTTTTTTTAATTTTTTGTCATTTGCTGCCCTGAAGTGAAGAGAGGAGCTGCAGCTGAGGAATTAGAGAATCCCAGGATTCCAGGATGGTTTGGGATGGAAGGGAGCTGAAGCTCATCCCATTCCAGCCCCAGCCATGGACAGGGACAAATTCCATTACCCCAGGGGGATCCAAGCCCCAATGTCCAACCTGGCCTTGGACACTGCCAGGGATCCAGGGACAGCCACAGCTGCTCTGGCAATTCCAGCCCAGCCCCTCCCCACCCTCACACACACCAATTCCTTCCCAACATCCCACCCCAAGCTCCCCTTGCCCACTGGGAAGCCATTCCCTGGCTCCTGTCCCTCCATGCCTTGGCCCCAGTCCCTCTCCAGCTCTCCTGGAGCCCCTTGAGGCCCTGCAAGGGGCTCGGAGCTCTCCCTGGAGCCTTCCCTTCTCCAGGGGAACATTCCCAGCCTTTCCTCCCAGCCNCGAGCCCCAGCAGTGCCCAATCCCCACCTTGTCCCCAGCCCAGAGCTCTGAGTGCCATGTCCAGGAATTCCTTGGACACCTCCTGGGATGGCGGCTGAGAATGATCCACAGATAATATCTTAAAAAAGGATGATCCACAGAAAAATATCCTAAAAAAGGATGATCCACAGAAAGAATCCTAATGAAGGATGATCCAGAGAAAAATATCCTAATAAAGGATGATCCAGAGAAAAATATGCTAATAAAGGATGATCCACAGAGAAAATCCTAAAAAAGGATCGTCCACAGAAAAATATCCTAGAAAAGCATGATCCACAGAAAATATCCTAATAAAGGATGATCCACAGTAAGTATCCTAAAAAAAGGATGATCCACAGAAAAATATCCTAAAAAAGGATGATCCACAGAAAAATATCCTAGAAAAGGATGATCCACAGAAAAATACCCTAAAAAAGGATCATCCACAGCAAAGGAGGAGCTGCACTGGAAGAAAACTTCCCCAAATTCCTCCTTTTGACCTCTAAACGTGAGCTGAAGGCGCAGATTTTGTGTGGCACAACCCAAGGACACATTTTCGGTGCACAACTCCAGCACAGGACATTTCTTTCCCAGAATCCCAGAATATCCTGGGTGGGAAGGACCCCCAAGGATCATCCAGCTCAACTCCTTCCTTGCCCAGAACACCCCAAAATTCACCCACCCCCATTTCTGAGCATTGTCCAAACTTCTTGAACTCCCTCTGATGCTTCCACACATCCCAGGGACACAAATTCAGAGTTCCAGCACCGTCAGCATTTAAAGGGTGACCAATCCCACCCCGAGCTGTGGGAAAACTTCAGGAGAAACCATCAAAGAGAGAAAAAAATGATGAACAAAAAACCCTTCAGGAAGCCAGCACCCCTCCAAGGTCAGCTCTCGCATCAGATCTTTGTCTCGCTCGCTCTCCCTATCTGATGGATCTCAGGGTGGGTCCTGGCCACCCTGGGCCTAAAATCCAAGGAGTTCCCGGGCTCAGCATTCCCTGGAGGCACCCACAGGCCCGGGGTCAAGGCACGCTCCAACACGAGGCCCAGATCCCACACGGAGCAAGGCCAGGCTTCCATAGGCTTGGCTCAATCCGAATCAGGACCTGCTGTCA
The DNA here is from genome assembly GCA_013398115.1 of Falcunculus frontatus. Taxonomy (NCBI): domain Eukaryota; kingdom Metazoa; phylum Chordata; class Aves; order Passeriformes; genus Falcunculus; species Falcunculus frontatus. The sequence continues at coordinate 102,648 of VZRV01002227.1, forward strand.
CCTCCAAGCTCTCTAATTCGTGGTGGTGCATGGCTTCCCAGATTCCCAAAGGTTCTCCCAACTCCCAAAGACTCTCCCAAACTGGGATCATTCCTGCCTGGCCAGGCTCCTCCTGCTGCTGGATGAGGGATCCCGTTGTCCCTAAAGCCACGTCCTCCAGCAGCAGAGGATTTTGGAAGACAAGGTCATCTCCAGGCAGGACAAAATAATTCCAGAACAATTCCAGGAGTGAGCAGAGCTTCGCTCTGGCTGTCTGGTGTTGGGAATCATGGAATAGTTTGGGATGTAAAGGATCTGTAAAGCTCCTCCAGTCCAGCCCCTCCGCAGGGACATTTTCCACCAGATCAGGTTGCTCAGAGCCACATCCAACCTGGCCTTGGACACTTCCAGGGATGGGACAGCCACCACCTCTCTAAGGAACATCTCCCAGGGGTTTTCCACCCTCACTGGATAGAAATTATTCCTTATTTATTCCAAATCAACCTTTTTAAAATTTAAAACCATCCCTCCCTGTGCTGTCCCAGTTGAAGGCACCAGGAGCCAGCAGAAAAAGTTCCTGAGGAACTCCAGAACTTTCCAGAGTTCTCAGTTCCAGAGGGGCCTTTTCTCCTTTCCAAGCCATTCCCAAAGCCCTGGGAGCCCTGGTTTAGCTCCAAAGACCCTGCTCAGAGAGCTGTGAGTGGTGAGCAGATTGTGGCCTTCCAGGACCTGAAGGGAAACAACGGGAAAGATGGAGAGAGACTTTGGATAAGGGATGGAGGGACAGGAGCCAGGGAATGGCTTCCCAGTGGGAAAGGGGAGCTTGGGGTGGGATGTTGGGAAGGAATTGGTGTGTGTGAGGGTGGGGAGGGGCTGGGCTGGAATTGCCAGAGCAGCTGTGGCTGTCCCTGGATCTCCCTGGGAATGTCCAAGGCCAGGTTGGACACTGGGGCTTGGAGCCCCTGGGATAGTGGGAGCTGTCCCTGCCCATGGAATGGGATGGGATTTGAGATCCCTCCCACCCAAACCATTCCATGATTCCAGGATTCCATTTCCCTGCTCCATCCCCTCCCTCCCTTACCCCAGCAGCAGCAGGATTTCTGTTTGCTCTTAAACCTCAGATTATTTCCTGGGTCCCAATTCCACTAAAAAATTCCTGGTTTTTGAAGCCTGATCCAGATTTTTCCCCTCTGAAATGCTGGAGGAGAGAAAGCGATGTGGGGATCTCTCTCCCAGCCTGACCCAGTTTCAGGCACAGCTCAGACACGGATGAGTCAGAGCCAGGGCGAGTTTGAATTCCGAAGGGTCATGGAAAAGTGAGGGAGGCGAATCCAAAAATGATTAAATCTGATTCACCTGGGGGGTTTTAACCAACTCAGAGCTTCTGGGTGGTGCACAGACCATTCCCAAATCCACTGGGATGGTTCAGGAGCAAGACCTGGCTTCAGTTCCACACGTCCTTTCCTACTTATCCTGTGATGTCTCCATCGCCCTGTGTATGGAGATGAAAGTGAATCTCCGGGAATCCCTCTCTGGTGTTTCCACGGAATGATATTCCTGATGGGTGGATCATGGACATGACCATGCTGAACCTGACTCAAATTCCCAGATCCAGCGTGGTGGGAGATGGGATTTACTCCACGTGGAGTGGGAATTATGGGCCTCCTCCAGCATCAAGCCCTCCTGGCACTAACTCTGGTATTCCAGAAGTTTTCCTTAGGACACAAAATCCCCCTTAGCAATTCCAAGTTTCTCAGATCTTGGGATTACTCATTTACCCAGGACAGGTGAAGCCCAGGGCTGAGCGTTCACCTCCAGGGGAGTTCAGCAGTGACACATTCCTGATCCAGCTGCAGATGGGGAAAGGGAAGATTCCCACCTGGGCTCAGGGAACTCACCTGGGCTCAGGGAATTCACCTGGGCTCAGGGAACTCACCTGGGAATGTGACTCAGCCCAGCAGCTGCATCTGAGCAAGCCCCAAATCTGCACACTCAGGTGGCTCCAGGGGCCGCAGCTCCGAGGCTCGGGAGCCTCTCCCGTTTCCCTAAAATCCAGCATCCCGCAGAATTCCAGGAGCTGATGCCAAAACCTACACCCCAAATCCTCGTTCCAGATCTCCATGCCTTCCCCTGCACTGCTCTGGACCCCTCACTGGGTGCTCCCTTTGGTTCCCATGAGATTCCACGCGGGAGTTTTCCGCTGTTTTGCCACTCCAAGGTTTCAGGTGGCCCCGGGCCAAAATCTGGGAGAGTTTCACCTGCACAGGTGGGAGGAGGTGGGAGAGAATCCAAGCCAGCCTCAGGGCCTGTTCCCAGATGGGACACCCCAAAGTCCTCCTGCACCTCCAGATGGGAAAAGGAGATGGAAAATTCCACCGCTACCCCAAAACCATGGAGGGAAGCTCTCGGCAAAGATGAAGGGAGCCAAGGAACGGGAGCACTGGGATTTGCCCCCAGCTCAAGTGGCTGAAGGTTTGTTGGGATGCAGGATGAAGAATTGTCCCGTTCCCTGCCATGTCCACTCATTCCTTAGCCATCAAGAAAACTCAGGTCCTTTTCCATCTTCTCCAAAAAATTCCATCTTTTTCCAAAAAACTCAGTCTTTTTTTTGGTTGGTGCTGGAATTTGAGCTTCTTCCAAGCTAAGAGGAGACGGTGCAGGACAAGCACAGAACCAGCATTCCCTGGGTGCCTTCTCCCAGTTTTTGTCCATCAACAGCCTTAGGAACCTTGATGGAGATGGCAGCAGGACCAGTGTGTGATCACAGAATTATCATGGAATGGTTTGGGTTGGGAGGGATCTTAAATCCCATCCCAATCCCATCCCATTCCATGTGCAGGGACACCTCCCACTATCCCAGGTAGATCCAAGCCTCAATGTCCAACCTGGCCTTGGACACTGCCAGGGATCCAGGGGCAGCCACAGCTGCTCTGGGAATTCCAGCCCAGCCTTTCCCCACCTTCAGAGCCAGGAATTCCTTCCCAATATCCCACCCGAATCTCTTCTTTTCCAATTTGAAGCCGTTCCCTGTGTCCTGGCACTCCTTGGACCGCTCCCTTCTGCTGTCCTGCCTCTGCTGACTCCAGGGATTTGACATCTGTTTGGTGTCACCCAGGAGACAAAAATAGCCGGCAAGTTTGGGCTGGAATGGGAATTTCTGTGTTCCGGATAAATAAAGGAGGAGCAGCCGGCGATGCTGACATCAGGATGGACAAGGAGGGGCTGAAACACATTAAGAGGGAGGGAAAAATCCCAAGAGATGTGGAAGAGAAAAACCCACACATTTTCAGTCTTCTATTTCAATAAATAATAAAGTAATAATTTTTAAAAACCCAGGCAGTTCAGGAAACCTGAAATTTGGGTTTGTACATTTTAACCTCTTCAAAGCATAAATTTAATCTCATCTTGTGCAACTCAACCATCCAGCCCAGTCCAAATCCAGACAAGTCTGAGTCCTAAATGACACCAGGATCTGATTCTTCTGCTCTGCAGCCAAAAGAATTTAAAATAACTCCAAACAACCCAGCCTCTTTCATTTTTCATGTAGAAAAATCAGTAAAATAAATAATTTCATGGAGACCACAGAGTCAAGTTGGAGGAAATCCTTAATTCCGAATAATAAAATTTAACCTTTGCAAAAGATCGGAATTTAATCTAAAAAATTCATCTCAAATTGAAAAATCAAGCAGGAAAAAGCTGACTTGCAAAAGAAGACAAGGAAAATATAATTTTCTTCATTCTATTTTCCCAACCCATAATCAGGAATATTTTTGATCCTCTGGGGTAAAACCATTTCTCGAGAGGAAGATTTTGAACTTAAAATTCCCATTTCTTTTCATTCCCATTGTCCTAAATTTCAGGCTTGGTTTAAAACCAAAACCAGCCCAGGTTTTGTTTTCAGGCTCAGCATAAATGACACTAAAACCTCTCAAAGGTGTTCCCAGGAGCCTTGAAGCAGCTGAGAGATATTTTTTTTTAATCCGCTCACTTGGGACACTTCCAGACCTGGAAAAACTTGTTCCGAGTGAAAAACAAGGAGGGTGGATTTGTTGCCAGGAACACACGGCCAAAAAAAACCCACCCAAGATTTTCAGAGGGGCTTCAGAGCCTGGACTCATCCCAGTTCTCCGCTGAGGAATAATTTTCAACCCTTTCCTGCAGAATTCCTCAAGCCAGCGCTGGGATTCTCCATGGGATTCCTCCTGTGGGTCTCAACTCCCTTCCCCAGCATGGAACGGGCACATTGGGAGTGCCGGAGGTGACATTTGTCACCTTCTCCTCGGAGGGAAGTTTTGCCCAGGGTGCAGATGTTCAGGTTGGGCTGGGCCGGGTGTTTTCCAGTGGGTTCCAGTCCCTATCAGCTTCTCCCATTTAACAAACTGGTGTTAAACCAGTTCGCAGCAGGTGTGGCTCCTGCAAGGAATTCCTCTGGCTGTGGGAAACTCGCACGGAGAAACAGCTTTGGGGTGGCACGTCCAGACACGCAGGGAGCCTGTCCCCAATGTCCCAAGGAAGTGGCGGATCCAGGATTGCCTCATCCCAAGTGGCACCCGGTGGGACCCAAGGAAAGATCTGGAACTGCAGAAGAGCAGCCAATGGATTGGGGAGAAATTGGGAGACTCCTCGGCAAGGAGATGATGGGAGATTCTGCCATGGAAGGCCAAAGATCTTCCTGGTTTAGGGTTTTCCACGTCTCTTTTCCCTACTGTCTTCCAGGGCAAATCCCTGCCAGTTCCCTCAGCTCCAGAGGGTTGAAGAATCCAAGAACTCATCATTCCCAGAATCACAATCTCCTCTCTCATTCCCGCTCCACCATCCAGGTGTCAAACATGGGAAGAAAGTCTCTCCCAGGACCATCTTTTCCCAATATCCAGGACCTATGCACAGCTCAGGACAGCTGGACAGCTCTGGTTGTCCTCATCCAGAGGGTCCTGCATTCCAACAGATTGTGAGATCCAACTCATTCTCCTCAAACACAAACTCCACCATCCATCCCTCGGTTTGGAATGACTGGATGCTACAAACCCCAAATCACTTCCCAAACGGAGAAAGGGAATAATCCATAACCCAGCCCTTCTGTCCCCCTGTGGATGACAAACCTCTCAGAACAAGGAGTTCATGTTTGTCCAGCACCAAACACAACACGGCCGTGACCAGGGAATCATGGAATGGTTTGGGATGGAAAGGACCTTGAAAGTCATCTCATTCCAACCCCTGCCATGTCCACTAGAACTGGAATTAGGACATTCCACATGGTCTTTGATGGAATGTCCAGGCACTTCCAAAACACAGATGAAATATTTCATGATGTCCTTCCAGGATTTGAAGGGGTCTCCAGGGAAGCTGGAGAGGGGCTCTTCGTCAGGAATTGTAGTGATGGGACAAGGGGAATGGCTTCAAACTGACAGAGATGGGATGGTTTAGATGGGATATCAGGAAGGAATTCCTGGCTGTGAGGTTGGGGAGGGGCTTGGGGATGGAATTCCCAGAAAAGCTGTGGCTGCCCCTGGATCCCTGGGAGTGGCCAAGACCAGGTTGGACATTGGGGCTTGGAGCAGCCTGGGACAGTGGGAGGTGTCCCTGCCCATGGCAGGGGTGGCACTGGGTGGGATTTAAGGTACCTTCCAACACAAACCATTCCAGGACTCCACATCCTTCCAGCGCCTGACCCACTGCCTTGACACATCCCAGGACACCCATCCCAAAATCACCTTGTCCATCCCCCATGGACATCCTTGGCCTTAGAACCAACTCTCTACCCTGACTAAAGCTGCAGACAACGCTGGCGTGGCCAGGAGTAGAATTTTGGTCGTGGCAAACCATCAGATCCCACAACCGCGGATTTCCAGGTGCTGATTTTTCCCTTTAAATCCGCAAATTTCCCTTTAAATCTGACTCCACCAGGAAGCACCCCCACAGCAGCATTGAGCTGGTGGCCGAGTGTCCACCTGGTGTTAAAAGTCCAGCTCATCCCAGACCTACAGCTCAAAATCCATCAGGAACACGTGAGATCTGGATGATCTCTACAGCCTCGCTGAGGACCTGGCACCTCTTTCGTCCCTCCCGTGTTCTCGAGAAGCTGAACGAGTTCCTCGGGAATTTCAGCGCTCCTGGGTTATGTGGAGCTGCTGCTTTGATGTCCTCAATTCCCTGCACTCAGCACCCATGTCCTGATCCCAGCTGGAGCCGAACAACGCTCGGAGGTGGGATCCTCACCGGACGTTTTGTAACAAGCTCCCTTTTTGCAGTTTAAGCTCTTTTGTGCTCCCTGCTAAGCCGGGTTTAAATCTCCAGCCACTTTGTGCTCCTCAGGCTCAAAGGTGGAGCTGTTCTACACATTATATTATAGGGGTTGAACCTGAAAGGTGTCACAGACCTGCTCCCAGCACTCCTTTGTGCTGGTGAGCCGAGGGGATTCCATGGAAGGGAACCTCCCCCTTCTCCCAGAGTGAGCTCCGTGACCTGTCCTTGAACCTTTAGAGGGACAATTCCAGGGAGATTGCCATCTCCAGGAAGCAGCTATAGAGTTATAAAATAGTTTGTGTTGGAAGGACCTTAAAGATCTTCTCCTTCCACTGCATTCCATGGGCAGGGACACCTTCCCCTATCCCAGGGTGCTCCAAGCCCTGTCCAACCTGGCCTTGGGCACTTCCAGGGATGGGGCCACAACTCCCCTGGTTGTGCTGAATCCCCTTTCCCCAAAAATACCTCTTATTATGGATTTTTCCTCCTCACATGCCACATCCCTGCAGGGATACAGGGACACTGATCCCCACGGGATTTTAAGAAGTCAAAATCTCCACTTTTGGAGGAAAAACACGTTTTTTCCTGCCGCAGATGGAGAACCTCTCACGTGCCAACATCAGGTGTGCAGGTACCCTCCCTACCCTTCTAAATCCAGGCGGATTTTATGGATTTTCCACAGCTAATCCAGGACAAATAAAAGCTGCTACTGCAGGAAAACCTCTGAAGGGCTGCGGGAACGAAGCAGAGGGAGGACAATGTCCCACCAGGAGCTCCGGGACGGGGCTGGGACCCGCCGGGTCCCCGCGAGTGGCGGGGCCGGCCCAGCGCTGTCCATGGTACCGAGAGCCGCGGGGGCTGCCCCGCCGAGCCCCGGGGCTGCTGCAGGGCTGCGCTCCCATCCCGGGCTTCCCAAAGACAGGGAGAAGGTGGATGGCACCGTTTGGAAGCGCCCGGACTGCTGTGATTTCCCGAAGTGAAGTGCTTGGCTCTCAGGTGACTATAATTCCTGAATCCTGGAATGGGTTGGATTGGAGGGGAATTTAAGATTCATTCAGTGCCATCCCATTCCATGGGCAGGGACACCTCCCACTATCCCTGGTGGATCCAAGCCCCAGTGTCCAACCTGGCCTTGGACACTGCCAGGGATCCAGGGACAGCCACAGCTGCTCTGGCAATTCCAGCCCAGCCCCTCCCCACCCTCACACACACCAATTCCTTCCCAACATCCCCCCCCAAGCTCCCCTTTCCCACTGGGAAGCCATTCCCAAGGCCAGGCTGGATGGGGCTTGGATCCACCAGGGACAGTGGGAGCTGTTCCTGCCCATGGCACGGGTGGCACTGGATGGGCTTTGAGGTCCCTCCCAACCCAACCCATTCCATGATCCCACTCTACACATGACAAACACGCTCTGGTCACTGAGGAAGTCTCTGGAGATCCAGACAGAAATCCCAGATCTTCTGGATCCCCCAAATCCTATAGATTACCCTAAAACCTTCCCTTCTTCACTTTCACCACAGCCAAACCATCATCTCCCAGCAGCTCCCAGTCCAACAGATTCCAAAAGTGTTCCCAAATCTTTCTGGAGTCTGAGGGAGGACGGCCATGGCTCTCCAATGCTCCCAGCACCACATCCACCACTTTTCCAGCCCCCAGTTCATCCCCCAAAACCTCCTCAAACCAAACCACAGCTCTCCCAATCTTGCTGTTTGAGGCACTTTCTCCAGAGATTCCACCTGGCTTTTCCCAATTTTATTCCCCACCCTCACAGGGAAGAATTCTTTCCCAATATCCCATCTAACCCTGCCCTCTGGCAATGGAAAGCCATTCCCTGTGTCCTGTCCCTCCATCCCTTGTCTGAAGTCTCTCTCCGTGTTTCCTGTATCTCCTTCAGGCACTGGAAGGCCACAATGAGATCACCCCAAAGCTTCTCCAATTCCTTCCCAACATCCCACCCCAAGCTCCCCTTGCCCACTGGGAAGCCATTCCCTGGCTCCTGTCCCTCCATGTCTTGGCCCCAGTCCCTCTCCAGCTCTCCTGGAGCCCCTTGAGGCCCTGCAAGGGGCTCGGAGCTCTCCCTGGAGCCTTCCCTTCTCCAGGGGAACATTCCCAGCTCTCCCAGCCCGGCTCCCAGCAGAGCTGCTCCATCCCTCTGATCTCCCTGGTGCCTCCTCTGGATCTCTCCAGCAGCTCCACATCCTTCCTGTGCCGGAGCCAGACAGATCCCAGTCCAACAAACCGCAGCAAAGCTTCACTCGAAGCTAAAACCGGCTTAAATCGATAGGAATTGGCTGAAGTGAAAACAAGCCCGAGAATGAGGTAAGTGTCCACAGCGTGTTTTCCACCTGCTTTCCTAAATTGCCACATGTTTCTCACAGAGCCAAAGTCTCATTTACATGACCCTGGGCAAATCCCAGCACCTCCCTCTGCTCTGTGTTTCCCAAACGAGACGGGAGAGAGCTGCACCCGCTTTTGTGAAGTGCTCCGGGATTTATGGAGGAGGGCGACATGAAACGGGGTGAGGGGGAATTATTTCACCTCGGCGTTCCCAAAAAAATAAAAAAAAAAGGTCGAGTTCTCCACTCTTTTACTGGCATTTTGTGACTTAGCAGAAGCAAGGGTTTAGGGACCAATAAAAGCCGAGTTCAAGCGTTCTCAGCTCATTACACATTTTCCCGATGTCTTTGCAGACGCAATTAAAGCAAAGCACCCTAAAATTAACTGGTTTCCAACACTGGAAACCTTTATTTCCTCCCTTCCCTGTCTAATTAGTGCCGTGCAGTCCAAAGGGAGCAGAACTCCAATTTGTAAGTGAAACTAGGCCGAGATTAAAACCACACTCGGCAATAATGGCCCGGTGCTCCTGTAATGCCTCCTGCCTTCAAAGGGCCGAGCCGGGCTGAGCTCATTAATTCTCACAGGTTGGTAATTTGGGGTTATTAACCTCGGTTTACAGCCAGATCCTACAGAGGTGGAAGTGATTTGCCCACAGGCACCGACTCAACACGCGGGACCCAACCAGAACTTGGCGGCACCGGAGTTGGGGACCCTCCGGGATTCCAGAGGGGAGCTCAGCGCTGGCAGGGTCAGGAGAGAGATCCTATAAGGGATTTAGGGTCTGCTATAAAGCTTTTAAAACCAGAGGGGGATGTGGGAGCGCCAAGCTCAGGGGGAGTTGTGCAAGAGCCTCTCCTTGCTCGCCATTCCCAACGCCAGGAATATCAAAGCTTTCCTGTTTAGGGCTCCATGGTGGATTTTCCTGCCAGGCTTCAGGCCCCGCTGCTTTCCAAGGGGCCTCTCCAAAAGCTCGCTGCCTTTGGAGACTGCCTGGATAAATCACCAGGAAGAACACTTCCCCCACGAGGGTCTGCACAGCCAAATCCAGCGTGTTTATCCATGGATATCCAAGATTTTGCTCTCACACCCTGGCTCACCTGCTGTGTCACCCCGGGGGGCACCAGAATCTGTTGAAAATCTCAATTTTTTAGTGAAAATTCCCAACCCAAACCATCAGGACATAGTCAGAGGTGTCTCAGTCCGTGTCTTGTGCCCCTGCCTGGTGACACCACCAAGGCCTGCTCCGCGGGTGTTTCCATCCCGCTCTCCACATCTGGCAGATTCCCATAACAAGCAGGAGTAGGACGCAAAAATCCTGCAATCGCTTCCCAAATAACAACTGAAATGTCAGCAAGCATTCCCTGGATCTGAAAAACCCCAGCCCAGCTCCCTCTGATGTCAGAGGCAGAAATCCTCCAAATCCTGCCCCTTCCCAACAGCAGAGCTGGAGAGGGGCTCACCCCCCTTTTTTTTTTTTTTTGGGAGAAACTCCCAATCAAGGAAAAAAAATCCATCAAACCCAAGCCTGAAGCTCCAGAGGGCAAGAGTGAGCATGACTCCAGAGCCTTGGGATTGGGACACTCCCCTGGGAGTGGGGAGACCTGAATTCCAGTCGCCAGCACCAGGGGTTGTTTCATTTCCAAACATGAACAGTCCTCAGAGCAGGAGCTGGAGCTCCGGCCGCTCCGCCGGCTCCCAGGTGAATTTCCTGGAGCGTCGACGCAGCCAGCCTTGCTTGTTCTTTCTTGCTGACCCACTGAATCCCTGTTTTCCCTCTGCCAGGTGGGATGGCTTTCCCAAAATAGAGAAAAATGGGTGCAAAGAGGCACCGGCCACCACATGGCTCCAGGTGGGAGATGCAGCTTGGCCCTTTCCCAAGGGAAAAAGGACCTGAGCCCGTGTTTTCCGCATGTTGGGGCTGGTGAGGGGAACTGCTGACAGCACGAGAATCCTGATCCTCTCGCAGGGATGCCAGCACTTTTTGGGATCAAAAGGGTTTCCATGCTGCACGTGCTGCCCTTGCCTTAAAATCCAGGGCTCCGAGGATTTAGGGGCACTCTGGAAGGGGAAAATTATCAATCCTGTCACAATTACCTAAAAACAGGGACAATTCCACTCTTCTCCAGGAATTTGTGACATCACCTCCAGCCCATGGATGTCCGGTTGCCTCTTCCATGGCTTTCTGGGAGCGCGATGAGAAGTGGTGGAGGAGAGATCGAAGCTGTCCCACTTCTCCATCCCTCAGAAGATGGCAAGAGGAGGCTATGGAGCAAGGAGAGGGGTTGGGATACCCCAAACACCCCTGGGCACCTGCCCTGCCCTCCGGCATGAGCTGCTGGAAACCTGTCCCGAAGCACAGGAGCAAATCTTTCTCCTCCACAGGGCCACAGACTCCAGAATTTTTTGGGATGGGTGGATTACTTCAGGAACTGGGGCCTGTTTGAACACCCTGAGAAGGTTCTTGGAGTATGGGGAGGGAGAGGCAGGCCCAGTCTCACACACACCTCACACCCACACGCTTCCAGATATTCCTTTCTCACACCCCCGGACCAATCCGTCTCCCACAGGGACACTATCGTGCCATCAGGATCTCATTTCCAAGTCCTTTCCCTCTCCCAGCCATGTGCACACTCTTCCCCCTTCTTCTGCCCAACCCTTGGCTCAGGTCCCTCTTCTCAGCAGGTTCATCTCCCTGGATCCATCCAAGCAGGAGTCTGGGAGATCCTAAGAAAAGTTCTAGGGGAATTTAGTCAGAGGAACCATTTGGAAGATCCTAAGAAACGTTCTCGGGGAATTTAACAAGAGGAACGATCCCACCAGAGGTTGGGAAGATGCCAGAAAAAGTTCCAGGGGAATTTAATCAGAGGAACCATTTGGAAGATCCTAGAAAAAGTTCCAGGGGAATGTAACAAAAGGAACTATCCCAGCAGCAGTTTGGGAGATCCTAGAAAAAGTTCTCAGGGGATTTAATCAGAGGAACCATCCCAGCAGAGGTTTGGAAGATCCTAGAAAATGTTCCAGGGGAATTTAATCAGGGGAACCATCCAAGAAAAGGTTTGGAAGATCCCAGAAAAAGTTCTCAGGGAATTTAACAAGAGGAATGATCCCACTAGAGGTTGGGAAGATCCCAGAAAAAGTTCCAGGGGAATTTAATCAGAGGAACCATCCAAGCAGAGGTTTTGAAGATCCTAGGAAAAGTTCCAGGGGAATTTAACAAGAGGAACCATCCAAACAGCAGTTTGGGGGATCCTAGAAAAAGTTCTAGGGGAATTTAATCAGAGAAACCGTTTGGAAGATCCCAGGAAACGTTGTCGGGGAATTTAACAAGAGGAACCACCCCACCAGAGGTTTGAGAGATCCTAGAAAAAGTTCCAGGGGAATTTAACAAGGAGAATCATTCCAGCAGCACTTTGGAGGATCCTAGAAAATGTTCCAGGGGAATTTAATCAAAGGAACCATTCAGAAGATCCTAGGAAATGTTTTTGGGGAATTTAACAAGAGGAACCATCCCACCAGGGGTTGGGAAGATCCTAGAAAATGTTCCAGGGGAATTTAATCAGAGAAAAAATTTGGAAGATCCTAGAGAAAGCTCCAGGGGAATTTAATCAGAGGAACAAACTCAGAGTGAAAATGAGCAGACCAGACAAACCGTACAGGTTGGGTGGATGCAACAGAAAAAACTTTGGAAGGATATTTTGGGAATAACGATACAGACTTAGGTGTGGGGACACTTCCATGAACAAGGCCACCATTCCTACATGGATGGCAGAGAAGCTGATCCATGGAAATTCCCCAAGTTCTCAATCCTGAGGAGCTTGGGATGGGAGTTCAAACCTCGCTCCAGAGGACAAGGAAACCAAAATTCCTGCCGGGATACAGCTCCCAGCCCAGGAGCTGAGGCCTCTCTTCCAGCCTCCCTCCTCCCCAGAGCTCCAGGTGTTTGGAGCTCCACAGGAAGAGGTTCCTGATGTCCTGGAGCATCCTCCCACCCTTGTCCCCTTGGCACCATTCCGGTGGAATGAAAGCAGGAAGGAAACCCCAAACCTGCGCTCTGAGCAATTCCCATGGAAATGGGGATTCAATTCCCTTTTTTTACGGAAGGAAGGCTCAGGGTGAGAGATGTGACTCCCGAACTGTGGGATCCTCTCCTCCAGCACCAATCCCAGCTCTACTGTCCCCTCAAGCTGGTTTGGGAAGCAGGAATTTGGTAGTTGGGATCCTCACGTGTCCAACAGACCCTTACTCACATTCCTCACTTTGTGCCAGCAGAAAACTTCCCAAAATTCAGGCAGAGCAACCCTGGCAGGACAAGGGTAAGGCCAGATTTTCCCTGATCCAGCTCTCCACTCAAATTCAGCAGGATGAGACATTCCATGGGGACAATCCCTGTCAGCAGCAGCTCCTCTCCCAGAGGAGAGAGTCACATCCCAAAAATTTCCTGCTCCTTCCTAACAGGAGTTAGAAAATCCTCCAGATTGGGAATCTGGCTGGGAAAGGAGGGATCCAACTGGGAATGGAGGGACCTGGACTCAAAGATTTATTTAATTTAAAATACACACTCCGAGGAGGAAAGGAAGGAAAGGGAAGATCCCTCAATCCAACTGCAGCCTGTGCTGAGTGTCCACCCAAAGGCTTTTCCCACGTGCTCCATTTCCACATGGAATAACAGCAGGAACACAGCACCTCTGGACATATTCCCAAAGTAGTAGGATGGAGAACTCAAGCCCTACAGACTTCCTGAAGCCTCAAAAAAACCCCCAAATGCTCCATCTGACACTACCGGAGTTTCCAAACTGCTGAGGAGATTCCAAAAGTGGATTTTCCCAACCTTTGCCACTGCAGTCCACAAATCCTGGGTGATGTTTTTCAGCACAGGATGAGTGCAGTCTCCTGATCTCCTTAATTAACCGCCTGCTTCCCAAATCCCAAGTTTTCCCTACTGATTCCTGCTGAAAATTTTGGGAGCACCTCCCTCTCCCACAAACAGAGCCACTCATTCCCATCTCCTGATCTCCTTCATTAGCAGCCCGCTTCCCAAATCCCAGGTTTTTCCCTACCAGCTGCTGGTGAAACTTTTAGGAGCATCTCCTACAAACAAATCTGCTCATCCCATCTCTTGATCTCCCTAATTAGCAGCCCACTTCCCAAATCCCAGGCTTTCCCTACCAGCTCCTGCTGATCCTTTTGGGATCATCTCCCACAAACAAATCCCCTCACTCCCAGCTCCTCCAACCCCTCCCTCCGCCTCCTTTTTGTGATGTTTTCCTCCCAATCCCGCGGTTTGCCAAGGGCCCCACCCCTCCCTGGCTAATTGATTTCCCGGGAATCGCAGCTGGAGCCTGGCACGTTGGATCCCCTCCCCTCTCCCTCCCCTTTTCCCAAGTCACGCTCGGGGAGTGGGAAATTCCTTCCTGCTTATCAGGCTCCTGCCCCAGCTGTGTTCCATGTGGGGAAGGAAACCACACGCGAGATAAGAGATAAGGGCCGTGCCCAGGGAGAGGAGACACAACCCCAAAACCTGGGAGAGCCCTCCCGGCTCATCGCGCACTTGGGGTTATCAGCTCTTCATCCCTCGGGAACTTCTGGAACCGCTCCTCTTCCCAGAAATCCCTCAGGGGGCACCTGCCCCGTGCCGTGACACCAAAGGCGGGTTCAGAGCAGGAGGAAGGAGTGGGATGGTGGAGGTTGATTTATTCTGATTTTCGGGTGTGTTTGCAGCTGGGCTGGTGGGGGTGGCCAACCCCACCACCGAGCTCATCCCAAAGGTTTGAGGGTCCCTCGAGGTCCCTGACAGCTCCAGGGAGCATCCAGATCATCAACCACCACCATCTAAACATCAACCACCACCATGGAGCTCAACCTGAGGTCCCTGCCAGCTCCAGGTGTCCCCTGGAACAACCAGAATGTCCAAACCATCAACCACCACCATCTGAACATCAACCACCATCACAGAGCTCATCCCAAAGGCTTAGAACAGTCCCTTGAGGTCCCTGCCAGCTCCAGGTGTCTCCTGGAACAACCAGAATGTCCAAACCATCAACCACCACCATCTGAACATCAACCATCACCATGGAGCTCATCCCAAGGCTTGGGACAGTCCCCTGAGGTCCCTGCCAGCTCCAGGTGTCCCCTGGAACATCCAAACCATCAACCACCACCATCTAAACATCAACCACCATCACAGAGCTCATCCCAAAGGCTTGGGACAGTCCCTTGAGGTCCCTGCCAGCTCCAGGTGTCCCCTGGAACATCCAAACCATCAACCACCACCATCTCAACCATCCATGGTTCAGCAAAACCCCCCCCTAGGTCATGGTCCCAACTCCACCAGCTTCTTCCTGCCTCTCTGTGGGATCAACCAGCATCCTGTGGGATGAAGCCAGGCACAGCTGGAAGGGTGTTTGGCTCCAGATGTTGCTCCCCGTGCACTGCATGGATGAGTCTCTCCCAGGTTTGGGTGTCTCCATCCTCCCCAGCCATCCACGCTGTGGAAACACCTCCCCACACTCTCTCAGCGTGCTGGAAAATCAGCTCCCCACCAGCACTCAGGTGTTCCAGGGCCTCTGGATTTAAAACAGAGGGAAAAAAGGAATTAATTCTCACAGGGTGTCACGAGGGACTTGGAGGAACCCAAGCCAAGCCCTCCGTGGGATGGACTCCCAGCACTGGCA
This sequence comes from Falcunculus frontatus, assembly GCA_013398115.1. Lineage (NCBI taxonomy): Eukaryota > Metazoa > Chordata > Aves > Passeriformes > Falcunculus > Falcunculus frontatus. Next base: position 117,879 of record VZRV01002227.1, read on the forward strand.
GGGCAAAAGTATCCAGAATTCCTGCGAATCTTCTCTGTGGAGGCTCCCAGGGGAGGTCCTGGTTCTGGGGAGGAATAAAAAACTCTGGATGTGTTACTCAGAGATGGGCAGAGTTCCAAGGCTCTGCTTGGGCACAGCAGCTCCTGCTGCTTCCAGCTGTTACAGTCACCTCACCTTTTCCTTGATGGTGTTCCCTGATCCATCCCTTCCCCGGCATGGGAAAGGCACCTTCAAACCCTCGATATTTGCGTTGTTGGCTGAAGAAAAAATAAATAAAATAAAACAAACAAACTGTTTTTGAGAGTGAGGGGAGAATAAATTACAGGAGTTTTCTCCTCCTTTATTTTGTGGTAAAATTCCTAAACAAGGCTGTGACCTTGAAATAAAAATCATGGAACGGTTTGGGTTGGAAAGGACCTTAAAGCTCACCTCATTCCAACTCCTGCTGTGGACAGGGACACCTTCCATTAAACCTGGATGCTCAAATCTAAAACCTGATCTTTTCCAGGTTTAAATCCGGTTCTGAATCCAGATCTAAATCCAGATCTCTCCTCTCTGAGCGAATCTCACACAGCAAAGTTGTCTCAGCAATCCAGGATTGGTGTCCAGATGCTGTTCCCTCTGGATGGGATGTACCTGGCACTGGGAACCTTCCAAACCCCACCGCTCCTTTCCTGCTGCCATGGAATGAGGCCATGAAGAAAATAAGATGGATCTTGGAGGCCAGGATGTCCCAGGAACGATGTGTGAATCACAAGAAACTCACCTGGTTCCTGGAATCATTGGGGCTGGAAAAGATCTCCGTGGTCACCAAGTCCAACCTGTGCCCCATCCCCATTCCTGCCACATCCAGGAATTCCTTGGGCACCTCCAGGGATGGGGACTCCAAACCTCCCTGGCCACTCCCAATGCTTCCCAAGCCTTTCCATGGAGAAATTCCTGCTGATGTCCAACCTCAGCCTCCCCTGGCCCAGCCTGAGGCCGTTCCCTCTGCTCCTGTCCCTGTTCCCTGGGAGCAGAGCCCGAATCCCCCTGGCTGCCCCCTCCTGTCAGGAGATTCCTGGAATTCACCCATCCCTGTGCCAGACCAAGAGCTCATTCCCATGAAGATTGACCCACACAAAAAAAAAGGGAAGATCTGGTGATGGAGCAGAGCCACTTTCCATCACCAGATCCCTCCCTACAACTGGGAAAATGAGTTTTCCACCCTCATCTGTGGAGGGACATGGGAAAGAAATCAAATGAGGCTCATCTCAGTGACCCGGCCTCGCTCCAAGCAGGAAAAGCCACAGCAATTCCATGGAGTCTGTTTGGAGCCTCGTTAACCAGCTGGGACGCACAACAGATAGAGCCTCTTATCTTCTTCCCCAAAAAAACCCCAATCTCAGAACCTTCAGAGCCTCCCACCAGCGCCAGGAGCAACAAGACGGAGCCTCAGAGCAGAGACAGAGACTCAGCTCTAAAAAAAAACATTTTGGGCTCCAATCCCTGCCAGTTCTGTGGGATTTTAGCACCTATGGAGCCTTTTTGAAGCCAAGCCAGAGGCAGCAGTTGCTGCTGTGGGAATGGGACCAAGGAAGTTGTGTCTGCTCCATGCGGATGAGTCAGAGCAGCTCCAGGAGGGAGAAATGAGGAATCATCTCCTGAACCCCTGGCAGAGGCCAGGTCTGGTGGCCAAGGCCTGGTGGGGGGAGCTCCAAGGCAAAGGGCTGTTCCCAGCTCTGGATGACCTGGAAAAGTCCTTTCAATCCCCCAAATTAAAGGGTGAGGATTTACAGGGAGGCCCAATATGGCTGTGCTGAGCTACAAGGAAAATGTCCCCAAAAAAAAGAGGGATTTTGGCCATGGAGTGAGTCCAGAGGAGGCCATGGAGCGGCTCCCAAGGCTGAAGCCCCTCTGGAGCCAGGCTGGGAGAGCTGGGAATGTTCCCCTGGAGAAGGGAAGGCTCCAGGGAGAGCTCCGAGCCCCTTGCAGGGCCTCAAGGGGCTCCAGGAGAGCTGGAGAGGGACTGGGGCCAAGGCATGGAGGGACAGGAGCCAGGGAATGGCTTCCCAGTGGGAAAGGGGAGCTTGGGGTGGGATGTTGGGAAGGAATTGGTGTGTGTGAGGGTGGGGAGGGGCTGGGCTGGAATTGCCAGAGCAGCTGTGGCTGTCCCTGGATCCCTGGCAGTGTCCAAGGCCAGGTTGGACATTGGGGCTTGGAGCAGCCTGGGACAGTGGGAGCTGTCCCTGCCCATGGATGGGGTGGCACTGGATGGGATTTAAGGTCCCTTCCACCCAAACCAGTCTGGGATTCTGGGATTTTTTTCTCCGTTCACTCCTTGGACATTGGGATCCCCCAAAGCTGGACGTCCACCCCTGCCCATCCCTGGGCATGGCAAACCCTCAGCCAGGTGAGAGGGACAGGAATTCCTGGTTACATCCCTTCTCCATCACTGGGAGTTCCCAAAGATCCTTGTAACCCCCAAACAACGGCTCCCTTGAGGAAAAGGGATCCTGATTCCCAAGCACAGCTCCCAGAGCCGGAATTCCCCACTTCCATGCTGGCAAAGCTCCACAGGTAACAGGGAAACTCTCCTGCCTTGGGAATGGAGGTCTGGAAAGGATCTCCTGCCACTTTTCCTCCATCAGAAATGAATCCAAGCAGGATCCCAGATTTTACCCCCATCATCCTTTCAACCAGCGGCGAATTCACTGGACCACGAGACCTGCTCGTGTTCTCCTGTCCTGCTGGGAAACCCTGGCAATTCCAGAAAAATTCCAGGGCAATTTGGATTCACTCTGGTGTCTCACCTCGAAGTCCAGCACAGCAACCAAGGACAGCAGAAAAATTCTGAAGAAGAGTTTGGGGTTTTTAAATTTTCTTTATTTTTTCTTCAGTCAACAACGCAAAGAACGAGGGCTTGAAGGTTCCTTTCCTATGCCAGGGGAGGGAAGATTCCAAGCAAAATCCTTTGGAAAGAGCTATGTTAACACTGGTGATGAAACCCTCAGCCACTCCAAGCTCAAGATCGGTGTCCCTGCTCAGGAAACAGGAATTGTGTGGGTTGTTCCCAGTACGGAGCTGTAATGGTCTGAAAACAACACAGAAAATGGGAAAGTCAGAGCTTAATTCCAACAATTCCAAATATTCCACCTATCAGGGTTCTTTCCTTAATCTGGGACAAAGGATTATACCCAGGAATTCCTCATCTGTGGTAAAAATCAGGAGCTGGGGACCTTTTCCATGAAAAAATGTGAAATCTGGCTGAAAATAGATCTGAAGTTTCATGGCCCTTGGAATCATAGGGTGAAGCTGAAGGAATGTCGAAAATGGAAGCCCTGCCATGGGTTTTTTGGATCTCTGGCAGCAGATATTTATCCCAAATCAGTGTCCAGCCGGGACAGATCCCGTGGAAGCTTCCCAAGACAAACCTGTTGCTCCTGACGTGGGATTGGATCCCCTGGAGCTGCTCTGCCCCAGCTCCAGCAGAGCTTCAGAAGCACCCTTGGTTTTCTGACCTTTTTTTCCTGATATTTCCACGCATCCTGAAATAGCAGGAGCAGGAATGACAGCGAATGGATCTGGCATTTCATGAGTTCCTCGACGAGGAGCCCTTGAGCCCTTGGATCTTCCAACAGGTCCTGAACTGTCAGAATTTATCTGCTCATCTATTTTTTGGTTTTTTCTTGGACTCTTTCCTGTAAAATCCACCTTTCAAGGCCCTGAGCCTCCACTTCTCGCTGATTTGGGTTGTAAAAATCAGCCACCAACACCCCAGAAATGGGTGTAAATCGCAGATTAATTCCTGCACATCCAGCGGATCCAGGTGCTTCCCCGGGAGCAGCAAAGGCTCCGGGATCATCCTTTGGGAAGGCAGAAAACCCTGAGGAAAACCCTGTTTTCCTTCAAGATTCCCACCCCGGCCTCAGAGGAAGGAGATGCTGCATCCCAAATTTTTGGCTGCTCTGCTGAGGAGAGGACAAGTCATTGTCCCAGCTGTGCCAGGAAACGGGACAGGGATGATTCCTGCCAGGAAAGGGCTGCCAAAATTGAACCCACTGGAGAAAGTGTAAATAATCTGCAAATCCCAAATAATTCACCTTTGAATGTGACTTTTCCCTGGATTTTTCCCACTGTAACCACAGATCCGCTTTTTCTCGCTGTACAGGAATCCAGAATCTGGAGGTTCTGGAGAGAGGGAATATTCCAATTTTTGCTTTTTAAACACCTGCAGGAGCTCAAATCCATCCTCAAAGCCTCTCTTTTCCACCAGCACAAGCGAACAGGGAGCGATTCCATGTCCTTGGACCGAATCCCAGCTGGTAAAAAGCAGGAAAATTTCCTGGCACTGGAGACCAGCCAAGGGCCTGTCCCAAGAAACACAAAATCCCACAAAAATGGTTATTTTTCCTCAAGAAGAGATTCCTGGGGTTGCCTCTGCCAGTTCATGACTGAGAAATGGATCTGTGTCAATCCAGGGTGATTTTTTCCCCCCCTTCTTGGAATTCAGTCCCTCAGGAATCAGATGACAAATCCTAATGCTCATCATGAGGCAGCTCCGAATCCTCTGGATTTGCTTCACTCTGGATCCCAGCAGGGAACATCCCCAACAACCCCAAGAGCCCAAAAATGTGGAGATCTGCTGCCCTGGGCTTCAGGATGAGAGAAAAGCCATGTCCAACACGGATATTTTATGGATAATTTACTGGACCCAGCCAAAAAGGGTTTTATCTTTCTGGGAAGAGAAAATAAGGCCTTGATACATTGGAAAAAAAATACAGTGGGGAAAAAAGGAAAAAACACCTGGATGCTTTGAGCATCTCAAGGAAAACATTCCTTAAAAAAAATAATTGTAGGAAACTAAATTTTCCAGGGAGAAAGAGCTGGAGCTGTTCCAGGGAGGGTTAGGTGGATATCATGGAAGGGTTCCTCATCCAGAGGGTGGTGGGGCACTGGAGCATCTTCCCAGGGATTGGTCACATTCCCAAGGCTGCCAGAGCTCCAGGAGCATTTGGACAACACTCCCAGGGACAGGATGGGATTGTTGGGATTGTCCTGTGCAGGGAAGGAGTTGGATCCATGATCCTTGTGGGTCCCTTCCCACTCAGGATATTCCGTGATTCTAAGAGAACGTTAATCCTACGGCATTCCCAACATCCCTGAGAAGTTCTCCCAGAACACTTCCGTTGGTTAAACTGGATTTTGGACTCACACTTCCCATTCCTCCAGGCACAAGAAAACGCTTCCAAGCCAAAAAATTCCTCCTCTTCCTCCTCTCCAGAGGCAAATCCAGCTCCAAGCCCAGAGGATCCGGAACAGCTCAGCTGAATTTTTTCGGGACAATTTGTCCTTGGAGATATTCCAGACTCCAGGGTGGAAATTCCCCAAATGCCATCTGTCCCAGGATTTAAACCTCATCCCCGTTTCACCTCCGGGTGCTTTGTCCTCACTTCAGCCACCCCAGCTGAGGAAATTCCTGCTGTTTACAAGGGTTCGGATCCACGTTATCTGCTCTTAATCCCAAGCTTTCCCAGAGCTTCCCAGGCTCCGTCGCCTTTCCTAAGAAGTCCAAACCTGTCCTTGGCTGCTTTAGCACAATCCAGAGAGGATTTTCTGCCCAGTCACCATCTCCTAAACTGCCCTGTCCGTGCTTGACCTCTCTGCCAGGATTGCAAAATTCTTCCCCCCCTGCCGCCCTGGAAATTTATGTTTTCCTCGGGATAATCATTAGGAAACAGGGTTGGATCATGGACAGACCCCACCGGGTGGAAAAATGTTTGGCTGAGTCACGGGAGCCACGTGAGCAACACCCGAGAAGGAAATTGCCACACAGCCTCTTCTTATTATTTATATTAATTTATATATTTATCTATTATTTATTTCATTAATTTGTTACTTCTATTAATTCCTTGGCTCCGATTTTTTTTAATTAGGGCTGAATTTTCATGGCATTCCTTGCCATGGTCAGGGTCCCAAATTTCAGCTCAACTTTTTGGCCCAAATCAGCTGATCCATGTTTATTGAAATAACCTTTGAAGGCCAAAGTTTGGGGATTTTCTTGGTTTAATTTTCCAATTAAAAGAAAATTAAAAATAGTATTTTAATTAATTGAGAGAATTTTTTGGTTGGTTTCACCCAGAAATGGTTCCAGTTGTGTTTTTAAGAGAAAATTATATCTGAGAATGTATTTTTTTAAAATTTACATCTCTTTACTGACTTCCAACCCTCCCCCCCCATTGTTCACGTTTATGATCACCTCTTCCATTTCCAAACTTTTCCAATACAAATCTTTCCAAGGAATATTAGAGAAAATTCCTGAGCCTCAGCTGTGCCCAGACCTCTGCCCAGAGCTGAGAACAGGAGCTGTCCCCAACCCAGGGACAAGGTGGTGGCCAGGGCTTTTCCAACTAAAACAATTCCATTCTTCCATGATTTCCATATTTTCCAACCTCCTCTCTTCACACCCTGAGAGCAGCCTTGGTGCCTCCAGGCCTGACTGCACCCAAAGATTCCAAAGCTGGAATTCCACCACTGGCCAAGCTTCCCTAATCCCAAGCTGCCAGAAAGGTCAACCCAGCCCTCTTCCCATCCCTGACCCCACCAGCTCCTTGGAATCCTCCTGGCCATGGGATGGATGTGAGGGATTGACTAAAACCCACCCCAAAATCCAGCAATAAAACGCTGGATGAACCCGGGAACAGGGAATGGGAGAACTGCGAGATGCCGGAGGGAGAAAAGGAAGCAGCACCTGGATGAGCTGGATATTGCAAAGTTTCTCTGGGATAGAGTCATTGATATCCCTCCAAAATCGGGCAGGGATTAAGCTTGGCTTTGGATAATCCTCAATAATCAGGTCTGAGATCTTCTGGAAGGAGCCACCGTTGCTTCATTCCAGAGCTTTCCAAGTCCTCTCAGGAGCCAAATTTGTCTTTAATCCACCTCTTTTTAATCCATGAGGAATAATGAGAGAAAAAATTATGGATTTCTTGGAAAAGGACAGATTTTAATTATTATCTTTTAATTCTTTTATTATTATTTAATAATTTTATAGTTAATATCTTAATATCATTCAATAATTGTACCAGGATTAAAACATTTTAATAATATTTTTTTAAAATAGAAAGGTCCTTTCCCGAATCATTCCATGATGAAAGTGAGAGATTTTCCAGCACGATCCCATTTTTCCCTTCCCTTCTCAACTTCTCTTTTTTAGCTGATGTGTTTAGAATATTTAGAATTAAAACTAAAATTTAAGATTTACAGACATCTAAAAAAATTTAAAAGAGATTAAGATTTCAAGACGTCTCTCCCACAACATATCCACCTTTTTGGGGGGAAGATAATGGAAAATTTCCCTTTGAATAAAGGAAAATCTTGGCTCCACCAAGCTCTGGGAAAGTGAAATAGAGGAATTAAATTTTAATCCCAATTAACTTTTCCCACCTCTTTGTGCAATTCCCTCACCTGTACCCCAGGTAATGCCTCCAGAATTCCAAGCCCAATTAAAGGCACCTCATCAAAGCGTTTCTGAAAATCCCTGATGGATTTTAAGCTGGGAAAGGCAGGGATTTGGTGATGAAATTCCTGTACAAAGGAGATTTTAATCCTCACTCATCGCTCCCAAGCTCCGCCACTTTTGGATTGTTCTGCTGCCGGAATTTGCCTTTGGTGTCCTGGAGAGCGGCATCCACAAAGGAAAACAGGAATTTTTATCCCTGGGGAAAAGCAGGAGCCGATCCCGTGTGCCTTGTCAGGATTAAATTCCAGTCAAGTTGCAACTGAACTTCCTTCTGGAGCCAAAATAATTTCCTAACGTGCCCCATTCCAGAGGAATCCATGGAATGGTTGCAAGTTGGGTTTGGAGAACGGATGGCAAAGCCAGCAGCTCCTCAGGGAGTATTCCCTGCTTGGTGGAACACGCGGGAATTCTCCTCTTGGGTCCCACAGAGCTGCGGCCTCCTGCTCCACACGGAGGAATGGGAGCTGTGGGGAATGGGCAAGGAATTCTGATGGATTTGGTGGATTTAAACCTCTTCCCTTGCCCTGGGAAGGGCAGAAGGGCTCTGGATCAGATGAACGTGGTTGGCCAGAGAAGCTGTGGCTGCCAAATCCATGGAATTGTCCAAGGCCAGGTTGGACAGAGAAACCTGGGATAGTGGGAGGTGTCCCCGGGTGGGACTGAATGGGCTTTAGGGTCTCTTCCAACCCAAACCATTCCATAATTCCAGGATTGGAGCCAGGCTGGGAGAGCTGGGAATGTGGCCCTGGAGAAGGGAAGGCTCCAGGGAGAGCTCCGAGCCCCTTGCAGGGCCTCAAGGGGCTCCAGGAGAGCTGGAGAGGGACTGGGGCCAAGGCATGGAGGGACAGGAGGCAGGGAATGGCTTCCCAGTGGGCAAGGGGAGCTTGGGGTGGGATGTTGGGAAGGAATTGGTGTGTGTGAGGGTGGGGAGGGGCTGGGCTGGAATTGCCAGAGCAGCTGTGGCTGTCCCTGGATCCCTGGGAATGTCCAAGGCTGGGTTGGACATTGGGGCTTGGATCCACCTGGGATAGTGGGAGGTGTTGGGGTTGGAATTTGATCATCTTTGAGGTCCCTTCCCATCCAAACCATTCCATGATTCCATGAGAAGTCAGGCTGGCCACCACTGACCTCTCTCATGCACAATCCCTGAGCCTCCATGACTTTTTAAAGTGGTTTTAGGCACTTGGGAATAAAAGTTTTGGGATAACAAGGAAGCAATTCCTTCGGGAACCCCATCCCAGCAACCCATTGCACCAACGAACTGGGATAAAACTGGAATAAAACTGGAATAAAGCACATTTGGCATCAGCTCCCTGGAGATCTCCATCCAAGGATTCTCCATTCTGGTGATTCCATCTGGAGTCATCCTGATCCCATCTGGGATGGGATCAGGAAAAAGCTGCAATTTCCTATTTTTCCCCTTTTTCCTCCAATTTGAGGTGTCCACAAAGCTCCGAGTACAGCAGGGAGCAGTGGCTGGAGCCTTTTCCCCCCTACATTTTCCAGAGGAACCGGAATTCCTGCTCAGCTGGAGGTGGTGCTACAACCCTCTGGATGTGCTCCTCATGGGATTGCCGTGTGTCATATCCATGATTAATTCCATGGAATACCCCAAAGTTCCCTCGGATATTCAGGGAATCTGCCTGGAGCTGCCAGCTGGGCAGTTCACGGGGATGGATGGGAAGTTTTATTCCAAGGAAAGCACAGCAAAGACCCCCTGCATTCCTAAACTCCCCCAGGGAAATTCCCTAAGGAATATTTTTGAGGCAAAGGCTCTTCCCAGCTCAGGATCCAACGGAATTTTCCTGTATGAGCACAAATCGAAACAAAAGCAGCTCCAAGGATCCTTTCCACAAGGCAAAGCCAGGGAATTCTGGGTTCTCCTTGACTTTCCCGAGCGCTGACAGGATGGGGAGGGATTTTTTCCCCCCTTTGGAAACTCCAGGTTGTTGTTTGCAAAGCAGAAGGAATCACAGCTGTTCCGAGCCCTCGGTGTTTGGGCTGGAGAGACTTCAAAAAGTGTGGAATAATTGTCGTTATTCCCATCTTTCCCTGACACCCACCTGGAATTTCATTGTTCCTCAAGATTTCGGGAAGATCCTGATGGATTTTGACTGATTTTATCCGTGGTGGGCACTGCTCAAGCCTGGTTGGAATTAAGGATCTTTCAGGATCTTTCTGGGGTTGGTCTTTTCCAACCGAAACCATCCTGGGATTGTTGGAAAGATCGAATGATTTTTACTGGGGATTGAGATGAATCCATTACCTCCCAGCCATGGGAAATGGGATTTCTCCAGGCTCTGAGACATTCCTGGGAGCTCAAGAGCAGCTGGCCCTCAGACCAGAGCTTGGGATGATCTCAGACTTTGAAGGGAGGTTCATCTCCGTTCACCAGATCCCTAAATCCAACGTCTATAGATCATGGAATCATGGAATAGTTTGTGTTGGAAGGACCCCAAAGATCATCCAGTTCCACCTAGAGACACCTCCCACTGTCCCAGGCTGCTCCAAGCCCCAGTGTCCAACCTGGCCTCAGACACTTCCAGGGATCCAGGGGCAGCCACAGCTTCTCTGGGAATTCCAGCCCAGCCCCTCCCCACCCTCAGAACCAGCAATTCCTTCCCAATATGAGCATAATGAGGCACTGCTGACAGTCAAGTATCCTGGTCCTGGATAAAATTCCTGTGTTTTTGGGGTTTTGTACTAAGAATTTGACATGAAATGGACTTCAGGAATGCAGGGATTGCTCCAAGAAAAAGGTTTGGCCCCATTTCTATTGTCCTGTCCCAGAAATGTATTTTAAACTGAAAGAGGGCAGGGATAGATGGGATATTGGGAAGGAATTCCTGGCTGTGAGGGTGGGGAGGGGCTGGGCTGGAATGGCCAGAGCAGCTGTGGCTGTCCCTGGATCCCTGGGAGTGTCCAAGGCCATGTTGGACACTGGGGCTTGGATCCGCCTGGGATAGTGGGAGCTGTCTCTGCCCATGGACGGGGTCGGGAATGGCTGATCCTTAAGATCCCTTCCAACCCAACCCATTCCATGATCCCGTAAGTCTTGGCATTCCCGGGACCAGAGGCAGGAAGGCCAAAGCAAAGAGGAGTTGGAAATGCTCTTGGATTTGTGAGTGGCTCTCCGGACAGGGAAGAAGAGGAGAACATTCCCAGATTTATTTCTGCCGGCACACAAGATTTACTCCTGCCTGGCTCCCTTTCAGGTGCCATAAATCGAGCGCCGCTATCTTTTCACAGATTGTCTTCCTGGATTTATCAGGAAGGAGTTTATGGATCAGAGCCCCCTTTTTTGCTCCAGCCCCTCCTTCCCAGGAGCTGAAGGACCAGCCTGGGCTCCGGGCTGTGTTTATAAATTTGTGGATGGGTTCCATTAATGGAATCTGATTTATGACCCAAATAAGAGACTTCATCAATTTTCCTCTGGACCTCTCTCCATGGGACATAAATTATCCTGTTGCTACTGGGTTTGGATTTCTAAGTGGATTTATCGGAGCGGGGAATTTGCTCATTTGTTTTACAGCTCTGCTTGTCTGTGGAATAAATATCCTCTGGAAGTTTTTCTCCCTCTCCTCTGCTCCCTCCTGGAAAATACTGGCTGATATTCCAGGGAGCCACCTGGCCCAGGACATTTGGGGTTCGTGTCCCAAATTGTCCCGTTTGCAGGACACAGAACACTGGAAAAAAACCCATTTAGACCATCTCCAACCCCAAAATTTGTTGGCTTTGGAAAAATCTTGGCCTATGGATCCCTTTCCGGAATCCTTTGGTTCCTTCCTGCTCCTGGCGCTGGAGGTGCCTTCTCCTGCTGTGGCATCTCCAGAGGTGGATGGGAAGAGAGTCCTTGGCTTGTCTGCACGAGCGGATCTGTCACACAGACAATTCCTGGCCTCACAAACTCCTCGGCTCCTGGAATTTCCAAGTTTTCCTCTAAAAACCTACAGCTTTCATGGATAAGACTATGAGGAACCTTGGAATTGGGGGACTTTGGAATTGGGTGAGGCGCTTTGCTGGTCCCAGGACAGGAGGGAAACCAGGCACCGTCCTTGCAGCGGGATCATAAAGGTTGGAAAATCCTTCCAGGATCATCCAGTCCAAGCTGTGCCCGATCCCCACCTTGGCACCAAGTGCCACATCCAGGAATTCCTTGGACACCTCCAGGGATGGAGATTCCAAACCTCCCTGGGCACTTCCAGGGCCTGACCTCCTTTTCCATGACGAAATTCCTGCTGATGTCCAACCTGAGCCTCCCCTGGCACAGCCTGAGGCCATTCCCTCTTGTCTTGTTATTCCCTGGGAGCAGATCCCAAATCCCACCTGGCCCCAACCTGTCAGGGACTTGTGCAGAGCCTCAAGGTCCCCCCTGAGCTCCTTTTCTCCAGCCTCAGCCCCTTTCCCAGCTCCCTCAGGAATTCTCCAGCCCCTTCCCATCTCTGTTCCCTTCTCTGGACATGCTCCAGCCCCATCCATGCCATGAGAGGCCCAGAACTGGACACGGAATTCCAGGTGTGACCTCAGCAGTGCCCGGCGCAGAGGCAAGGGCAGAGCTGCTCCTCCCTCCCTCCTTCCTTCCCTGGGGATGTGACACGGGACAAGCTCTGGACTCATTCCCAGCCCTACCTGTGCGCGTGGGGCCGCGGGAGGTGACGCAAGGCCAGGATTATCCAGCTTTTCCCGCTGCCTCCCTCCCCCTCCTCCCGCTGTCCATGCCCTGAACTCCTGCCCGGAACACTTTCTTCTGGAACTCATTTCTGGAGCCTCCCAAAACCCAGCCAAAGGCTCGCCGGCTTTTTGTTGTTGTTGTTGCTGCTGTTTTCGCCCGGGGCCGGGAGCACAATTCCATGAACCAGGAGCGCAGGATCCCAGGAATGCGGGGCGTTACGACACCGCGCCGCAAAGACCGGGGCTATTTACATAATAGATGAGAAAGCCCGGCCAATTAGCTGACAAAGGCAAGGGCGTGCTCGCAGGGCAATCAGAGTTCACGCTAATTAACAGCGAGCCATTAAGAGCTCGCCTCCAAATGCGCGTGGAGGAGGGTGAGCACGGGGGAGAGGGACACGGTGACCATTCCCGAGGGCCAAGTCCCTAGGGTGGGATGATTCCCAGCTCCTGGATGGGGAATGGGGGCAGTTTCTTTGGGATGAGAGCAATGGAGCAGCCCAGATCCAGTGGGATCAGCTGCTGGGGAATGGAGGTAGTTCCTTTGGGATGAGAGCAATGGAGCTGCAGCCCAGCTCTCTGTGACCCCTAATCCCTCACCCATTCCCACCTGGAAGTCAGGGACAGTGGGATCAGCTGCTGAGGAATGGGGAATGGGGATTTGGGGCCGTTTCTTTGGGATGAGAGCAATGGAGCAGCCCAGATCCAGTGGGATCAGCTGCTGGGGAATGGAGGTAGTTCCTTTGGGATGAGAGCAATGGAGCAGCCCAGATCCAGTGGGATCAGCTGCTGGGGAATGGAGGTAGTTCCTTTGGGATGAGAGCAATGGAGCAGCAGCCCAGCTCTCTGTGACCCCATATCCGTCACCCATTCCCACCCGGAAGTCATGGAAAATGGGATCAGCTGCCGAGGAATTCACTCGGGAGCTTGGTGTGGAATGGAAGGAAAGGGTTGGAGCCACCGGGAATGAGCTGGGTACCAATCCTTGGCCTGGGATTTTGTACCCTTCCAGTCCATGCACCCGTTCCCAGCTCATTCCCGGTGGCTCCAACCCTTTCCTTCCATTCCACACCAAGCTCCCGAGTGAATTCCTCAGCAGCTGATCCCATTTTCCATGACTTCCAGGTGGGAATGGGTGAGGGACAAAGGGAATGAGCCAGGAATGGGCACCAATCCTTGGCCTAAGAATGGGCACAGGGATTGCAGTGCCAGACCCTCACCCAGGGACCCTGTAGGATCCACTGGAAAGATCCCAGCCCCAAATCCACCTTTGGAATGGGTCCATGGACTGGGAGGGTACAAAATCCCAGGGATTCCTTGGATGGGGACCCTCCCTGAAGGCACCAGCTCAGGCTGCGATGGTGCTGCTGCACCACAACTCAGTGACTTAAAGGAACCAAATTCTGGGATTCTGCTGCGGGAAATCCGGGATTGGGTAGGGATCCAAAGGGGGCAACCACGGGATTACTGCACCACAACTCAGTGACTTAAAGGAACCAAATTCTGGGATTCTGCTGCGGGAAATCCGGGATTGGGTAGGGATCCAAAGGGGGCAACTGTGGGATCACTGCACCACAATTCACTGACTTAAAGGAACCAAATTTTGGGATTCTGCTGTAGGAAATCTGGGATTTAGCAGGGATCTGAATGGGACAACCACGGATCACTGGAGGCAAAGGGGCTTCAGCCCCACCACTGACAATTTGGGGTGGAACGAGTCATTCCAGACTTTCCAATGGTGGGGAAGGAAAATTCCTCGGTGTTTGCTTTGGATTGCCTTTGGAACATCCCTCCATTCTCTCTGGAATTCTCGTGGCTGCTCCCACCACGCTTGGGGTGAAAGGGCAGCTCCTGCTCAATGGGGCCCACACACAGAGGCAGCAGCCAGGCCCCAATCACCGCCTAATTACGTTAATTTGCTAATTGCCAGCGTTAGTCAGGGCAGGAGCGCCACCTGCTGAAGCCACCAGCCCCTCCCCTGGCTCCAGGTTTCCCGCAAATCCCAAAGGGCTTTGGCAGGAAGGGGATAAACCTGGTGTTCTCCATGTCTCCATCCTCTGGGAATGTCAGTGGCCTTGGCACCGGGATGAGCTGCATCCCAAAATTCCACTGCGCTTCCTGAGCATCCTGGTCTATGGGAGGTGTCCCCGCCCTTGGAATGGGATGATCCCTAAGGTCCCTCCCAAGGGACCCTCTCCCAGTCCTGAGATTACCTCCAGAATTCCCAGATTTGGCTCCTATTTCTCTTCCAGCTTTGGAGCTTGGAAAAATCCTTTTAATTTCAGATTACTTCCTGTTCCAATCATAATTTTCTCCCCTTCTTTTGATGTTTTTTCCTCCTTTTCCTTCTTTTCCAAAACCTGAGGTTTTTCACGCCCTCCCCTGAACCCAACAGCTGGGATTTTATAGAAAGAACCTGGAAAAATTGTATATTTCCAATAAAATCATCAAAATTGGCAGCAATGGGGGTTCCTCCCCTCCTTTAGTGCTGATCCACGGGATGAGGGGATTGCTGGGATCCAGCTGCTGGCTGGGATTGGAACAGATCCTGAAAAACACTTAAAATTCCCAGGATTTGGGGTCTCCCTAAGCACAAACACCTCGGAGGCATCGATGTCATCATTTGCCCTGGCTGCTTTTTTTAGGGTTTTTTGTAGGATTTTCCCACCCTACACTAGGTAGAACAAATCAGCTCCGAAGCTCCTCATCCATCCCCTTTCCGACGGAAAAAAACCAAGCCTGGAATGGCCGTTTTCCCAGGACGTGCCCTTCCTTGACCCACCCGGCTGCGGAAGTTCAGCCCCGTAAAGCCCTTTGAAAATCTGGGATTTGAGGTCGTGTCAGCCCCTTCTGGGGCCTCCTGTCCTGCACGGATCACCCTCATTAGCAAGGGAAAGTGGGATAAACAGAACAGGCTGCACTCCTGGCGCCATTCCCGACGGTTCCTCTTGGAAGTCCCCGCGATTCCGACGGATCCTTCCAAGCCGCCTGGTTCGTGACCGCGGCGGATCAGGGCAAGGCCAGGGATGCAGCATCCCCGCAGCTCATCCCTGACAGGCTCTGGGGTGTTTTCCATAAGGAATTCCTGCTTTTTTGGGAGCTTTGGAGGGGCCGTTTACGACGCCAATCCCACAATTCCCTCCGAGCTTTGTCCTTGGAGGAAGAGGTTCTGGGAAGCTCTGGAGCAAAGCTTGGGAGCTGCCCCATCTCCATCGGGAATGTGGAAGCAATCAGGAATTGTTTGGAGCTGTGGCTGTAAACAGATGTTGCTTTAAAAGATCCTGGGCAGCTTGTCCTTGCTGGGCAGCCAGGGATGAAGGAAAAGAAGGATTCATCCCAAAATCAGCAGAAAACAGGAATTAATCAGGCTTTCCTTGGGAGATGATGACCCCAGATCTGCCATTTTTAGCACCAAAATCTGATTTATTTGTTGGAAAAGATCTTGAGGGGGAGTTGGAGTTTTTTATTTGCCTGTTTTTCCTGGTAAAAACATGGAATGACAAAGCCTGATGGATGCTCGCTGGGCGCCTGAACAATGGGAATATCCAGAGGGAAGCTGGAGGCAAATACTGGGTTTATTCTTAAATTTTTCGTGTGAGGACAGGAAAAAAACAACCCCAATCTGTCCAGGAGCCTCCTCCTCCTTCTCCTTCCCAAACCACAGGACCTCAGGGAAAGATTAAACTTCCTTAATGGATTCTTTTCCTCAGCCCTCGCCTTTTCAACTCGAAAACCACGTTCAGGGTGAAATTCCCAATCCTTTTCCAAGGGTTTCCAGTGTTGAGGCAGGGAAGCCACCTCTCCTGGAGGATTGGAGAGCACCGCTTGGGGGGCTGGAAATGCCCAGAAATCCTGGGAATTGTCCCTGCGCAGATGGGATTTAGGAGGATTCCTGGCGGGGGTGACCCTGGAGAAGTCCCCAAGGCCACCACGATCCCATTTAGAGCTCCACCAGCAGCTCCTTGAATTTGGAATCCCTTTGGAAACCACGCAGGAGCACCGGGATGCAATTCCCAGCATCCCTCTCCTCCCTGCAGGATCCCGGGGCAATCCCTGTTTTTCTCAGCTGTGAATGGGCTGTAAATTACCCCAAATGTGGATAAAACATTCCCGTGGTTTCATTCCTGCCCTGGAGGGGCTGGATGTGCTGGTTTTCCATGGGGGCAGAGCGGGAGCAGTTTGGGACACGGTCGGGACACGGTTGGGAGACAATTGGGACAAAATTGGGGTAAATTTTATCTTTCATGTCACAGAGTCTGATCCTGTTTAGTGCGGATTTAAAATCAGGGAACCGGGATCTGGGAGTTTTGTTTTATCAGGAAAAAAAGGGTTGAGAGGAGAAGGAAAAAGGAGAGGAAAAAAGCGAGAAAAAAACCTCACTGAGTCCCTCAGTCCGAAAAGGCAAAAAAAAAAGGGAAGAACGGGGGGAAAAAGGGGAAAGAAGGGGGAAAAAAAGAGAAAAGGGGGGGGAAAGATAGAGAGGGGGGAGAAGGGGTAGAAGAGGGGAAAAAAGAAAAATAGGGGAAAAGAGAAAAAAAAGAGAAGAAAAAAAAGGAAAAATGGGGAAAGAAGGGGAAAAAAGGGAAGAAAGGAAAAAGGGGGAAAGGAGAAAAAGGGGAAGAAAATGGGAAAAAAGAAAAATAGGGGAAAAAGAAAAAAGGAATAAAGGAAAAAAGGAGGAAAAGAGGAAAACAGGAGAAAAAGCGGGGAAAGGAGGAAAAACGGGATAGGGAAAAAGAGGGGAAAATGAGAAAAAGGGGAAAGGAGGAAAAAAGGGGGGGAAGGGAGAAAAAGGGGATAAGAAGGGCAAAAAGGGGGAGATAAAGGGGAGAAAAAGAGAGGGAAAGAAAGAAAAAAGAGGAAAAAGGGGGAAAAAAAGGCAAAAAACGGGAGATAAAGGGGAGAAAAGGACGGGAAAGGCGGGGAAAGGAAGGAAAAGGGGAAAAAGCCGCTTTTTTCTGCCCGCACCATCCCGAAGCGCACGGAGCTCTCCCTCCCAACGCTTCCCCCTTTCCCGGTGCCGGGAATGACCCGGCCGTGATTCATGGCTCGGGACACGGCGGTGGCGGGGAGGATCCGCTCCGAATCCCGGGAGCGGCGGCCCCGGGACCAATGGGAAGGAGCTGGGAGCTGATGTAACGTCTGGAGAGCTCCGGGCAGCTCCTCAATCTCCGTTCTTCGGGAAAGACAGGCGCTCCCTGGAGATCCCGCGGGCTCCGCTCCCTCTCTCCTGCCGGGCACGGTCGGGATGTGCCCTTTGCTCTCTCCCCTCCCGGCTCCCGGCTCACCGAGCATCCTCCGGCATTCCCGGCTTTTTCCCTGCTCCGGCAGCCGGGATAATCCAGGCGCACAATGGGAGCTTTGTGCGAGCGGCTCCCGCAGCTCCGAGCCCGGGACAAAACCGCGCCGCTGGTTTTTGCTGGAGGGAGGGGTTGATTCCAGGGATCCCGAGGGAGAACTGGGATTTTTTGGGAAGGGGCTGCAGGGAAAGGGAAGGGGAGGGTTTAAAGGCGGAGAGGCACCGGCACAGCCGTGGGGTGTGATGAGTTTGTGCAGCCTCAGCTGCAGCAAAAACCACCAGGAGATTCCTCCTCATCCCCTGGATCCTTGGAATTGTTCAAGGCCAGGTTGGACATTGGGTCTTGGAGCCACCTGGGATAGGGAAAGGTGTCCCTGAACATGGATGGGCTGCAATAGGATGGGATTTCAGGTCCCTCCCAACCCAAACCATTCCAGGATTCTGGAGCCCCTCTGCTCTGGACAAAGGCTGGGAGGAAAGGCTGGGAATGTTCCCCTGGAGAAGGGAAGGCTCCAGGGAGAGCTCCGAGCCCCTTGCAGGGCCTCAAGGGGCTCCAGGAGAGCTGGAGAGGGACTGGGGCCAAGGCATGGAGGGACAGGAGGCAGGGAATGGCTTCCCAGTGGGAAAGGGGAGCTTGGGGTGGGATGTTGGGAAGGAATTGGTGTGTGAGGGTGGGGAGGGGCTGGGCTGGAATTCCCAGAGCAGCTGTGGCTGTCTCTGGATCCCTGGAAGTGTCCAAGGCCAGGCTGGACATTGGGACTTGGATCCATCTGGGATAGTGGGAGGTGTCCGTGCCCATGGCAGGAGGTGGAACGGGATCATCTTTAATTCCCTCCCAACCCAAACCATTCCATGACTCCATGAAAAGCATGGAAAAGTCTGGACTGTTGAAAGCCGGAGATCCAATCCAGGCCCCTGCCACTCCCATTCCAAAGCATCAGTGGAGAGAATCCCAATCTCCTGGACATGGAGAGGTTGAGACAATCCTGGATTTGCTCCTCAGGTCCCGTCTCCCCCACGGAGCTTCCCAGGGCTGAGTCAGGATTGGGTCACGGGAATGGGACCAAAACTTCGGGATGGAGGGAGAGCAGGATAGGGAACGTGGAACATCCTTGGAGCAAGTTCAGTTTGGTGGGATCTGTTGGGTGGGGGATGAAAACGGGACCACAGAGGGTGGAAAAATGGGAAGGAGATGGAGGATTTTGGGAATGGGGCTGGCAGGATATTGAGATAAGGAGACACAGGGAGGAATCCTCATTTTTTGGGGTGGGATTTGTGGCTGACTGGGCTCAGAATTCCCACTGGAGTTTGAGGGATGCAGCTAAAAGAAGATTTGGGATCAGCTCCTCTGAGAGCCCGGAAAAAGGGGGATGTTGAGTACATGGATTTTCCTGCTGCCTCTTTGGGACAATCCCGCTGGAAGTCGTGGACAGAGGGCAGAGCCAAGCCAGGGAAAATTAATGGGAATTACCTGTGGAGAAGCCTGCGAGGGTGGGAAAGGCAGAATATCCCTGTGGATAAAAAAGAAATGGGTGAGTCCCTCACGGAGCAGGGATCCTGGAATTCCACACAAAACACCCGGAACAAGCTGAATTCCCAAAAATTTCTGGGAACGAGCTCCTCTTTCCTGGGGGGTTCGCTTGATTTTGCACAAATCCGTCGCACCTCTCCCCTTCCATTCCCCGGGAACGCTGGATTCGGGAAGATCGAGCGCTCCCGGAGGAATTTTTCCAGGGAGATTATTTTAACAAGCACTTTTGTAGCCGGAAATCAGGGAATTTAACCTAACAAGGAACTATCGGGCCAGGGGGACGAATAAATCTCCTTCCCACCTCTTAATTTTCCAGCCTACGGAAAAGCGGCGTTGGAGTCCAAAGGAGAGGTGACCCCCAAGGCCATCCCTCATTTTGACACATCCATGGCCTGGCCCCTGCCTGAACCCTGTCCCTGTGCTGAAATCCAGGGAAAAATCCAGGAAACTGCTCCCTTTAGTGCCGGATCCCAGCCCTGTGCGGCGGGAATGTGTCGTGCCTCCCAGAGAACTCCGGGTTTTTCAGGGAAAAGGGGGAGTTTGGAGAGATTTTCACCCCAAACAGGGATGTTTTCCGTGTTTTCCTCGTGTGGGGTGGGTTTGTTTCCTCGGAGCGCTCAGGGGTTGAATCCGGCCGAATTCCATGCTGGAATTGTTGGGATTTTCCTTTTCCTTTGCCAAGAAAAGAGCAAGCCGGGAATGCTTCAACTTTGGGAAGATTGGGAAGGAATTACTCAAGCGGGAAACAAAGGAAAGGGAAAAATGCCCCTCAAAAATCCAACTGTGGATAATGGAAGTGGATAATGCGGGAATTTTTGGGATTTTTCCTTTTCCTTTGCCAAGGAAAGAGCAGGCTGGGAATGCTTCCATTTTGGGAAGATTGGGAAGGAATTACTCAAGCGGGAGACCAAGGAAAGGGAAAAATGCCCCCCAAAAATCCAACTGCATCCCAGGCTGGATGTGGATAAGGCCGGAATTCCGACTTTCATCTCCGAGCTGTGAGGAAAAGGAGCCAGAGCTTTCCACAGGAGTTAAAAATAAAGCCCAGAGCCCGGAGAAAGAGCAGGATGAGCCAATGGAATGAAGGAGCCGGGAATGGGACGGATTAACCCCCACTTGAGGCATCTCCGTGCTGTTATCCATGGATTCCAGGCGGGATTTCAGGCCATGATTCCAACGGCAAGAGGAGGATTTAGCTCCAGTTATCCTGTCTGGAGCCAGGAAAGACGTGGAAAGACATGAAGCAGAAGGAATGTTGGATAAATTCCTGATTTATCCCTGTTATCCAGAAATCAAAGGAGCAGGGAGATTGTTCATCCTGGAATTCCAGGGAAAGGAAATTTCAGGCTAAAACTTCAAATCCCCGAGATTTTTCCATGATTTCCACCAGTTTAAGGTCAGGGCCGTGTTTTCGGAAGGATTTTGGAGCTCCTTGGAAATCGAAAGTGCTCAGGTGGGTGGGAGCAGATCCCTCATCCGGGGGAATTTCATTCCATCCAGTCCAAATCATCCCTTTGGATATTCCAAAGGTTTTTGAATTCCATAGCAATGGTGACGGGATCTTTTCCATGGAGTTGAGCCCCTGTGCAAGGGAGGAGTGACCCCCCAGAGCTTCCGATGGATCCTTATGGGATAGAGCGGGGAAAAGCTTGGAGTGTGCCTGGAATTCTTCCACTGAATCTTTTCCCTTTTTCCCAAAGATAAATAAATAAATAAGGAATAAACATTGGGATGAAATGGTTCTTTTAACAAAAAATATCCCAGTTTTTGTAATAATCCCCCAATTTCTGGGATTTTCTTCCTTTAAAAAACTCAGTTTCATTTTTTGGAAGAAGATTTTCCTTCTCCCGTGTTTAATAAACGACTGCCAACTTTTCGGTCAGGAATATCCTTTGGAAGGAAGGAGGAATTTCCAGAACAGAATTCCAAGGAAAAGCTGTCCCTCATCCAAGAGGCCCAAAAAGGATTTCTCCCATTCCCTCAAATGAGGTTTTCCTTCATTCCTGAATTTTGTCACTCCCCTTAAACCCCTGAAGAGCTGAGAAACCTTGGAAAAGTGACCAAAATGTCCTTTTGGATGAATTCCTGGCCTGCACAGGAAAAAATTCCATATTTTTCCAGTTGAGATGACAGAAATCACCTTTGATTCCCTGAAAATATTCCCTTGGAATTAAGTTTAGCTGTGTTCAAGCAAAAAGTGTCACCTGCCCAGCTTTTCCAGCTTTTCCTTCGCTCCGTGATTTTTTTTTTTGTCCCCAGGATGGAGCTGGAACATGTGGCTGTTCGGGATCCATCCCGGTAATCCTGTGGAATGTTCCTGGAAGGACTGGTCAGCTTTTTAGGGAGAGAGGAGGTGGGAAAACCGGGAATCAAAGAGACACCAAACCCTCTGTGCTGGTCCAAAGGAAAGATTTGGTTCCATGATCCCAGAATCATGGAATTGTTAAGGGGGGAAAAACCCTCTAGGATTGAGTCCAAGGCCACCACTGATCCGTGTCCCCAAGTGCCACTTCCACATGGATTTAAATCCCTTCAGGAATGAGGACTCCACCCTTACTCCGGGATCCTTTTCCAATACTTGACAACCTTTTCCATGAAGAAAAATTCCCTAATATCCAACCTGAAACTCCTGGCTGGAATATTGAGGCCGGAATTGAACCTTGAAGCTGGAATATTCCCGCTTTTTGGGACTGTCTTGCTGGAATAAAACAACATCACAGCCGAGGTGCTGAAGCTCAGCTCCCAGCTGGAATTAAACAAGGAATGAGGCTGGGATTTTCTCCATTCCCATTTTTCTTGCCCTTTTCAGGAGTGGCCATCCAGGAAAAGAACCGGAGCTGCTTCATCTCCTTCTTTTTGCGTGGAATTTCGTAGGAAAAGTGGGATGGGGAGCAGCACAGGACACGGAGATTTGTGTGTCTCCAGCAGGGATCTCTCCATCATTGGAATATGCCATTCCCAAAAATCCAGCAGGGCATTTTTAGGCAAAAAAATCCGCATTTTTTGGTCTTCCCTACACAAGAACCACTCAAAATCTGGCCAAAAATGATGGAGTTTTTTCTCATTTTTGCTGTTTCCCAACAAAAAGTTCACTCCAAAGCCTCCCTCTCCATCGATCTCCGGCTGTTTCTCCCGCCAATTTCCATGGCTTCCTTTCCACATCCATTCCCTGACATCCTGTTTGTTGCTCTTGGCTCCTGGACTGGGATTTGTAGGGAATTACAATGGAGTCTCTGTTCCCAGGGTGGTTGTGGAGTTGCCTTCAATGAATTCCAAGAGCTGTCGGAATCCGTCCATCCCTCTTTTTTAAATTTAAAATATAAATAAATTAAAGGGAAATAATTATTCCTGGGATTTATTTGACAGTCAGGATTTCCTGACACCCAGTGAGGCCGGAGCTTTCGGTTCCAAGTCTTTCTTGGATATGGATGGATATTGATGGAAAAACAGGCTCCAGGCATCCCTCATGGAGAAAATTCCCACTGGAAACTGCTCCAAACCTGTCCCTGGAAGCTGGAAAAGTCTCTTTCCACGGAAGGGCTTCTCAAACTTAGGGAATCCTATTTTCCTTAAAAAATTCCCATTTGATTCCCCAAAATGTTTCCATCTCTCCCATCCAGGACCCACTGGAGCTGCTATTATCCCTGGATGATTCCTGTGGAATTCCCAGATCCTTTTGGACTCATTTTGGGGGTTTGAGTGGGTTGGACCCAATGTGAAAGGAACCACAAATTTCCTCCAACTCAGAATATTGGGGAAAATTCCATTTTTATTTTGGAATCATGGAAGTATTTTGGAAAAGACCCCTGGGATCATCAAGTCCGAAAGTCAACCCACTAAACCCGGTCCCCAAGTGGGTCCAAGGTTTCCAGGGATCCAAGATTTCCACAACTTCCTGGGCAGCCTTTCCCATGGCTTTCCAACCTTTTTGGTGAAGGAATAGTCCCAAAAATCCAACCTGAACCTCCCCTGCTGTAACTTGAGGCTGTTTCCCCTCATCCCATCTCTTGTTCCCCGGGAATTCTTGGAATATTTATATCCCTCCTGGAAGCCATTCCTAGTCAGGTTGGGTAACACCAGCAGACATGGAAAATCTGGGGAAGGTGACACATTCCCGAAGAAAATCCATGGGAAGGAGCTTTTCCTCATTGGAATCTAAGGAAAAACAGGGAAATGCAGCTGTCAGGACAATTTTGGGATCTGTTGTGACACCAAATTCCATCTGGAAATGAGCAGAAATCGCCATTCCCTGAAAATCCGTGCTTTTCCCAAGTGTTTTCCTGACTGGGATCAGCTCCAGATTGAAGGACTTTTGGGATTTTTCCATTCAGGACAAAATTCTTCCTTTTTGGGTGTTGTTGTGGAATTTGGGGTTTTTGGTCATTAATTATTTGGATTTCAGGGAGAGGAAAAATTCCCGTGTTTTCCATAAATTTAAAGAGCCTCTTCTGGAATTTTTTTAATTTGAGTGGATGCCGTTTTGAGTGGATGCCGTTTTTCTCCTGAGAACCCCCCCAAAAATCCTGGGATTTGAGGTAGGGATTAAATGAAGGAATCAAAGATTTAAGGAGTAAAGAGAGCTGAGAAGGAGAAAAAATTCCACCTCCCTCCCCAAACCTTTGTTTTCCGAAGTTTTTCTCTTTTCTGCGGATCCGGGGGAAAAAATCTGCCAAAAAAATTGGGAAAGGAGTAGGTGACAAAGAGCTCCGTCGCTGGGAAGAGCCTCCGGAGATCCAGGGCCTTTCCAAAGGAATCAGTGTCATTCCAGCTGCTCTCTCCATGGACTTCTTGCAGCTTTGTGCTTTGGAAATGTCACCGGAGCTGCCCAGGGTCAATTTTCTGGGAAAGGTCACCCTGGTGCTCCATCAAAAAGTGCCTTTTGCCTTTTATTCCAGAAAAAAATGTGGAAATCTTGAGTTGTCCCGATTGGAAAAAGAAATTGTTGGTGGTTTATAACAATTATTTGGGAATTCTCACCCTTTGGAGAAGAGTTTTCCAGGCTGCTGGGCTCGGATGAGCTCCTGCCTTCACTTGTCCAACTGGACAAAATCCCTTTGGATCCTAAACGTGCTGGGAATGAACTCCGGGAAAGTGCAGATCTTCTGGAAAGCTGCTCCAAGCCTTTTTTGTCTTTGCCTAATCCCAAACCACGGGAAGAGAAAGTGGAACTTTCCTTTCCCAGAATATCCAGAAACTCCAGGAATGTTTCATCCCTCTTTCCAAACAGGCCTGGGAGCACAGAGCCTTTAGATTTGGATTTGGGATTGCACAAACACATGGAAAACCAGGAAAATCCATGGCTGGCGCAGAAAGGAATTCGTGAAAGCCAAGGATGTTCCTGAGTTTCCTCCGGGAGAAATCCAGGCTGGAATGTGATTTCCCTGGGGAAGCTGCCAGGAACAGGAATTTTTGGCTCAAAGTGGTGCCAGCAGCATCCTGAAGTTTTCCTACAGTTTTGGCAATTCAGGGAATGCTCTCAGTGTCACCAATTAACTCATCTGAAAAAAAAAATTAAAAATCATTGGGAACAGTCAGAACTCCTAAATTCCTAATTCTGTTTTCCCTCCAAATTCCACTTGATTTGGAATTTTCTTCCCACTTGAATTTAATATTTTTAAATCCATCCATATTCCACAATTCAGACCCAGAATAAAATATTTTTTCCATTTTGGTTCTCCAAAAAAAAAAGCTTTAGCTCAGGAATTCCAAAATGAATTCCTGATTTATTCTGGATTTCCGGTTAAAATCAGTCATTCCCAGGTCAAATCCGGATCATGAAGGATTCCAGAGGTCAAATATTTGTCCAAGCCATGACTCCAAAAAACAGGGAGTAAATTTTTCCTAAATAAACCAACCACAGGAATCACTGGGATCAAATTTCCTCCAAAGTGTCCAAACTTTGTCCAAACTTCATCCAAACAAAAACTCATCCATCAAAAAAACACAAGGAAAACACCAGAGCAGAAGGAAAAGTGTTCAGTGAATCCCACGCTTTGGATAAGGACAGTTTTCCAAGGACAAGGTTCAGCCACAGGAATTATGGGATGACATTCCCTGGCCTGTGCTGGTCAGGAATTCAGACTCCAAAAAAAAGTGGAATTTTTCCACTCTGGTTTTAAACCAAAAATATTGGGATGCCTTTGGAAGTTCTCCTGAGGCTGGGTTTAATCCAGAGGGCTTCGGAAAAGTTCTTTCCGGAAAAATCCTCTCCAGAATTCCGAGGTTAATGAGTCAGCAGGACGATCCAGGCTAGGTCAGGAAGAGGTTTTCCAACCAGCCTGGAATATTCTGCAGTGGGAATTTAGACCCTGCCGTGGTGGAACGGATACATCCCATCCTTTCCTCATTCCCGTCTCCCAGGTCACGGATTTTCCTCCTCACTCCGGGAAATCCTGGGGCACGGAGCCCACGTGGATGGATCATTCCCTGTCTCCATGCTGGGATCCGGCAGGGAGAGCAGCCAGGCAGGAATTATTTATGGAAAAATGCCGGGAACATCCACACATCCCTCTCCCAGCTCCCAAATCCAGAGGCTGCAGAGCTCCAGGGGCTGAGTTTGGGATCAGATTCCTTGGTCGGATTCCAATGGGAGGATCCATCCTGGGTTTTCCCAACCCCTTCTTTCTCCTCACCTGATTCCTGAAGGGTCATCCATGAGAATCCAACGGCACCTGAAGGATCAGGTCTGGGAGAGTTTTATTCCAAAAGTTTTGGAGGGGGTTTTTTGCCTCTTATGCTTTTTTATCTTTAATTAATTGGCTTTTTTATCTTTAATTAATTGGGGGTTTTGTTTTTCATCAATTGAGGTTTTGTCTTTAATTAATTGGCTTTTTTGTCTTTAATTCTCTTTTTAAATTTAATTGATTGGGGTTTTGGTCTTTAATTAATTGGGTTTTTTTTAAATTAATCATATTTTTTGTCTTTAATTGTGTTTTTATCTTTAATTAAATGTCCTTTTTGTAATTAATTAACTGGCATTTTTATCTTTTATTAATTGGCTTTTTTGTCTTTAATTAACCCTTTTTCATTGTGCTTCGAGCACCTATGGTGGGGCCCAATCCCATCTGAGAAAATGAGGGAATTAATCCAATTTATCCTGCTCTAATTAATCCTGGTTTTCCTCAGGAAAAGTGGGAAGAAGCCCCTTCTCCCCCTCATTAATCACAGCGCCCATTCCACAAAAATTCCCTGCACTAAAGTCTTTCCAGGAACTAAAAAAACATGGAAAACCCAAAAAAGATATTAAATATGGGATATTTTTTTTGGGTCTGATTTCTTGGGATTTTTAATCCCAAAAAAATCTCGGAGCAAAGGAGAGACAATTCCAAAAAAAATGGCTCCTGTTTGTAGGATCTGGCTCTTGGTTCCTCCTGTTTTTCTGGAATTCTTTGGTGCTCCTGGCGGGATGTTCCAAATCCTGACATTCCAGCCACACTTCCAGGAATTAAATTTGCCTTGGGAGAAATCCTTTTAGGATGCTCCATTCCAGGATGGAAGGGATGAAATTTGGAATTAAAATTAATAACCAAATTATTATAATTAACTATACAACGGGTTTAATATTAAATAATCCAAACTATCCGTCCTATTTCCAGCAAAAAGCCGGAAAAAAACTCCAGCACCACATTCAGCCTGGATGAGAAACAGGGGTTCAGCAGAATTCCCTCATCCGTTGCTCTTTGGATTAAGGAATTTTTAGGAATTTCTCC
This sequence comes from Falcunculus frontatus, assembly GCA_013398115.1. Classification (NCBI taxonomy): domain Eukaryota; kingdom Metazoa; phylum Chordata; class Aves; order Passeriformes; genus Falcunculus; species Falcunculus frontatus. Next base: position 144,590 of record VZRV01002227.1, read on the forward strand.
AGTTCCTTGAACCAGGCCTCTCTGAGGGCCAAGAACTCCAGGAAAAAGGGGACAGGAAAATTCCCTCACGGTTTGCCTGATGGAACTAAATGACTCATTCCCAGAGGATTTGTTTTTGGTGGGAATGATCCTTTGATCCCTGAGCAGGATTTGGGATAGGATTGGGAAGGTAGGGAAGGATTTACAGCCGTGTCCCCTTTTCCAGTAAAGTTATTCCAAAGGACACTCAGCTTATGCCATAAAAACCCTGGATACCCAGCTCAGATCTGAGGTGGCAGTCAGGTTGATGCTTCGGGATCCGATGCCAAATATCCATGAATCCATGTGGAATCCATCCATTTCCTTAGGCCGTGACGTGGCTCCCAGGGAACAGAAAATTGCTGGCAAAATACTCCAACATTCCCCCAAAAAAAAGGGAGAATCCCCCGAAAGAGTGGTGCTTATCCAGAGAGGAAGATCTGGTATTCCCAAATTATCTGCCTGTGGTTCCCAGAAAACCCAGGGATCATCAGCCTGTGAATCCCGGGATGAAGGATGTTGTGGTCATGGCTGGGATTGCACTGGGATCCTCCAGGAGCCATGGAATTGTCACCAGGATTGAAATCTGTCCCTGGTATTGTCCCTGCTCCTGTTCCTGGGAAAAACTCCAGACATTCCTGCGCCGGAGGCTGGAGATCTCCTTTATTCCTTTCAACCATGGATTAGATAATTCCAATTGCAGCTGGAGCCGGGATTAAATGCCCGGCTTTGACCTCTCTGACAGGAAAACCTGGATCCCTAAAACTCCCTGGGAATCTCCGGAGGAGGACACGGGGATGAGGTCCCTCCAGCCCACCCGAGGATATTCCTTAAGGATTCTCACTGGATAACTCCAGCCACGCTGATTCCGTCAGAGGATTTCCAGAGGGTTGAAAACAAAGGATAATTTATATCCCAGCGGGGCCGGCAGCGAATTTCCAAGGCCTGGAGGTGGTGGAGGGAGCCGCCAGCGCGGAGACTTAATTGCAATTAACCCCCAGCTTCGGAACTCAGCTCCTGGATTGCCGGAAAATTATTGTTCCCAAGGGCTTCCATTGGGAAATATCGTTGGGAAATCCAATCCAAGAGTCTGGGCTGGAAAACTCCAGCTCTGCTCCCTCCAGCGGGGCTCCGCTCCTGGATTTCATAATTTCTGTTCTGCCTGGGGTTGGATTTATCAGGGAAAACAGCCCGGGGAAGCTCTCCTGGATTCCCATGGAATTCCAGCCTTCCCTGGGCTCCCGGCTTCCCTCTGTCTTGCCAATGTGGATCTGCACGGGGATAATCCTGCTTTGCTCCTCGTGCAGTGCCAGGGAATCATGGAATGGTTTGGGTGGGAGGGATCTCAAATCCCATCCCATTCCATGGGCAGGGACAGCTCCCGCTATCCCAGGGGGCTCCAAGCCCCAAGGTCCAACATGGCCTGGGGCCCTCCCAGGGATCCAGGGACAGCCACAGCTGCTCTGGGAATTCCAGCCCAGCCCCTCCCCACCCTCACACACAGCAATTCCTTCCCAATATCCCATCCATCCCTGCCCTCTGGCAGTGGGAAGCCATTCCCTGTGTCCGGTCAAAATTCCCTCTCCATCCCATTTGTATCCTGTTCTGGAGGTGCCACCAACTTCCGAACAGCAGAGTGACCTGACCAGGTGAGCAGGACAATCCCAACCTTCCCACTGGCACCTGGAATCTCCTGACAGGAGCTCTGACAGGTTTGCAATTCCCATGGGAATCGTTGCCGTATTCCCAATCCATAAAGCTGCGATTGCTTATTTAGAGCTGATTATTGGAAGCAGATTTATTAAGGATTAACGAGGGGAATGTGGGAATGATAAAACCCCTCGCTAATCTTCAGGATGGTTTTGATAATCCTTGAGAACCGGGAATGGCAGCCCAGGAAAATCGTTATCCAATAAATCCGATGGGGGGAGGGGTGGGTTAATAGGACAGTTATCGTATGTTTAATTATCAGCTGATTATTAGGAACACATTCCTTGAAAATTATCCCTGTCCCAGATCCTTATCTTTGCCACCGCGGGATAAAACAAACACAGATGTTTTCCCAACCAACTGGGAGTGGATTTGAAAGGATATCTCGGTTTATTATCCCAGTTTTTTTTCGGGGAATGCCGCAGAGCGTCTCTGTTTGCTCCCCATTCCTGACATATCCCGGAGGTTTTTCATTCCTGCCTCGCGTGGGCTCAGCCAGCACGGAATCAACAAAACATTCGGGATCATCAGAATCCCTGGATCGGGTTTTTATGGCACCCCCCAGCCCCGGCTCTCCGGCTGTTCCGTAAACAAGGAAACCGGAGAGCACTAAAACATCCCTGGAAAAAAAAAAGCCAGGCAGAGTTCAAAACCAGCAGCATCCCAAGGAATTAAAGGAAAACAACCACGCGTGCTCGGGATCAAAGTTTTCCAGGCCTCTCTGGGAGGCAAAACAAGGCAAAATCCCTGGTTTTTGCTGATCCAGCCGAGAGGCAGCGGGAGAGGAGGGAATTTCAGGCTCCACGGGAGGGAGCGTCTGCCCGGCTCCCTTGGGTCTGATCCCGATGTCCGTGAGCAAAGCCAAGGCTCTGGGAGGTGAGGATGAATCCAGGGAATCAGCAGGATTTTAACTGGGATGTGGTGGGGCTTCCTCGCTCCTGAATCCTGTCAGGGAGACCGTTGGGAATGGTGTGGACATTCCAAAGAGGAGCCCAGTTCCTGGCTTCCCTGGCTTCCTCACTTTCCTGATCCACGTTCCCTCCTCGCTCCGGGACCTCTTCCCAATCCACACTTCACCCAAACTGGGAAGGGAATGAAAATCAGGGGTTCCACCTTGATCCGGGTGTAATTCCCTGGCAGAGAATCCTGGTGGTTTGAAAAGGATGGGATGCACAGGGCGGAATGATTGTGATGATTATTATTATTATTATTATTGTTATTATTATTATTACTATTACTATTACTATTAATAATAATATCCATAATATTAATAATATTAATATTAATATTAATATTGGTATTATTATCCAGATGTTAATCCAGCTGTGTTCCTTCTTCAGGTTCCCTTTGGAAAACTGCCAGGAAATGCTCCCAAGATTTGGCTGTGGGGGGTCGCTCCTCCAGGAGAGAGAGGATGGACCCATGGATCCATGCCTCAGATTTTGGGAATTGGACCCTCAGAAGCTTCCTGGAGGCTGGGATGGGATGTCAGGGAGGGACAGCTCCACTATGGAACCGCTGGGAGGGACTTTGGACAAGGAATGATCATGGAATCATGGAATGGGTTGGGATGGGAGGGACTTTAAATCCCACCCATTCCCACCCTGTGCCATGGGCAGGGACACCTCCCACTATCCCAGGTTGCTCCAACCTGGCCTTGGACACTTCCAGGGATGGGGAATCCCAACTTCTATCTTCCTTCCCTCTTTTCCATGTGCTCTGGGACAAGGAGCTACCGGACTCCGATTCTGCCCCAATTCCCCCTTCCCACCCCTCTTTGGAATGATCCCATTCTCATTCCGGCATCTCCAGCATTTCTGTTGCCAGGCTCTTCCCGGGGATCAGGAGGGTGTGATTCTGACATTTCCTTAACTCCCAGACTGATGGTGGAGAGACTGGAGGTGGAAAGAACACCTCTGATGTCACCTCTGGGATCCCTCGGGAGCAATCCCGGATTTTTCCTTCCCTTTTTATTCTCTGCTGCTCTGCCCAGCTCCAACCGAGCTCTTCCCAGAGCTTCCCTGGGGGATCCGTCGCATCCTTGTGTTTCTCACTGTCAGGAAACACTTCCTGAGATTCAGCCGAAATTTTCCTTTTCCTTAAATTCATTCCATTTCCACCCTTTCCCAGACAGACTCACCTTGGGCAACCTCATCCTCCTCGGATTTCAGATCCTTCATGGATTTTGTCATTCCGAGTGAATTTTGGAATCCGGTTTTCTGCAAAAGGATTTATTTTGGGAAGCCCCATTCCAATATCCAGGGGCATCAGGCTCAGCCCTTGTTATAGCCCTGTGAGGACCCTTAAGGTAGTGAGGTTCCCATTAAGGTCCCCATTCTCCCAAATTCCCGGAAACACAAAATCCAAAGGTGTTGGACGTCCAGTGCAGAACAGAACAGGATTGTAGGAATATTTATGGATTGACTCCAGTTTTTGACCCTCACTGTGTTCCCAAATGCCTTTTCCAACCCTTCTGCCATCCAGCCTGGCCTTGGACACTCCCAGGGATCCAGGGACAGCCACAGCTCCTCTGGGCATTCCAGCCCAGCCCCTCCCCACCCTCACACACACCAATTCCTTCCCAACATTCCACCCCAAGCTCCCCTTGCCCACTGGGAAGCCATGCCCTGGCTCCTGTCCCTCCATGCCTTGGCCCCAGTCCCTCTCCAGCTCTCCTGGAGCCCCTTGAGGCCCTGCAAGGGGCTCGGAGCTCTCCCTGGAGCCTTCCCTTCTCCAGGGGAGCATTCCCAGCTCTCCCAGCCTTTGTCCAGAGCAGAGGGGCTCCAGAATCCTGGAATGGTTTGGGTGAGAAGGGACCTTGAAAATGATCCCATTCCACCTTTTGCATGGACAGGGACACCTTTCCTTATCCCAGGTTGCTCTAAGCCCTGTCCAACCTGGCCTTGGACAATTCCAGGGATGATTCGAAATTCCCCTGGATCCCCCCTTGCTCATTCCAGAGGCAAACCAGCACTTGGAAGTGTCCCGCTCATCTGCAGTGCCCAGGTTCTCCTGGATTTCTCCATGTGGGAATAAACAAAAATGACTCAAAGTTGGCTTTCCTTGGTCTGGCCTTGGGGTGGGGCTTGGAGGATGTTTTGATCTGAGTTACAAAAACAAGCCAGGCTTAACCAAGCCGAGGAAACCTGGTGGATACTTTGGAAAATCCCCAGGGATCCTGTTCCAGAGAAGTTTCTTCCACATTCGTGGAATTTATGATCCCTTGTTTGCAGCCACACAAGAAATTTATAACGACGATCATAAAAATAATCACGAATCGCTCCCGTTGTCCACCGAGCTTCCTGAATTTCTCTGAGAATTTCCAGGAAACTGGGCAATTCCAGGGGCTGAGTAACATCCACAACATTCTGTGGAGCCGGGTCCAAGGTCGGAAGCTGTTTCCAACAGCTCCTGGAAAAAGAAGGTGTCTGTCAACAAATAAATTCGTTGGCATGGTCAACACTGAGATTCTCGTGTTTTTGACCAGGTGAGAATCGGGAACGTGATTCTGGAGGTCTTTTCCAACCTTAATGATCCCACAATTCCATGATTCTGTTAAATTGTGATTATCAGATTTAATTTTCATTGGATTATTAATTAAATTTTACCGCAAACAGATCCACAAATATCCCAAGGGGTGTTTTTTTTCCTAGGATCCCTAATTAGCCTTGGACCAGGGATCTAAAGGAGGAAATTAAGGAAGATCTGGAATTCTCTTGCATGGAATGTGGCAATTAGTAACAATTCATTGATTGAGAAATTTAGGGTCCAGCACTGATCGGCACCCCAAGATTCCTGGTTTCCTTTAAGGCCCTTTCTCCACAAGGATTTCTCCAGGTTTTTCATCATCCATGGATCCAGAGCTGTCGTTTCCAAGAGCAAATTGGTTCTCTGAGTCCTCAGGGCTTCTCCAAGTGCCACTTTTCCCAAACTTTTCCATAGGAATGGATGTCAATTCCATCTAAAGGCATCTCCCCCCGTGATGGATCCTTATCCATATCCCTATCCCTATCCCTATGGATCATCTAAGCCTGAAGAGCAGGATCCATCTGACTCCAAGGTGTTTATGGTTTCCAGAGGGGAGAATCCCTAAAATTTAGGGATTGCCTCTTGGGGTATCCCTAGAATTGTGAGATTGGCTCTTGGAGAATCCCCAAAATTGAGGGATTGGCTCTTGGAGAATCCTCAGAATGGAGGGATTTGCTCTTGGAGAATCCCTAGAATTGAGGGATTGGCTCCTGAAGTCCCAGTTCCACCAGCATGGAGAATGAGAGGATTCAAAGTGTGATCCCAAAAACCAGCTTAGGGACAAAGGATCCACTCGGGATCAGCATAAAAAGCCCACAAAGGGCAGGGAAAATTCCTAAACACCAGGAAAAATTCTTCCCTGTGAGGATGGGATTCCCAGAAAAGCTTTGTGCCACATCCAGAGCACTGAGTGCCCCATCCAGGTGTTCCTTGGATGCCTCCAGGGATGGGGACTCCACCATTCCCTGGGCAATTCCAATTCCTGACCACCCTTTCCATGGAAAAATTCCTCCTGATGTCCAACCTGAGCCTCCACTGGCCCAGCCTGAGGCTGTTCCCTCTTGTCCTCTTTTTCCCTGGAAGCAGATCCCAAATGCCCCCCCCAGCTGCCCCCTCCTATCAGAGAATTTCAGAGAGGGAAAAGATCCCTCTGGATCCTCCTTTTCTCCAGCCTGAGCCCCTTTCCCAGCTCCCTCAGGAGTTCTCCAGCCCCTTCCCAGCTCCGTTCCCTTCCCTGGATACGCTCCAGCCCCTCCATGTCCTGCCCAGGACTGGACACGTAATTCCAGCTGTGACCTCAGCAGTGCCCAGCACGTGAATTAATTTAATTTGCATTAAATGCTTTTAATTGGATAAAAATAAATGAACAGCTCCAGTGTAAAGGAGATTTTCCTTTATCCATCCAAGATTTAAAGGGATTTGTTTCCTCTCTGCCTGCAATTCCCACACGGAAACGGAATTCCTCTGAATTCCAGGGATTTGCACCTTTTCCCTGTGTTAAAGTGGAGGGTCTTGAGCTTGTCCTTGCTGCCAGTATAGGATTAAACCAGGATAACTGATGGTGAATCCGCTGCCAGGACCCTTCCAAATCCATGGATTTCGATGCCCTTCCAGGACCTCCCCTCCTGGATGTTGTTGCCCGTGTCCAGCTCAACAAACCGTGACTCACGAGGGGAAAATCCCTCCTTTTTCCCAGGAGGCTCCTTCGGAGGTTGCCGCTCTGTCTGGCCATTGAGAGCCATTTCCTGACCATTCCATGGAAAGTTTCCTCGGCTCCTTTTCGGCTCGTTGCTCCCGGATAACGACCTCGGGTTTATAAATAGGGTTGGAGCAGGGAAATCCCACCTGAGAACAGTGGGAGTGAGCTGGAATCGGAGTGAGATCCTGGAGAGAGACCCCCTCCCTTCCTGCTGGATCAGGGGAAAGTTTGGGACGCTGAGGATCTCAGCACCTCTTCTGAAATCCAAGGAATACTTTGGAAAATGGAGGTGTTTGCTCCCTGCCTGCTGCTGGAGGGAGCCAATGCTGTGCAAGGATTTAGACTGGGAACAGAAAAATATCCATGAATTATAAATATCCATACAATATAAATATCTATAAAATATAAATGTCCATCAAATATAAACATCCATCAAATATCTTTATCCCACAGGAGCTACTGGTGGGAAGAGGTTAAAATGGAACACTGATCCAAAGAAAAACACTGTGGTGGAGGCCAATTCCAAGAAATTGCAAAGGTTTCCCAGAGAAGCTGTGGCTGCCCCTGGACCCCTGGAAGTGTCCAAGGCCAGGTTGGACACTGGGGCTTGGATCCATCCTGGGACAGTGGAAGGTGTCTCTGCCCATGGAATGAGAGGAGCTTTAAGGTCATTTCCCACCCAAAACCATTCCAGGATTCTGGAGCCCCTCTGCTCTGGACAAAGGCTGGGAGGAAAGGCTGGGAATGTTCCCCTGGAGAAGGGAAGGCTCCAGGGAGAGCTCCGAGCCCCTTGCAGAGCCTCAAGGGGCTCCAGGAGAGCTGGAGAGGGACTGGGGACAAGGCATGGAGAGACAGGAGGCAGGGAATGGCTTCCCAGTGGGCAAGGGGAGCTTGGGGTGGGATGTTGGGAAGGAATTGGTGTGTGTGAGGGTGGGGAGGGGCTGGGCTGGAATTCCCAGAGCAGCTGTGGCTGTCCCTGGATCCCTGGGAGTGTCCAAGGCCGGGCTGGACACTGGGGCTTGGATCCACCTGGGATAGTGGGAGCTGTCCCTGCCCAGAGGTTGGCCAAGATGATCTTTAGTATCCTTGGAATCCCAGAATCCTTAAGGTTGGAAAAGCCCTCTGAGGTTAAATCCAACCATTCCCAGCACTGCCAAAGCCACCACTGACCGTGTCCCCAAGTGCCGCATCCACATGGATTTTAAATCCCTCCAGGAATGGTGACACCACCACATCCCTGGGCAGTTCCAATGCCAGACCACCCTTTCCATGCAGGAATTTTCCCAGTATCCAACCTGAGCCTCCCCTGGCACAGCCTGAGGCCGTTCCCTCTCCTCCTGTCCCAGTTTCGTGGGAGCAGAGCCTGTTTTCCCCTCACTGATGTTCTCCAGTGGTTTTTCCCACTCCATGCTCTAATCCCTGGATGAATCCATTTGTTTTCATTGCCCTCCCAGTTGTTTTGTTCCCATTCTTCCTCTCCACCTGTTCCTGCACTTTCCTCCCTTTCTCTTTCCTTGGCTGGGAGCCAGGATCCTTTTCCATGGACTCCCCGGCACGCTCATTCCCAAGGGAGAGTTTTATTTGGGAACCCTAGTGCGCTTCTGAGTTATGGGAATTATTTTCCTGTCATGGAGCTCTTTATCCTTGATCCTTTATCCTTTATCCTTGATCCTTTATCCTTGATCCTTGATCCTTGATCCTTAATCCTTTATCCTGGATCCTCTCATGCTCCTGAGGACAGGAACTTTCCACGTAAAGTTAGCAACAAACATTCCCTATTTCTATTTTATTTGGTCATTCCTACATCTCCAAACCCTTTCCAGATGATTTCATCATTCCCACTTTCCCATTTGGGAAACTGAGGCACAGAAAAGGATTTATCAAATGAGGACAATCCTCCTTGTCCTGTGCACTGTCTCCCTTCCCAAGTGGATTCAACTCTGTATTCCATGGATGCAGATCCCACTGGGATCCAGGGACAACTGGAAGAGAGATCCAAAGGTTAATTATTATGATCCTGTCTAACTGTGCAAGCTGCTTTTGTTCCCAAAATTTTCCTGGAGCATGGCTGGGATAACGCCTGATCCACAAGGATTTTCTCTTCTCTGCTCCTAAATAACTGGAGTATTCCAGAGGTTCCTTCTAACGGGACTTCAGACAGATTTGGGAATCTTATCCCTGCTCATGGCAGGGGGTTTGGATCAGAAGACCTCTAAAGTTCCCTTCCAACCCAAATCATTCCATGATTTTGTGACAAATGGATTGAAATAATTCAGGGATTTCTGTGCCAGGGCTCTCCCTCCCTCCCAAGTTCCCAGGGAAGGACTGGGCTGCATCCACATCCCTCTTTTTAGGCCACGGATTCATCCCACCTCTCCCAGTGCTTGTCTGGACTGCTTAAACTGGTGTTTGGCTCTCCTGGATTTTCCTGATGGATGGAGCAGGGATTGGCCATCTCCAGAGAACAATTTTGGGATTAAAAAACCAGGAGCACACTGGGCTTTTGGAATCTCACCCATCACCTCAGAGTTTTTCCAGAAAAAAGCCACTTTGGATGCTGAGTTTCAGCCCAGTTTGATCCCAGTGTGTCCCAGTTTTATGTTTTATTCGGGAAAAAAGAGAAAGGGACACTCTGACCTTTCCCAAGGAGTCTGGAGACACTTTTTGTCCCTGTGCACATTCCCGAGGGCTGGACTTCATTCTGGAGAAGGCACAGGAGGCCTGGCTCTCCTAGATCCAGGAAAACAGGGAAAAGAGAGCAGGAACACGCTCCGTGTGTGGCCTCCAGAGTCCTCTCCTCCAGGAAAACTGTGGCACAAAGTCCAAGCCTGGAGCTCAGCACCAGGAATTTGGGAGTTCTCCTTGACCGTGCTTTGGCCTGGGATGAGTGGCTCCCACGTGATTCCTTTCCATTTCCCCCATCCGCCAAAAAAAAAAGTCAGAAAAATCCTTCCCCCATCTGGAGGATTAAATGTTTAGGAGGGAATCCAAGCTCCACTGAAAGCGGTGGCAAAGCTCCCGGCGTTTCACCGGGAAAAAATTTCCAAGTGCTAAGTGCTCCGGAGCTTTGAAAGGGAAATTTCGGAGGCTTTCAGCTACTGCCCAAAAATAGGAGAGGCCTGGACAAATCCATGGATCTGCTGCTATCTCGGAGAGATCTCCCTTCATCTTTCCTTTGAAAGTTGGATGTGGATTGGAACCAAAGCCACAAATCAGAACATTCCTGAGTTTTGGGAACGTTTGAACTGCGGGCTGGATCTGCAGTGGGAAATGTGCTTTATCTCGATAACCCGGGGTGAACAAAATCCTCCATCTGGGGGTTTTGGGGAGCGGGGAGGGTCTGCATGGAAGTTTTCCAGTGGGAATCTTAAGCTCGGCTCATCCCTGTGCTCTCCTGTTTGGATCCTTATCTGTCCATCAACATCAGGGTGAAATGTGGGATCTCTGCAGGGAGAGAGGCAGGAAAATTCATGGACTACTGGGAATTTCCAAAAACGTAGCTGAGAATGGGGAGCGTTGCCAGAGAAAGGCTTGGATTTGCTGGATCTTTGTCCTCCCACTGGGAATTTTTTCAGGATCAACAAATGACCACCTTAAAGGTTAAGAGCCACTTAAGCACCCTCCAGAATTGGATGGATTTTAATTAATCACCATCCCCACCATTCCCTAATTCCCATCTTGTCCGTGGGCAGAGAGTATCACCCAGTGGCAGATAAAATTCCTGCTGTTATCCTGGGAAAAAAACCCCGGTGACAGGCCTGGAACTGGGAATGCTGGGACTTCAAAGTCTCTTTTTCTGGCTGAACCAGCGTTTGTTTAACCGTGTTTTTTTAAAAAGTGGGAACAGGCGAGAGGATAACGAGTGATCCATGAGTTTTCCTGCCTCCCATCCATGCCCTTTGGCCCTCCCGAAACCTCCCTCACGCTCTTGGCCGTGCCCAGGGTGAGGATTTATTGTGGAATTCCCAGGGCAGGGCAGGCCGGGGGATATTTTGGGAGCCAGGCCTGGCTGACAAGTCCTAACAAGGCCAAGCTTAGAGTGCAGACATCAGCCGTGACTCAACAGGATGTGTTGGGCCTAAGCCAGGCCTAGGCCGCTGTTCCTGGCCTTGTGAATCATTCATGGAAAAAAAAAAAGGGATAAAAAAAAGCCATCCCTCCATCGCCAGCATTTTCCATCTGTTTTTAACTTGGGGACGGCCTTTGGAAGGTAGGGGAGGGTTTTGTTGGGATTTAACTCCACAAACATCTTGGAATATGCACGGCAGCGTGGCTGGCTCCGGGATTTGGGGATTTGGCTACTGGGGTGTTTTTTGGGAAGCAGGCAAGGAGAAAAGGCTCCATAAAAGTGGTGTGGATGTGGTGCAGAGGAATTTTGGGACCTGGGAGGGCTCTGTCTCCAGGGAAAAAGGTGTTTCCTTCCTAAGGAAAGCTTTCCACATTCCTCTTGGGAATGCAGGAGTCAAAGCAGGGTCACTGCTGCTCCTGGGTTGTCACCAGCAGGAAAACACTTTGGGAATTCACCCTGTGCCAAGGCGTGGCCTGGAGAGGTTCTGGCTGCTCCATCCCTGGAAGTGTCCAAGGATAGGCCTTGGAACAACCTGGGATAGTGGGTGGCATTCCTGTCCGTGGAAGAAAGGTTGGAATGGGATGATCCTTAAGGTCTCTTCCCACCCAAACCATTCCGTGATTCCATGTTTTGCCCTGGGTAGCTTCCTGAAAACCCCCTACTCTCTCACAGGGAATCTCTCCAGCTTTTCCCTGCCCACATTTGGATATTCCCGGTGTCCAGCCTGATACTTTGCAGTGGAAAGGAATTTTTCCCTGTGGATGAGCCTTTCTTTCAGAGCAGAGGAGATTCCTTGTAGGAAAAGAACCATTTATTGATGGATGGATCACACAGAATCCAAATGCAAAGTTCAATCCACATTTTTATGGCAAATTCACATTTTTATGGCAAAACCCATCCAGACAAAGCGAAGGAAACTTGGGAATGATGATGTTTTTCCACCCAGAATATCATCCCTCCACAGGGGCTGGATTGCTCCGCTCATTTTGAGCAGTTTTTTAGGAGAGGCCACTGAACCTGGGAAATTTGGGAGCCAAATTTGTGCCTCTCCTGGCCCAGGCAGTGAATCTGTAGCCAAGCAGTAAAAACCTGGATGGAAAAAGCAGGGAATATTTCAAGGAATCACGTGCAGTGACTATTTTTGAGGAAGATTCATTGCCTGGATAAATCTCAGCTGGAGAAGAACTCTGGGTCTTTAGAGGGACAAATGATGGATTACAAATTGATCCCAAATCAAGAAATTCCTGCTGTTGTATAGGAAAAAGATTAGGAAAATATCCTTCCAATGGAATGAAACAGTTCAGCATTGGCAAACCCATTGGAAGAAATTTATGGATAAGCTGGAGATTTCCCTTGGGACATGAGTGGGATGATAAGAAAGATGATACAGGAGTAAAACTCGGATGAATCCAAAGAAATGGGTGAAGGAAAAGCCAACTGAAGACTTGGAATATATCGGGAATTATAAGGAGAAAGTAAATAACTTATGTCCAAAAGTTTTCCAAAGGAAATTTAGGTTGGAATTTAGGATCACCTTCCTGAGATGAAGAATGAAAAACCACTTTTTGGGAGAAAACTTGGGATCTCCATCCCTCCAGCCTTTAGGAGGACGCTGGATCTACCAAAAATACCCAAGAGAAAATGGGAGCAGAGGACAGACTGGAAGATCTCCTAAAATTCCTTTGCATGGCTGAATCCAAGGGACAATCCCAGGAAATTGGCACTCCCAGGCAGCCGAGTGCTGTCCCTGACACCCCGCTTGGGAGGAATTTTCCAAGGAAAAGCCACAGGGAGGCCGAGGTGTCCCTGAAGTTCCCATTTCTGTTCATTTTGCAACCAAAACCTGGCACCCACCCGGGGAATTTCCCTCTCCCTTTCCTTGGCTCGGGATGAGAAACATTTCTCCAAAATCTTTTCTTCTTCTTTCCCTACTTTTTCCCTTTTTTGTTAATGTTTCCTTTGGAAGGCCATGGGCAATCCAGGCCATATTTCAGGGAGCTCCAGGAAATTACCGGTGACTCAGGAGGATGCAGAACATTTCAGCTCCTCACTGCCACATTTTCCAGCCTCAGAGCCACGGGGCGCTGGAAATCCCAGGAAATTTTGGACAGGATGGAAAGAAATGACAAATATCTGATGAACTCCTGCCTGGCCTGACACTAAAACCGGTCATGGATAGGTCAGGGTGGGTGCAGCCGGCTCTGGACAACCAGATCCCAGTTGGATTTTCAGGAAAATATGGATGTCAAGTCTTCCTTGGGTTGAGCCCTCTTTGGTTGCTCCGTTGTCTCTTGAGGAACACAATATCCAAGATAATATCCAAGAGGAAGAACCATCTCCCATTTCTGGAGGAAGCCACCGGATCCCAAGAAAATCTGGTTGCTCCTCTGTTTCTCCATCTCCATGAGTCTCCACTGCCTTTGGAAAAGGCTCTGGAGCCAAATGGGGTGACTGGAAATGCCAGGAGTAAGGAATATTTCATCCTGTGGACATTCCCACTCTCAGGTGTTGGAAGACACCTCTGGAACATGGATAAGGGATCTGAGCTCCCAATGGACATCTGGGAAGCGGATCCTGCACTGATCCACCTCACCCTAAGCACATCCCAGGTATTCTGCTCCATGTCTTTCCTTCCCAGCTGGTCCTGGGTTCCTGTGTGGGGGCAGGATCCAACCCCAGGCATTGGATCAAGCTGGCCAGGAGGGCCCTGGAATGCTGCAGGAGACCGGGATGGGCATAATTCAGGAGCTGGGATGCAAAGTTTTCCCAGCTGGGTGACTTAGAGGAGCAGAGCCCGAGGTGGGGGTGACAGCATGGACTGAGCCCTCCGTGGGATGTGCCACTGCCTCAGGACAACCTGGAAGTGCGGGGAACCTGGAAAACTGACAGGAATTCCAGAGCCTGGTGCTTGGATATTCCCATGTCCTAATTGGACTTTTCCAGCCCAGGCCACCAGTGTATGACCTTGGAGTGACAGATTCCACCCAGGACACGCAGGAAGCTCCACATCTACCTTTTTCCTTCTTTTCCTGCCCTTCCTGCTTTTTTTCCTTCATAAATAGAATTTGCTGCCTTTATGCCAACAAAAACCAGGAAAAAGCCAGGCTGTTCCCTGTAATTCCAAACCTGCCCAGGGTTGGAATTCTCCCAGTGGGGTCATGAACTCTTTTCCATACATCCCGGGCCTCTATTTTTAACCTGGAGCTGGCACTGGGACATTTCCATTGCTGTTTCAGGGGCAAAATCGGGAACAGAAAATAGCCTAAAACTTCAGTGCTGTCGCACATTCCCAAGAAATCCATGTCGAGGTGTGATCCTCAACCCGGAACAGGGAAAAGGAGGATGAACTCCGCAGAATTTAAGAATAATGGAATGGGTTGGGGTGGAAGGGAATTAAAGATAACCGAATTACAGCCCCATCCATGGGGCAGGGACAGCTCCCACTATCCCGGGTGGATCCAAGCCCCTATGTCCAACATGGCCTTGGACACTCCGAGGGATCCAGGGACAGCCACAGCTGCTCTGGGAATTCCAGCCCAGCCCCTCCCCACCCTCACACACACCAATTCCTTCCCAACATCCCACCCCAAGCTCCCCTTGCCCACTGGGAAGCCATTCCCTGCCTCCTGTCCCTCCATGCCTTGGCCCCAGTCCCTCTCCAGCTCTCCTGGAGCCCCTTGAGGCCCTGCAAGGGGCTCGGAGCTCTCCCTGGAGCCTTCCCTTCTCCAGGGGAACATTCCCAGCTCTTCCAGCCTTTGTCCAGAGCAGAGGGGCTCTGGAGCCCTTGGAGCAGCTCCATCGATGGGGACTCCACCCCTGCCCCGGGCAGCTGTGCCAGGCCTGGAGATCCCTTTCCACAAAAGAATTTTCCCCAATATCCAACTTAAACCTCCCCTGGTCCAACTTGAGGCCATTTCCTTTCATCCCGTCCCTGTCCCTCACCCCAGTCCATCCCATCTGGAACAATCTGGAAGTTGGGAGCCAAAGGCAGGAAATGTTTGTAGCTTTTCTGGCTCCACGAATCCAGGGAATGCTGTCCCCAAAACATTTTGGCCCAAAGGCTCGTGTCCACAGAGACTTCCCAAGATCCATTGGGAAGGCTGAACTTCCATGCGTGTGTCCAACCAGGATAAAACCCACGTGCCAAGGCCATAAAAGCAGCCTTGGAGGAACATTCCTTTCCTTTCCGGCTCCACACCCAGTTTGACTCATCCCGATCCATACCCGTTCCCTCTTTTCCTCCCGGAGCTGACTCCAAAGGAAGTTTTTTCGGCCAACATCTGGAGCTCAGTGGCCACATGAAGGCCGGGACCTGCTGGAGTCATCGTGTCCCAACATCTGGAGAGCCATTTAGTCCGAGGTCAGAGTCCTGGAAAAGTTTTTATCCAGCAAAAAGTGCAGGAATCTCCCTTGGGAATGAGGGCTATCTACAAGAACTTTCCCGTCTCGCTGTTTTTCCCTGGATTAGCAAATCCATGGAGCAGAAGTCATGACTTCTTGTTACAGGAGAAATGTGAAGGCACAAAATATGGAATAGTGGGAATATAAAATCATGGATTGGCTGGAATGTGGTTTATTCCCTCAGCCCTTGAGCCATTGGGATGAAGGGGATGTGAGGAGGATGGAGAAGGAAAGGAGGGAGGGGCTTTTCCAGGAGATCTGTATGATAAGTGTCCATGTGAAGGTTTTGATGGATGAGGAGATTTTCCTTCCATGAGCAGCCAATAATCCAAGGGAAGATTATCTCGGAATCTCCCTGACTGGCGTTTGCATCTCCTCAGCCACCAGCTCCCACCTCGGAGCACAAACCTCCCATCCCCGCAAAACTTCCCAAGGGAAGCAGCCAGATGAGATCCATGTTTTGGAATAGTTTAGGAAGTGGTGGCACTCCTGCTTTGTCCTTTCTTCTCATCCTGGAAATGAGATCCATGAATCCTTCGGTGTTTATGGCAGGAGTTGGACTCCAGTGATCATGGGTCCCTTCCGGCTCAGGATGTCCTGGGATTCCATGATTCCATGATTCCGTGCTGATGATGAGGGATGTGATCCAATTCCCTGTGCATGGCCAAGAAGCTGAGGGATACCCGAGGTACCCACACGGGATTGGTTGGAGCAATGGAAGATCTTGGGAATTCTGGGCTGTGGTGGGAGGTGCAGAGAAGCGGATTGAGCCGATTGGAATTCCTCTTTTCCAGGCCAGTGAGGTGTGCTAATCCCAGTAATATTCCCCGTACACTGCAACGCCATCTGAGGGCACTTCCAGCTGCTTTTCCAGGGACCGCTTTCCACAATATTCCAGGTGGAATTCCTGGATTTGCCGGTGGCTCACAATTGTGTCAACCACTCCCCCCTGTGCCTCAGTTTCCCATCACTAAACTGGGGACATAAACCCGGGTGGGTTCTCTCTGTGCTACGGATTTGGGATATTTTTGGATTTGACGGTGGCAGCAGCCAGGACAGGGAAGTTCTTTCCATGGAACAGAAGGAAATTCCTTGCAGTGTCCAGAAAGAAGCACCTGCAGTGTCCTTTTCGTGCCACTTCCAGGGCAGAAATCCTGGGAATGTTCAACAGTTTGGATACCAGACTTAGCGAAAAGGAGCAGGGGAAGGTGGCAACTTTCCCTTCTTTATTTCTGACCTCGGCTTTGCTCCGATGAGTCACTGGAGTGAGTCACGGGCAGTGCTTCACCCATGGCATTTTCCCTCCTTTCCCGGGATTTGTGCCATGAACTCCTCCAGGCTCCTTGGAGTTGGTTTCAGTTTTACTGAGAGGAGGGAAGGCTTTGTCCAAATGCCACCAGTTTTCCGGATCCTGGGAGTTGTCTGAAGGGAATTCTGAGGCTCCCTATTGTCCGAGTGCTTCCTTTCCCTTTTCCTCTGCTTCCTTGTCCCTCAGATCTCCCCCCCCACAGATTTTGCTCCGATCCAGCCTGAACTTCTTGGTTTCCTTGGATTGCTCCAGGGTACTTTGGACACAGGTTATAGACAGGAGCAGGTGATGAGGGCTTGGAGCTCATTCCCTGAGCTGCAGAAGAGGCAGCGTGGAGGAAGGGCTGGAATTACACAAGCGGGATGGAATTCCAAATTCCAGGTTTAAAAGGGATTTGCGCTTTGTCTCATCCTTTAGGAAAGGGATTGTCCCTCTGTGCAGGGCACTGGTGGGGTCACACCTGGAATTCCATGTCCAGTCTGGGGCAGAACGTGGAGGGACTGGAGCATATCCAGGGGTGGGATGGAGATGAGAAGGGGCTGGAGCCCCAGGTGCGGCTGAGGGAGCTGGGAAAGGGGCTCAGGCTGGAGAAAAGGAGGATCCAGAGGGATCTTTTCCCTCTGAAATTCCCTGACAGGAGGGGGCAGCCAGGGGGGAATTTGGGAATCTGCTCCCAGGGACAAGAGGGAGCAACCTCAAGCTGTGCCAGGGGAGGCTTAGGTTGGACATCAGGAGGAATTTTTCTATGGAAAGGGTGGTCAGGAATTGGAATTGGAATTGCCCAGGGAATGGTGGAGTCCCCATCCCTGGAGGCATCCAAGGAACACCTGGATGTGGCACCCAGTGCTCTGGATGTGGCACAAAGTTTTTCTGGGAATCTGTGCCAAGGCCTCCCCATCCTCACAAGGAAGAGTTTTTCCTGGTATTTAGGAATTTTCCCTGCCCTTTGTGGGCTTTTTATGCTGATCCCAAGTGGATCCTTTGTCCCTCAGTTGGTTTTTGGGATCCCACTTTGAAGCCTCTCATTCTCCGTGCTGGTGGAACTGGGACTTCAGGAGCCAATCCCTCAATTCTAGGGATTCTCCAAGAGCCAATCCCTCAATTCTAGGGATGCTCCGAGACTATCTCCAAGTACTCTCTGAAATTCCCTGACAGGAGGGTGCAGCCAGCTGGGAATGGTATCTTCTCCCAGCAATCCCTGGATTCATTTAGCCACTCCTGGAGCTGGAAATCTTTCCCTTGGAGCACAATACTCTCTTTTGGTGAAGTATGGAATGGAATGGAATGGAATGGAATGGAATGGAATGGAATGGAATGGAATGGAATGGAATGGAATGGAATGGAATGGAATGGAATGGAATGGAAGCAATGAGACTTTTTTCCTTCAGGATGCGTGAGGACAAGAGGCCCCGAAATCCCGTCTGTTTTCCAGAGCAGAGCAATATTCCTGATTTTATTCCCGATGACAAGTTGGTCAGCGAAAGGACAGTCTGGAAATGGCTTGGCAAATAAGAAGAGAAGAAAGGATTGGATTCCCAGACCTACCTGGCTCCTGTCAGGGCAGTGGGAGTTTTCCATCTTTCCCAGGAAATACCAAAAAAAAATGTGCTCCTAAAAATGGTTGGCTGGGATTTGAACTCCTTCGGATCGAGGAAAATCCTGGATCCACATCTATTTTTTGGGATTACTGGGGTTATAAAGGGAATGTGTTGATTCTCCTCTCATTCCCTAAGTTTATGCTCACAAGGGGGAACGGCTTCCCAAGGAAGGGATAGATGGGATATTGGAAAGGAATCATCCTGTCCCTATTCCCTGGGAGTAAATCCCGGCATTCCCAAGCTCCTCCCTCCTGTAAGGGAATCATGGAGATCCAGAAGTTCCCCCTGAGCTTCCCTGTCTCCAGGCTGACCCATGGAAACACTTCAACCATGGAAAAACCTCTGGACAGCACATCCTGGGATCCATTTCCCTTGGATTGGGAATCCCTCACCCAAAACAAGGTGAGTTTATTTGGTCTGGTCTGACAAAAACCGGGATCAGCTCTGAGCACACGCAACAATCTGGGTCCTGGAAGAGCAAAGTTTTAAGGAGAGAGCAAAGCACGGTTGGTGTGTGGTCAATCTAATTCCCAGCTTTATCCCAGCCATCCTGGTTTTCCAAGCCCTCGTGCATCAGAATTCCTGGCTCTGGACCTCCCTCCTGCCAGCTGAGCCCCTGGATTTTTTTACGATGACCCAAACCACCTCAGGAAGAGCTTTTATTGTGGTTCTCCGGCCACTTTCCTTCTCTGGAGTTGCCTCAGCTTTGCTTCCCTTCCCATGACAAGTGTGGGATTCACTGCTCCGGTTGGGAAATGTCCTTGGTTGGGAGAGGAAACCCAGTCCAGCTCTTTTCCTGGTGGTTTGGGGCATGGATACCTTGGATCCAAGCCATGGACTTGTTGAGCAACTCTGGGAGAGTGACAGAGACAAAATTCACCGGAGAAATGAGCTTTCCCTGCACTCCTTGGAGGTCCTGCAGCCCAGCTGTGGGAGTGAAGCTGGAAATCTGGGATTTGTGGGATTCGGGAGGGGAAGGAGACTCATCCCTGGGCTGGCTGGTGCAGACTGGTCCATAACCACCGTGGTCAGGCCCCACACTCGGGGCTGGACTGACAAGATCACCATCCCAAAATCCTTGGTCTAGGCATGACCTTGACTCATCCCTTGTGGCTTCCTGGAGGGACAGGGACAACTTGGATCCCAGTGCCTGGAATTATGACAGGGCTCCCACCAGGGAGTTTCTGCAGCCTTGTGGGTGTTGCGTGGCCTGGGAGAAGCTCCAAATTCAGAGAAAAAGCTGGGAAGTGGGAGGTGGGATGGGGAAATCCAGATGGATCAGGTTGGAGGATTGGATTGGGCAACGTGGTGTGTCCACACCCTGTGTGTGGTGCAGACTGGGAATGAGTTCCTGGAATTCTTCTCTCAAAAACGAAATCAGGAATAACTCTTTTCCTTCCAAAGGGAGCCTGGACAGTCATGGACCAAGAGTTTGGAGTGAAGCAGTTGATAAACAGAAAATCATGGAATGGTTTGGGTGGGAAGGGATCTTCAAGGTCATCTATTCCACCCTGACACCTTCCACTGTCCCAGGTGGATCCAACCTGGCCTTGGACACTGCCAGGGATCCAGGGACAGCCACAGCTGCTCTGGGAATTCCAGACCAGCCCCTCCCCACCCTCACACACACCAATTCCTTCCCAACATCCCACCCCAAGCTCCCCTTGCCCACTGGGAAGCCATTCCCTGCCTCCTGTCCCTCCATGCCTTGGCCCCAGTCCCTCTCCAGCTCTCCTGGAGCCCCTTGAGGCCCTGCAAGGGGCTCGGAGCTCTCCCTGGAGCCTTCCCTTCTCCAGGGGAACATTCCCATCTCATCCCCCAAGACATCACGGCTTCATCACCAAAACCAGCTGGAACTTTCCTTTGCTCTTCCTTTGCATTCCCACATGTTCCAAAAATCCGTATTTATTCTCTCCTATGATAAGAAAAACACTCCTGAGAAATAAAAATCGGGAATAACATCCCTGAAGGAGCCTCAGTTCTGCTCCCAAAAAAGTCTTCCTTCCAAACCCCACCCATTTCCATGGACAAGAACAATGATCCCAGGTCAAGATTTCCAAAGCCGGGCTTTTTTTTGGAGTCAGAAATTCCAGTCCGAGGCAAGAACGAAGGAAAGAATTTTATTTTTTCGACCCTGACAAAAAAGCAAATTTTCAAAGGCCAAAATTTCCCGGGAATTAGAAATCCTGAAATCTGGCTGGTATCGCTTCCGAGCCTGGTAGCTGCAGTTGTGCCAAAATTTGGGAATAAATAGGATTTTTCCAGGCTGACTCATCCTAAATAAAGGAGCCACTCTGTGCGAGCCAGAAGTGAGGAGATTTGCCCTTTCCTGATAAATTATTGAGGAATTTTACCTGGGAGGAGTTGGATTTTCCATCCCTTTTCCCCAAAGTTTTCCATCTTTTCTTCTCACCTCCTAATGAGGTATTAATGAGCTGCTGGTGGTTTCTTTAATTAAGGGCAAAACCATTAATGGGATGTGAAATCTTTACCGGGATCCAGGTTTTTAATAAAAAAAGGGATGTGTTAGAGGATAAATCATTCCTGAAAATTTCCAGCTTGGAGCAGTTATTCCAGCGCCATCCTCGGGCTGTTTGTAGCCATTGGATGGTGTTGGAGTTAATTTATGTTAATTTATGCATTAAATTGGAGAAGCCTGGGTGGATTTTTTTTGGATAATCAGCAGAAAATTCCACTTTTTCCATAGTTTTGAGCCATTTTTCCTTTCATGAGGAATGGCTTGGGTAGAAAAGTGGATAATAGGAAAAGGGAGATGGATTGAAATTCCACACTCAGATTTATTCCCAAGTTTCACTGGGAATTTATTCCCAAGTTTACACCCATTTCACCCTTTCATCCACGACAGAACCTTTCAGATCTCCTAAAATTCCCAATTTCCCATTTTTCCAGAGAATCACCTACAAGCTGGGAGCCCCGTTAAATGGTTCATCCACAAATGGAATTCTTTGGAAGTGCAGAACGGGAAAAATCCACACTTGGAACTCAGTTTGAGTTTGGATCTGACTCCCAACATAGAGTTCGGAATGTGAAAGCAGAAATTCCGGGAACATATTCCAAGCTGGATTATTCCATGGTTAGAACAAGTTTGTCTGTATGTGGCTAAAAATTCTGGTCACCAAAATATCCTGGAATTCCACGGCTATTCCCTGATATCCACTCTGCCAACTCCTTATCTGGCAGAAATTCCATGTACACAAATAAATGCCTGTAACTAGGATGATTCCCAAAGGAATAAAGGGTGGGAAGTGCCAAAATCCCAAAGTTTTCTGCTTTAATCCCTGGCTTGTTTGATATCTGGGAAGCTCCAATCCTCTCTCATTCCCAGAAAAGGTTTTCACAAATGAGGATCCCGTAAAAACCCATGGAATTCGTTGATAGAGGGAAATAAAGATTTTTCCATGCTTTTGGCTTGAAGTTGATTTTCCACCCTTTTAACCCATCCCTAACTCACCTTTCCCAGTTTTCCCAGATCTCCATCCTTAACCCCTCCAGGGATGGAACATCCACACCCCCTCTGGAAAACCTCATCCAAAGGGACTGAGCGAGGTCATTCCCTTCCTTTTTAGTTTGTATTTGTGATGATTCCTGAAGAAAATCCCAAACCAGTGGGATTTTTTCCCTGATTTTCAGCTTTGCTGCCCTCGACACTGAGGCTGGAGCTGCTTTGCATTCCCATTTTCCTTCTGGAATCAAATAGGGAATCGCTGAGGCCTTGGCCTCTCTCTCCCCTCGGTTTCCTCATGGAAAATCCGGCTTTAAATAACCGGATAACGCAGGGAATCGTTGACTGCCAGTGGTTTCCTCTGGGTTTGGATGAAGACCTTCGGGATGCAGATCAATCCTGCCCGTCCCAGAGGAAAATCCGCTGGCACATGGAGCCGATCAGGCTTTGTGAGGTTTTATTTTAGGGATATTATCCGGATATTTTAAGGATTTTGCGTCTCTCCCTCTAAAAACCAGGAGTGGCACAGCTGACCTTTAGCAGCCTGTAAACTGATCCCTTTTCCCACTTTTCTCTTGGAGCCAAACGGCTGCGGGAGCCAAGGATGACCCAATCCCAGAAAAACTGCGGCCTTTTAAACCCGACCTGTTGATAAGGAATTTCTGGGATGGGCGGATGGGAATAAAGGACAGACACGAGCCAGTGCTAAGCTCCAAAATTGGAATATAAACACAAAAAAAGGGGGGAAAATCTGCCTGGAGGAGCCACAGGGAGAAGGGTGGGATCCAACATCCATAAAAATGTGGTTTTCCAGGGGAGGCAGCTAAATATAAAAACCCTATGGAGAACTATAAATTCCCAATAAATAGGATTGAACTACTGGAGGGAAATCAGGCTCGGAAAAGAGCAGGAAAGCTGGGAATGAGCTGAGACCAGGACACAGCTTTTCTGGGATGTGGATTTTGGATCATTCCAGAACTGGATTTGGGCTCTGGATCAGGATTTGGGGAATGCTGTGAGAATTAAAGGTGTTCCCACGGCTCCCAGCAGGAATCCCACAGATCCGAAGGGATAACCAGGAGTCATTTGTCTCAGAGGGATAGGAACCTGCTGGAAGCTGGAATTCTACTGGGACCTGGAATAAGGATTTAGGACCAGCTCCAAATGGATTTTCCTACTTTTCCCAGTCCAGCCAGGCTGGGCAACGAATCACAGGATTCCATGGAATTCAGTTTGGGATTATTCCTGCTCCTGTTTTAAGGATAAACCATGCCACCAGTGATCTCCCGGTGATCCTGAACTTCGGATTAGAGGAATTTATCAGCACAACAGACAGAGAACTTCCCAAATTCCAGGTTTTTCCGTATCCTGAATGAATTCCGTATCCCAAATGAATTCCAGATCCATAATTTCTGCAGCCCATTTATTTTTCCCATTTTTTCAATTATTTGGGCTGTTTTCCAGAGGTGGGAATAATTACTTGCATTAAGGAGAGCACGGGTTGAACCCACACTTCCTAGAATCCCAGAATCCTGGAATGAGTTGGGTTGGAAAGGACTTTAGGGATCTTCCCATTCCATGGACACGGACACCTCCCGTCATCCCGGATTGCTCCAACCTGGCCTTGGACAATTCCAGTAAAATTCGGCAAAATTAGGAGGGAAAATCCTGTTTCCAGAGGGGCTGGAGGCTCCAGGGAGGATTGACATGGAAAAATGAGCTGGAATCAGAGCGATCTTCACTTTAGGTGACACCTTTGGAATCCAGGCACCTTTGGAATCCTCGATTGGAATCCCAGAGTCAGGAATTACGATGGCAGGGGGGAGGACGGGGCCTCTCCATTGTTTTCTTCCCAAACACCAAAGCCAAGGAAAACAGAGCAGGGAATACACATGGGAATTGCAGGAATACCCACAGGAACTGCAGGAATACCCATGGAAATTGCAGGAATATCCATGGGAATTGCAGGAATATCCATTGGAAAGGCTGAGGTGAAGGAGAGAGAGCAGCCAAGGATCTGAGGGCAACCTCTGGGAAGATTCTTCCCAGAACAGGAGGCTTGGATTTTCTGGGATTGTGACAGTGAGATCCTGAACTTCGGGAGGCTTGGAGTGCATCCCACACTTCCAGAGCATTCCAGGACTGACCTGACCTCCAGGATGGGAGTTTGAACTTCTCCAAACCTTTCCCGGCTCAGTTATTTTTCTGAGAATTCCAGTTCCTGCCAGTGACTCCCAAGCCAAACCCTCCCCTCTCCTTCCTGGTTGTGTGGGAATGCTGGGATTCATTTGGGAGAAAGTCCCATGGATTTGAAATCAGGTTTTGTTCTCAAATTCAGAAACGCCCAAACAAACCTGGAATTATTTGGGGCCTAAAAATTCCCTGCAAATCACAACCAAATTTATCCATTCCGTTAAAAACCGACCTGTTTCATCCAGGATTTGGCGGGAATATTTTCCAAGCTGGAAAACAGAAATTCACACTCCCCCTGGAAGAGGTGTCCTTCCCTTCCCTTCCCTTCCCTTCCCTTCCCTTCCCTTCCCTTCC
>VZRV01002227.1:171161-275753 GCA_013398115.1 Falcunculus frontatus
AATTGTAATTTAAATCTGATTCTTAATTTATTTTCACTCTTTTTTAAAACATATTTTTGAATGTAATTTCAAACAGAATTCTAAAATATGTTTTAAATATAATTTAAAACATATTTTATACAATTTAAAAAGAACTTTTTAATAGAATTTTAAAATTGAGGATTTATTTCCTTCCCCATCCCAGGTTGCTCCAAGCCTCAGTGTCCAACCTGGACACTTCCAGGGATCCAGGGGCAGCCGCAGCAGCTCTGGGAAACAGAGAATGGATAATCCCATCTCCCGGGGATTATCTGGGATAGTGTCACCAGGAAGAGTCAAATCCATGCAGGAATTTCCCTGGCACCAAACCAGTTGGGATAACCAAGGCTGGTTCTCCAAGGAGTGACATTCCCACTCCTTCTCCAGAGCCTCGGCCTAAGAGCCCTCCTGGGATCTCAGATTAATCTGGGAAGGTTTTTTGTGCAACTCTTTTGGATGGAATATTTCTCCCTCCAATCCACCTTCCGGATTCTCCTTTCCAGCTTTTCCATAACCTCCCAGTTCCCCTGCTCCTGGCTCACCTTGGGAATCACAACTCTGGCTAAGCCGAAAGCTCAGGAAGGTGAATCCAAGCAATTCAGGCCAGGCTTAAACTCAGCTCTTTCTAAATGTTGTGGCCACGGACCAGAGGCTGAAAACTGCGGGAATTTTGCTCAATCCCAGGACGAGCCCAGGGATGACGCAGCTCTTTCCCAACCACCCCCTGGCTGTGCCATGATCCTCCAGAAATCCCAGTTACACCACAATTCCCAGCCTGCGCTGCTGAGGACACGAAGGGATTTGGCTCCTGGACAGGACTAACCCAGATCCCTTCAATCCTGGGACATTGGGACTCTTCTGCTACGGGAATGGGAATCCACCTGAGGGCAGGGGACATGGAGAGGGAATATCAGGAATGATTTTTATCAGATGGTGGGGAGGGGCTGGGATGGAATTCCCAAAGAAGCTGTGGCTGCCCCTGGATCCCTGGAAGTGTCCAAGACCAGGTTGGGATGGGGCTTGGATCCATCTGGGATAGTGGGAGGTGTCCCTGCCCGTGGATGAGGTAGGAATGGATGATCTTTAAGCTCCCTTCCAAACCATTCCAGAATTCCATGATTGGGAAATATGCCTCCCAGACACCTTGAAAATTTAACAGCGGTGCTCAAAAACTGGGATAAAACCAGAGATTTGATGCTGGAGAAACTCTGGAAGCGACAGCAGGGTTGGGAGAGAGACCTTGGAGACTCTGGATAAATTCATGGAGCAACACAACTGACGCAAGGAAGTAAATCCCAGGAAAAGATGCACAGACGAGGGAATGACCTTGCAGGAACAGCAGAGGAATTCCACAGTGGAAAACCAGGTAGAAGGATGTAGTGGGAATAGATATCCAAGGTGCTGAAACCTTCACGGAATTTCCAGCCTCAATTTATTCCCAGCTTGTTTCTTCCCATTTGTTCTGGCCTTTCACTGGAATAGTTCTTCCCCCCCTGATTTTTCCCTCTCCAGAATATTTATGGAGAGCAACACATCTTTTCCAGGCTAAACCAAACCCTCCCAGTGTCCCCAGCTCTCCTTGGATTTCTGTCCACCCGATCCCTGCGGGAGCCCTTGGTCTGCTCCAAAATTCCAACTTTTTTGGGCATGGAGCGCGAGAACAACCAAGGGAGAATTTTCTTCTGTGTCATTAACAC
Organism: Falcunculus frontatus; assembly: GCA_013398115.1. Lineage (NCBI taxonomy): Eukaryota > Metazoa > Chordata > Aves > Passeriformes > Falcunculus > Falcunculus frontatus. Next base: position 172,877 of record VZRV01002227.1, read on the forward strand.
TTATTAATCCTGCTATAAATAGATTTTTTTCCTGTGTGTACTCATTCCATCCTGGTTTTCCATAGTTTTATCACACCATCCACGTCCTTCTCCTGGAATTCCATTGTTCCCAGTGGATGAATCCGCTGCTATTCCTGTCGTCGGTCTCTAAGTGACTTTGCCCTATCGGATTTCCAGCTATTTTTTTCCCGCCTAGTTTAAGGTCACTCAAATTTTCCTGTGTATTTATACACAAGACTCTGGAAAATGGGATAATCTTGGATCCCACCCTCTCCACCTAAGGCAGAGTAAACATCAGGAGTGCAGCAGGATTTTCCTCTCCTCCTTTGGAAATGTCTGGAATTAGCTGGAGAAGGTGAGGGAAAGTTTAGCTCTGAAGGAAAAATTCCCTGCTCCAAACTTGGATCAAAGCAGGGTAGGACAAATTCCAAAAGGTCCATGTTGGTCATTGGAACAGGGGAAATTTGGGTGGGATGTTGGGATGGAATTCCTGGCTCTGAGGGTGGGGAGGGGCTGGGCTGGAATTCCCAGAGCAGCTGTGGCTGCCCCTGGATCCCTGGAAGTGTCCAAGGCCAGGTTGGGACGGGGCTTGGATCCACCTGGGATAGTGGGAATTGCCCCTGCCACGGCAGGGGTGGAATGGGATCATCCTCGAGGCCCCTTCCCACCCAACCCATTCCATGATTTCCAGCCTCCAGGACACACTTCTGGTATCCTGGAGCCTCCTGAGATCTCCCGGCTCCCTCTGGCACTCGGGATCCTCCATTTCCGGGTGAGGAGCCTGAAGTTTCCCCCTGAAAATCTTAGAGGCATCAAAATTCCCACCCCACCAGGTCTCCCTTTGTTTATGTCCCAAAATTCCCCAAAACAAGGAACTCAAAAATCAAATTAATTGTTTGGATTTTTTTCTCCCCAGTAAAATATTTTTGGAGCAGAAAACGAATTTTTTTTTTAAATTTCCTTCAGAAAAAAACCCCTTTTTTAAACCAAAATGCAGGAATTTCAAATTGAATTGGAATTTGGAGCTTCAAAAAGCTGTTCTTACACAGGTCTTTGTTAGAACATAAATTAGGAGAAGTCCAAGAAATCCAAGAAGTTCCACATCCCATGGAATTCCTGCTGGATGTGGTTCAGTTCTTCTGGGTTTTAGTGAAAATAAATCCTGAAGAAATTCAGTGGAAACAGCGCATCATTTCCTGATCACTCTGGGAAGGAATTGTCGATCCTTAAAAAATTTTATCCCGGCTGAGTGGATTTTCCCATTTCCAGCAATTTTAGACCATTTGCTTCTCCGTATTTCCCCAGTCCATCCCAATCCAGGCGGTGCTGCTGGTGCTAGAATTTTGGGGTGGACTCGGCTCTTTGTTGGAGGCTTTGAGCAACGAAATTCCAGAGTTTGGGCTCCGCCAGCTGAGCCAAAGGTGATGGATTGATGATTCCCAAGGCTGGACATGCAACTGGAGCTCAGCTGTTCCAAAGACACGTCCAGCATTCCCAGCCTGGGAATGACCCTGCCAGGGGACGTGGGAAGCAGAAACTGACTCAAGATAAGGCCCCGTTACCTTTTCCCGCTGTTTTCTTGGAACGAAGATATCCATATATTCTGAACCCTTGACTTATCCCACTCTTTCCCGAGTTTTTTCCAACCACAAGCTTTCCCTCAGTTCTGGGTTTGGTTTCTTCCCATCCATCTTTTTTTTTTCCCTTTTTAGTTTTATTTTTTTTTTCCATTTTAACTCTCCCCTTTCCTTGCTCCTCTCTCATTCCCCCTCTCCCAAAAAAGAAAAACCAAAAAAACCAAGGGAATTTAAATTCCAACCGGTCGCGGATGTCAAAGCGGCGGGAGCGGCTCCAAAGGCACTTTTTGGGGAGTTCATCCAGAGGTCAAAGACGTTGGCAGCAGGACAAGGAAGAGGAAAAATCCTACCCGGGCCCTGCTGTGTCATCATCATCCCACTTGGCCGGAGCGGGATGGGACCGGAGAGAGGCAGGAATGTGGCTTTCCAAAGCCTCGGGATAAAAAAGCCGCCTCCAAGCCTTGGCTTTGGCCACCGGCATTTTGGGGTGGACCAGCAGGAGAGGGAATGGGAAGGGCAGCCAGGAAGAGCAGAAAGGGGATGTTTAGGGAATTCTGGATGGATGCAGCAGCTGTGGCTGTTCCAGGGGGATGTGGGGAGGATGGGAAAAGGGAAAAGTGGGATAGAGGGAGTATCAGGAGGGAGGAGAGGGGTGACGAAGTGGAGGGGACACCCGGGAGTGAGTCCCTGATAGGCAGGAAAATGTGAAGATCCAAGGAATTTCCATGCCTGCTCCTCCACAGGGCAAAAACTGGGATGTTCCCAGTTTTCGTCAGCTCATCCATGGATTGATGAGGTGCAGGTCAGCAAGGAGAGTGAATCCCTCTCCAAAGGGCAGAAAACATGGAGAGAATCTGGGAAAAACCCATGGAAGGGTGGAGGTTCTCACTCGAAAGAAGCATCCAGGAAATCATGGAGTTGTGGAATGGTTTGGGATGGAAGGTTTGGGACCTTAAATCCCATCTCATTCCAACCCTGACACCTTCCACTGGTCCAGGTGGAACCTGGCCTTGGGCACTTCCAGGCCTCAGTTCCTGGTTAGTTCCATGTCCAAGGAAAATATCCCTTTTGTGGAATCTTTCCAACTCATTTCATCCCATATTGATGGATGACATCAGTCATTCCATGTTTATCCAGGGTCAAGCATTGTCTTCATGGATAATCCCTTCCAGAACTGGGAATTTAAACAGGACCATCCTGCATTTTAAGATCAGCTCCCAGTTTCTCCATGTTTTCCCATCCAGGTTTTTCCCGGTTGCCAGGACACCTGGCAGTTCCATCAGGAGATGGTTTCCTGGCTGACAACATTCCAGCTCCAGCAGGAGGACACCCTTTGGAATGCTCATTCTGTTTATCTTCCATGGAAATGCTTCAAGAGGGGCTCCAAGTTTGGGTCTGGCAGGAATTGGGTAAATCAGGACGAGTTTATTCGGGATAGCTGGAATTCCAGAAGTGGATTTCAGTCTAGACCACTCCATCACCTTGGAATGGCAGGTGATCACATCATTCCTTTGATCCCATCCTCCTTCCAAAATCTGGGAATGGCAGCTCATAATTTAGGGATAACGGGGATAACCAGCCACACTCCCTCTGTCATTCCTCCCTAAATCCACTCTCCTTACTAAGCACGGAAAAGTTCTTGGACTTGCCTCAACTCACGAGGGAAGCTCCATGGAGACTCCTGGATTTGTTCTGAAGGAGCAAGAAGAGAAAGTCTTGGAGTTTTGGAATTTTTCTGCCTCCTATTAATAATAATAATCCATAAATTACCAGGATTTATGGAGGGGTCACCCAGAGTCTGGGCCTGGCTCTGGGAGAGGCTCCCGTGTGGGTGTGAGAACTTCTGGAAAAGGCCTCTGGAAACAATGAAGGAGACAGGAATTACATTCTTTTGGCAGAAAGGAGTCAACAGCTCCATCTTAAAAAAAAAAAAGTAAAACTCTACTGAAATAGATCCATGAAAAAAGTAAATCCAAGGACATTTTTCTCCGGACTCCAAAAATAAACCATTGGAAGATCCAGAGTTTGCTTCTTTTAAGAGTTTTTTTCCTCCCCCATCCCTGGACATTTGAACATCCAAGTTCTGGCAGTTCTCCTTAAAGAAAAGGTCCAGCTTTTATCCAAGCACTGACGGTAAAAAGCAGAGGGAAAACTGGGACGTTCCAGGGATTGGGAATGGGATCCATGGCCTTTCACCTGGACGTCGTCACCTCAGCCAGCCCAGCTCGGCACAGTTTGGGGAGGAGGTCCCAGCTTGTGTTCCTTGGAAAGATCCCCCTGAAAAGACCTTCATGGAACCATGGAATGGTTTGGGTTGGAAAGGACCTTAAATCCCATCCCATTCCCACCCTTTGCCATGTTCAGGGACATTTTCCACTATCCCAGGTGACCCCAAGCCCCAATGTCCAACCTGACCTTGGACGTTCCCAGGGATCTGGGGACAGCCACAGCTGCTCTGGGAATTCCATCCCAAGCCCTCCCCATCCTTCCAGCCAGGAATTCCTTCCCAATATCCCCTCTATCCCTGCCCTCTGGCAGTGGGAAACCATTCCCTGTGTCCTGTCACTCCAGGCCTTTCGAAGTTGTCCCTCTCCATTTTTTTTTGTAGCTCCCTTCAGGAAAGATCTCCCCGAAGGAAAAACCAGCTTTATTCCAACCACATCCCGCAATTCTCTGTTGGGATGTTCCTGGAGCAGGAAGGGACATGGATTGAAGCGGTGGAGGTTGCTCCAGCAATTCCCAAAAGCGGGAACCAGCTGGAATTTCCAATCCCAAATTAAAGCACACACAAATGGCCCTTAAGTGGGGAGATGGGGATTTGAGGAGCTGCTTCCTTTGGGCTCCAAAGCCTGGCTTAAAGGAAATTTAACTTCTAAATCCTAAACCTGGGCCTCTCCAGTCCTTTTGCGCTCCCCTAATCCAAGGAGCAGCACAAGGATCCCGCTCCGGAGGATGTGGAAAAGATAAAGATCTTAAGGACAGCGGGGGGCTGGAGATTGTAACGATGGAAGCCAAGGATCTGGGAGCAGGAGCGGGAATAAAAGAAATCAGATAATAATTGAGGGGGAATTTTGCCAGCAGTGTTCCTTGGCAGGCTCCTGCCATTTGGGATGGCGGGGTTCCCCACACCTTCCCAAATCCCGCGGGATTTGTGGATGCGGAACAAGCCCTCTCCAGTCCTCCGGCTCTTTGCTGTTTCCTCCTGCTGCTCCCGGCAGCTTTCCCGATGGCTCGGAGCTCTCCGGGCACGCATCAGAGCTTCTATATTTGCTCTCAGCCCCTGCCAAGATCAGCATTCCCACTCTATGGAAAAATATCCGTCAACCGGATATAAAGGAATGGTGCAAGGAATCAGAGCTGTGTCAAGGCAGCACAAATACGTTGTAGGAAAAAGTTGGCATCTTTTATTTTTCCACCTGGCATTTTTTTCCCTCGATTATCCAGGATAATGCTCAGGATCCTTGGAAGTCTCCTGATTTCAGCTCAAATTATTTCCACAGGCTGCTGGTGAGAGGGATGGGCCAGCTTGGGATAGATCCGGGAGCGTTCCAGGGAAACATCTCAGGGTTCAGGTGCTTATCTGGGCTTTTCCACCTGATCCAAGCTCCAAGGACTGGAGTGGGTAGGGAAGGGATGTGGCATTCCTGGGATGGTGACAAGGTGGGGATCAGGCACAGGTTGGACTCGATGACCTTGGAGAGCTTTTCCAGCCTCAGTGATTCTGGGATTCTGAGATTTTTCTCCTGCTGACGGGACTCTGTGAAGTGCTGAGCAGTGGCGCGACTCCGTGCACTGATGGAGGTGAAGGAACGGGAATGATCTCCAGGAATTCTTGAATCCCTCTGACATCATTCCACAGCTGCCGAGAGCAGAGCGCGAACAAGGGCGACGCAGTTCCAAGAAGCTGGAAAAAGGTTTAAATCGGGATGTTCATCCACATTCCTCTGCTCCGGCCCCTCCAAAATGAGCTTGGATTCCCTAAAAATCCTCAGGACAGTGGTGACACGTGGAAGTCACAGGGAGGGACACAAGGAAACGTGGTTGGAGTTTATCTGGAAGTGACACCCATTCCAAAGGGACAATGACAGTAAATTCCCCAGGTTCTGGGGTCTCCCAAAGCTCACCGGGGCTTTAGGGCCATCATGGGGTGATTTACAGTGGATCAGCCCCGGTGCAATCCCTGTCTTCACTTGGTATTCCCATGGGAAGTGCAAGGGATCAGGAATCCACGCGCATCCTCACGCTTTCCTTGCTTAGACTTTCCCCTTCAGGAAAAGTCCCTTGTTCGCTATTTTTTACCCCAAATATCCTGATAAATACACTCGGACACTCCAGCCACTTCCTTTGATCCCTAATTGGTTCCTGCTGGAGAGCTGGATACATCCAAGGCGCCGGAATTCAGATGCATGATTTGGATTTCGGGTCAGAAAAATTCCCCCGTTTCTGCTGGTGGCCTTGCGGAATTCCCAAGGTATCCAGGGCCCTTGATCCATGCTGTTATTCCCATCTGGACTATGCGGGAATGGGAGAGACACCTCTGAGCCCACAGTTATCCAAAAAAAGTAGGATTAGTAGGAAAAGGCTGTTTTGTTCTCCAATGGCCTCGTTCTTCCTTGTGCAGTAGGAACGAGTCTCACATTGGGAAGTTTTCCTTTGTTTTCCTCTGTCTTTGTGTCCAGTGTTATAAATTCCCCATTTTTGAAAGTTCCTTGGGGATTTTTCCGTTAGTTTTTGAACTGGTGCAGTTCCCGATCGGAGCTGTCGCTGAATCGTCTCCGCAGTTTTTTTTTTCAACAATATTTGAGGAAGGATTGGGATTAAGCCAAGCGGGAAACACGGATGGGGTTTAACCCCTCTGCCAGTGCCGGAGAATGGGACATCCTAATAATAATTGGAATAATCATGGAACAATTTGGGTGGGAAGGGACCTTAAATCCCATCCAGTTCCACCCCCTGGGATGGGCAGGGACACCTCCCACTATCCCAGGGTGCTCCAAGCCCTATCCAACCTGGCCTGGGAAATTCCAGGGATGTGGCAGCCACAACCTCACTCTTCCATCCTTATCCAAAGAATTCCACCCCAACATCTCATCCAAACCTTCCCTCCTCAGCTCCAGGCCATTCCCGTTGTCCCGTCATTCCATGCCATCCCTCTCCATTGAGCGATCCCGGGTTTGGCCCTCTGGAAAAGCAGGAAAAGCACATGGAGGAGGTGAAGTGAGGATCTGGGAGAAGCAGCCGTGTTTGGGTAGGAAAAGGCGAATGCGGAGTCCCATTCCCTGAGCCAACGATCGGAGCCAATGATCCAAGCGGGAGCACTGACCCGGAGCCGCCGTACAGAAGCTCTCCCTGAAAATCTGGCCCGGCTACTGAGGAAGTTCTTTCCTTTCTTTCTGGGAGAATCTTAATGGATGAAGAGATTCCAGATGGCCGGCAGCCACCTGCCACCGGGATTAACAGTCCGGGCGGGATGTAAAGCCTTGGGAAGAGCGCTCCGTGATGGTTCCTGCATGCACGGAAGCCAACGGAGCTTGGATGGAGCTAAATCCTCACCTTATTACCTTTCTGGGAATTCGGGAAGCATTACCCAGCATCCTCCTCGCCACAGCTCTGCCTTGAAAAACAATCCGCTTTGGAGCTCCGTGTCCCCTCAAGTGCCTGTATTCCTAGGATTTCACTCGGAACGGCAACATTTGGAATCCATTATCCAATCATTAATTTCCTCTGCTTTTCCCCCCAGCTTTTAATGCTGGATCCCGGCACTCCGTGGTCCAAGCAGCTTCACTCCACCGGTTTTCCTGCAGCTCCATCATTTTTTCCTACTCCAGGAGCCTGGGTTTGCTTGGAGCACGGATCCAAAGGTGTGTCCTGGCTGGAAAGTCCCAGAAGAAGATTCGATTCTCCCGGTTTTTCTACCCCAGGCTGGCCTCTGCCTCATCCAACCCCTCAGATTTCCTAAAAAAGGTACTACCTGAAGAAGAGAGTCTGGAAAAAAAAGCTCTGGGAAAAAAAGCCCCGGAAAGAAAACAAAGGCGATTTTCCCCTTTAAAAAGAGAAAGGAAATTTATTGCTGGAGTTTTGGGGAGAAATCCCGGGGCTGAGAATCAAGATCATAAAACCATGGAATCATGGAATAGTTTGGAAGGGAATTTAAAGCTCATCTCGTTCCACCCCCTGCCATGGGCATGGACACCTCCCACTATCCCAGGTGGATCCAACCTGGCCTTGGACATTTCCAGGGGTCCAGGGCCTCCACAGCTTCTCTGGGAAATCCATTCCAAGGCCTCCCTATCCTCAGAGGGAGGAATTTTTTTCCTAGTTTTTAATCTCAGGTTGTGTTACCACAGGCTTTGGTGCTTGCCAGGATAAGGTGCTCAGAGTCTGATCATTCCATCCCATTCCATCCCATCCCGAGATTCCACAAGGCGAATAAACTCCAAACCTTTCAGGAAAATCCAAATGTGCTTCCTCCATAAAATAGAGAGTTGGAATCTCCAGTCATCCAGGGGTGACATTTTCCCACAGTGGCTTTGAGGACAGAACTTTTCCTCTAAGCCTGGATTAGGGGACCAATCCAAACTTGGGATCTCCAGAATTCTGGGAGTGAGGTCTCTTGTGGATTGGTTGTGCCCGGAGGAGGTTCAGACACCAAAATTGGGCCCTAAAAAGAGGGAACATGGAATTATTAACTCCAAATTTCCCCAATTGTCGGGATTTTACGCTGCATGGATCCCATTCCTAAAGGAGAGATGGAAAAGAAGGAACGGGGAGGAATGCTGACCCAACTGGAAGCCAGTTTCCTGGGATTTTCTGGAACATCCAACAATTCCACATCAACGCCGTGGAGGGTTTGAAGACAACGCAGGAGCCAAATTCCTTCCCAGGTAAAACGAAGAGGAGAAAAGAGGGATTTAGGGAAAATATTCCCATCTAAATTCATCCAGAGTTGCAGACCAGGTACCGTAGGAATTTGGTTGAATCCCATCCATGGTCTGCTGAAATTTTGGGGCCATTTTCCCCTATTTGAAAGTTTCAAGGATTTTGCCACAGCAACCTTTGGAAATTTAACTGGGCTGCAAATCTTGGCCTGAATTTTGGGTGACGCCAACTTGTGCATTTTGAGAAGCAAATGCATCATGGATTTATGGAAAAAATGGGGTTGTGGGATGCAGGAGACTCGAGGGATCTCCCTGGATTTTCCACAGGGTCCCTGCAAAGCATTTGGTTGGATCTTTCCTCGTGCAGGACATCCATAGGAAGAATCTTTTGTTTTCTTTCCCTGCCGGAAAAAAGGTGGGAAAAGATTTGTGAATCCTTTTCCTCCTCTTTGTTCTGGACTACAAAATCCTGGAGATTTTCTGGTTTGGGGTGGGGGGGATGAACAGGAAGAAATTTTATGGAATTCTGGATCCCTGGGTTGTGGAGAACCACAGGGTGAGAGAGGCAGGTTGGGAGTTTGAAAGGGAAAACACCAAAACCAAGGGATTTTTCCATTTCCAAGAAAGGGATTACCCCAGAACTGAGAAACTTTTCTATTTTCAAGGTCTAAAAAATTCTTCAGGACCTGGAATATTTGTCACACACACAGAATTCTAGAGGAAAGGAACAACGCCTACGATATCTGGGAATAATGGGATGAAACGTCTCTCCAGGTAAACGAAAGGATCAGAAGCAGAGCCACATTTTGCTGCTTCAGCTGCAGGGTAACGGAATCTTGAAGTTTTAGGGCCAGTGGAAATTAAGCTTCAAATTAAGCCTCCAATTCAATGGAATTCCTGGCAGAATTCCACGCAAGAGGTCATGAAATCAAGGATTGATGTAGTGCTGTCGGGAGGGAAAGGGCACAGCCGAATTTAAATCATATTTAGATTAAAAAGCCGGAGCATCGAAAATATTTTCCTTTGAGCTTTACAGCACAATTAAGAACAGTTTAAGCTTTCAGTCCTGGTGGCTTTCACTCAGGCCTGTGGTTAACCAGAGGCTGGAGATAAATTCCCATTCCCTTGGCCTGGGAATGCCATCTCTGTTGGGATGGAGAATTATCCCTTCCTCCGAACAGCCCCCTTATCTTCCAATCTGCAGATCGCAGGGGCTCCCACAGAAGGAAATCTTTTATTAAGCTTTTTATTTTCCTTTGCTGCAGGCAGCAGACTAAATAAACTCCGGCCTAGGCTTTGCACGGTGTCTCTCCGTAGGCCGCATCCAAGAAATACAGACAATGCCGGTTTGCAGGAATGAAGGAATTTTAATAAAAACAACCCCAGTCCCCCCCTCCTTGTCAACTCCTTCGGCTGGATTGTCCTGAAGAATTTATTTCATTACTCTAAGTGCTGTTGACTTAGTGTTGGTTTCAGCACTTGGATTCTTGGATAGCCTGAATAAAATCCCGTTTTCCAAGATAAATACATTATGCAAAGGATGACCTTCGTGCCTGCGCTGCTCCGGCTGCTGACTCCGGCTGCTTCCTCCTTCTGAGGGGCTCTCGGAGTTTTGGAGCTGGATTTTGGGTTGGGTGGATGAGAACTCCGCAAACAACGGAGAGAAGGGGGGAAAATAAAAATGGAAAAGCTAGAGCCCATTCCCAGTGGAGGCAGAGACAGGGAAATGCCAGCTGGGATGGAGTGGAAGCGCTGCTTCCATGAATAGCCAAGGCTCCAAAGGTTTTTTCCTCTTAAAGGAAGTTTTTTGGACAGAAATAAGGCCCTGCCCTGCTGATTCCCTCAAAACGGAGCAGTTCTGGCTTTCAGGGAGGTGGGAATTTCCAAGGGGATTATCTATCCCTCGGAGGACAGAGGGAAAAGGGGGGATCTGAATTTTCCGGATGCAGGGAAAGGAGGGGAAGGATCTGGTCTTGGTGGGATCAGCGAGAACGTTGGGTTGGTTGTCCTCACCTCCCTGGAATTGCCTTTCCCAACTGGAATCGCTGAATGTTCTGGTCATTGGATATCACAAGGCCACAATGATCTCTGCTTTGCCCCTCGTGACTTCGTAAATCCAGGAAATCTCTGGATAATTCAGGCTGGAAAAACCCTCCAAGCCCATCCAGTCCAACCATTCTCCAGCACTACCAAGGCCATCACTGGCTCATGTCCCCAAGTGCCACATCCATATGGATTTTAATCCCTCCAAGAATGGGGACTTCACCCCTGGGAAGCTTCTTCCAGGCCTAGACAACTCTTTCCAGGGAGAAATTTTCCCAAATATCCGATCAAAACCTCCTCTGGCACATTTGAGGCCGTTTCTTCTCATCCTAAATGACAAAATTATTCCTTATGTCAAGAATTTTGCGGGATTTTTTAGGAAAACTCCCCTTGCCTGATACAAACCACTGCCTCTTCCTGATTGGTTTCCAATTTCTTTCATCACAGGATTCCAGCCGATTTCTCCTTGATCCTAAGAACTCCCAAACAATCCGGTGTCAGCTTCTGTCATCAGATCCCGACTATTCCAGGCAAACTCCAGGAGCTTCGGTTTCTCCTAATGAGCCTGAGGCTTAACGAGCCTCTAACTTGATATTCCTGTTAAATGAAAGAAGATGGAGAGGAGATGGTGGAAAAGCAGGAAAACATCGGGAATGCTTCCCAGTACTGCGTGGTTAAAAGGAGGAGCCGAAATCCTGGAATTTCTTCGTTTCGAGTGACCACTTTTGATCCAAAAAGTAGCTGAGGGATGTGACTCCAACTTTCCCAAATCCATGTGGGGAGGTCCAGGCCTGGAAAATGACCCATAGGAGCAGATTTCCTCCTCCTCATCTTCCCATCCTTCATCCTTTGTGACTCACGGCTTCCTCCCATCCCAACAATCAGCCTTTCCTCCTCCCTCCGTGCCCTTTCAAACCCAATTTTCCCAATTTCTCAGAAAACGGAGTCTCTCTTTCAGTCGAGCTCAGCTTCTGGGCTGTCGGCTTATTCGATCCAGCACAGTTTTAGGAAGGAATAGGCACGGGAAGGGAAGAAGATGATTGGATCCAAGAGAAGAATCATGTCCAGCAAAAATTACAGGAAAAAGAAGCGTGGGAAGGCAGAACATGAATCAGATTTTGGCCCGGGAAGCAGCTTCCACCTCCTTATTCTTCAGGAAAGAGAGAATTTGGGTAACTGGGAGAGGCCATCGGAATTTTAGTTCACGTCTTCCCGAAAGGAAGACCCTCAGATGAATCCTGGCAAACAAGTTTAGCCCAAACAGAGGAGAGGAGTTTCTGTGGAATCATTGACGGTATTTTCCGGAAAACTGAATTCGTGCGGAGCCGTTTCCCACCCTGAAATCCCACCCAGAAAACGCTCCTTTGCTTAATTCCTCTGGAATCTGAGCAGTAATGGTAGTGAATTTTTAGGGAAAGTTTTTCAAGGATGGGTTGGTCTCATCCCAGCTTGGAGGAGATTCCAGCCTTTTGGACTCCTCACCTGCCTGGTTCTGCTCCTTCAGGTTCTACCAACTCCTGGGTGCAGCTACTCCTGGTGTAACTCCTGGGTGTAGCTACAACCACTTCGGAGCAGGATGGTGAGAGAGGAAAACTTGGAGGAGAAAGGCCCCAAAAAGCATTTCATGACCTGACAGCAAAAAAGCAATAAAATTGGCTCTGGAAAAGGAAGAAAAATCCTGTGATTGACAAGAACAATCCATTTCTCCGTCCAGGAGCAGCATTCATGGTCTTCCAACACGGATCCAGGATGATCCTGGACTTTGGTGCAGTCTCGTGCTCCAAAGTTTGGTAGATCCAGGGTGCTGGTCCAAAATTAATCTAGGGTGGGGATGAACAGCTGGAGCAGCCCTAGGATTAGGATTTGGGATGCTCTGGATGAAGCTGGAATGGCCCAGCCCAGAACCCCACCTGCCCTGGGCTGATCCCACAGTTCGGGCAGCAGGAAAGGTGGGAATTGTGCCCCTGGGCCCCCTCAGATCAGACCCCACCTGCAGAGCTGCCCCAGCCCTGGGGCCAACAGCAGAAGGACGTGGAGCTGCTGGAGCAAATCCAGAGGAGGCCACGGAGCTGATCCGAGGGTTCTGGAGCCCCTCTGCTCTGGAGCCAGGCTGGGAGAGCTGGGAATGTTCCCCTGGAGAAGGGAAGGCTCCAGGGAGAGCTCCGAGCCCCTTGCAGGGCCTCAAGGGGCTCCAGGAGAGCTGGAGAGGGACTGGGGCCAAGGCATGGAGGGACAGGAGCCAGGGAATGGCTTCCCAGTGGGCAAGGGGAGCTTGGGGTGGGATGTTGGGAAGGAATTGGTGTGTGTGAGGGTGGGGAGGGGCTGGGCTGGAATTGCCAGAGCAGCTGTGGCTGTCCCTGGATCCCTGGCAGTGCCCAAGGCCAGGTTGGACACTGAGGCTTGGATCCACCTGGGACGGTGGGAGCTGTCCCTGCCCATGGATGGGGTGGGAATGGAATGATCTTTAAGATCCCCTCCCACCCAAACCATTCCATGATTCCCTGATTATTTCCCATGGATGAGGCAGTTCTGGATATCGTGAGGTTGCTCACCCATCACCCCTGGTCACGGCAAATTTTATTCCCTCAGTAGTGCTGAAACATTTTCTCCTCTTTCCACTTCAAGTTTGATCCCTTCGATCTTGAATTTCACTTCCTTGGAGCAGGCTAAGAAATTCCATCCTGGGAACATTTGAATATTCTGGATGTGACTCCTGTGACACATCCAGGGCTCGTTCCTGCCTGGATAATTATTCCTTCCGCTCCAAATCTTGGTGTGTTTTCTGAGCTGAGTGAATTGTGCAGGAGCAGATGTTCCAAGCAGCCATTCCCAAAGATTTTTACCTCCATGTTCATTCCAAGGCAGAGGATTTTTTGGGATTGACATGCAGGGATAACCAAGATATTCCAAAAATATCGACGCTTTTTAGGCATTTTCACTTCCAAATTCCCAATTCCCTTCAATTTTGAAGCTTCATCTCAAACACTTAAGAAAAATTCAAGCCTTTTCTACAGAGTTCTGCTTCCCAAAATGACAAATCCAAATCACTGGAAACTCTGGAATATATTGATTAATATGGATACGAGATGGCCAAAACCAAGAAACCTTAAAAATCACCAATTTGAGAAGAGCAGGAGTGTTTTTTAGGAGTTTTCCTGTTAAAAAAGAGCCTTTTCCTGCTGGAATTGTCATCCTGTGGGATGTAAAATCCAAACTGTATCCGTTTGCCATTCCAGCCTTGTGGCACTTGGATTTCCTCCGGAAAACAACAAACGAATGCTGTTACAAATGGGGATTTTCCCACATGGATCCCTCAGCAATTTCCAGACTTTTTTCCATGAAGTACTTTTAAAATTTCAGAAGAATTTGCATCAGACAGGAGAGGAGAAGAAAAATCCAATCCTGCCTGAATCATCCATGAATATATTCAAGTATCCAAACAGATCTCCGGGTGGGAACGGAGAAATTCAGCTTTTACGCACGGAACGAACCAGGTAAGAACAATTCACAGAGTTTTAATTCCACTTCCCTCTTGGGTCTGCCCTTGCACAGAGATTTCTGGACTAGGATTTAATGGAGAGCCCTTAAAGCCACCAAAGGACACACTGGAGGGAATCCCAGCTCCAAAGGTTGTGCTGCCAAAGGGACCAGAGGTTGGGAATGACATCAACCTCCTCCTATGGGATTTGTAGCCGTAGGTCCTTGGCTTCGTGGCTCCCAAAAGTCCAGAGGGTTCTCAGAGATTCGCTGGAATTAAGGATGGAAAAGCCCCATCCTTCTGGGTCGCTCGGTCCATCCGCTAACCCCGGGATTTTCCGGATTCTGCGGCCCCCAGGGCTTTGTCCTGTCCCTCAAGTCAAGGGGCTTCCACCCTTCCACCATTCCCACCAGGACACCATTCCAAAGCTCCACACATTCCCTTACAAATATTTTCCTGAGGGCTCATCCCACTTTTTTTTTCCCTTCATTGCATCTCGGGGCCATCTTCCTGGAAATCCTTCCGCTCCCGCCTCCGTGAGTTTGGGATCGAGGGTGTCTTTGGATGTGTGGATGTCTATATATGGTTTGATCCCATTCCTCGTTATCCATGACCTTGGACCAGACAGGGGATGTGGAGGGACTTCCTTCCCTACAAATCCTTTTCGAGGCTTGGCCGCAGTTGTTGGAAGCAGTGAGAGGCTCTTTGGGAACGGTATTCCCGGGAGTGGGATGTTCTCCTAAAGAAATCATATGGAAAGGACCCCAGGGCTGCTCCCCTCTGTCCAGCAAAGTCCTGTGGCCACACAGGGAATAAAATCCTGGACATGAAAGGAATCATGTCACAGTGATGACACTGAGCAATCGGAATTTATCAGAAATCATGGAATGTTTTGGGTCGGAAGAGACCTTAAATCCCATCTCATTCCACAATTTCTGTGGGCAGGGACACCTCCCACTATCCCAGGTGGATCCAAACCCCGTCCAACCCGGATCTGGACACTTCCAGGGATGGAACACCACCAGCTTCCCCAGGCAGTTTAAATTACATTTAAATTTAATTTAATTTAAGTGTTTTAATTCTCTAACAAGTTTCTCCTTTTCCTTCAGTTCCTCATTTTCTTGTGGAAAACCGATGAGGATTGGGATGACCTCAACTCCTCTTCCCACCAGGCTCTGTGGGAATGCTGCTGTGTGGATATGCCGGGACAAAGAAACCTCTCAACTCCTCAACATCCCGCTCTTCCAGTGGCTTCTCGGGAGGGCCAAACTTCCCCTCGCAAATCTGGGAAAGGAAGGATCTGTCGGAAAACGTTATCGGTGGAAATATTCGGAGCCATCAGAGATATGTGGACACCTAATTTCCAAATATTTCCTTGCAAGCTGAGCAACCGAATTCCTTTGGCATCTTCGGGAGCGATCTGAGCTCCGGAATGCGAAGCTGCTCTCCAAGAAAGACTCGGGACACGGAGTTGGGACTTTCAGGCTGGGGCAGGGGAGTGGGGAGCAGCCTGACACGGCTGTTTTCTTTTCCAACAACAGCCGTCTCCCGCAGATTTGGGATAAAGCCGGGGAATCCTGGGGTGCCGAGGGCCCGCGTGGAGCCCTGGCCCGGGAATTTTCTTGCTGGGAGTGTGAGTGGGCTGGAAGAAAAATACACAAGTGCTCCGGAGGAGTAAACGCTAAACAATCCTTAAAAAAACACCCCGGCCGCAGCCGTCCCCGCGCTTCCCGAGGCCAGGCCACCGCAGGGAGTGGGATGAGAAGGATCCTGTGGTGACTCCGGCCGGAGAAGGCAGCAGTGACACGGCTTAGCAGGGAGAAGGAACTTGAGGAATGGGCGAAAGCTGTGAGGGATGCATCCATGGAAAGGGAATGCGCTGCTCCGGCCAAGTTCACTGCCAGGGCTGCCTGCGCGGCTTCCCGTGAAATCTCTCCCGCTCGGAGAACAAGGATTTGGCTTTTTAATGGAATTTTGTCCCCCCGGCTTTTTGACCTCCTGAATTCCCCCCGCAGCCGGAGCATCTCCGGCGTTGCTCTGGATGCTGCCTGTGTCTTACCTGATCCGTGGTTTACCTTGTGGGGCTGCCGGCTGTTCCGAGGGTTGGGAATGTTCATTCCGGAGGCTGGGATGTGACACCTGAACCCTGGATACTGTGTGGGAATATTTTCCGGCCTGATTGCTGCCACTCATTTTTACCAGGATCAAAGACATCCTTCATCACCCTCTCTGTGTCCCAAATCCCCCTTTTCCTTGGGAGCTCTGCTTATTCCCAAGGTTTTTCCCCTCACCATCCCCTTCCCGTGGCTGAGCCACTGCTGTGCCCATGGGAAATTCCTAGAATTTCCCGTCCTTGCACACTCTGGGATCTGGTTTTCCAGCCTCATGAGCTCATGAGCTGAGCCATCATTTTAGAGGAAAAGGAGGGATAAGGTAGAGAAGGAAATCCAGAGGCAGAGTTGGAGATGCTGATCCTCATCATCCCTGCTGGAATTCTTTGGGTTGGGAAGGAGCTTAAATCCCGTCCCATTCCAACCCCATTCCATGGGCAGGGACATCTCCCACTATTCCAGGCTACTCCAAGCCCTGTCCAACGTGGCCTTGGACACTACCAGCCACAACTTCCCGGTACTCCCAGCTAAGGAGCCCTCGCTTCTTCATGGGATGATTATTCCAGAGGGTGACATTCCTGATTTCCAGGAAGATTTCCTGGATGCTCAACCTCAGTTTCCAGGCTCCAGCTTTAGGTTCACTCCCAAATCCTTTCCCTTCGTACTCATCCGATTATTACACCGGAGTCACAGCTCACACTTCCACAGTGGGAATTCCCAGGATTCCCGTTCTTTTGGAAGGTCTGGCACAACTTTCCGTTTTCCCAGATCTCCTGCTCTCACCCCAATTCCTCAGATTCAGAAATCCAATTTGCTCCCTTGTAACTCTCCTATTCCAAGCCCATTTCTTATCCAGTTTTCCATATATTTCCCTATTTCTTCCCTACCAGGAGCTACTTTTACAGGTTAATTCCCAATTTCTCTAACACATTTCCCTTCTTTTTTTCCCCTCCTTGTTTTTGTTTGCCTCCTTTCCCTGCTGATGGAATGTTGTGAGGAATTCCAGCTCTCCCAGAGGCCTGTCCCTCCTTTTCTCCCAAAACATTGTTCCAAGCACATTTTTAAGCTGCTTATCCCCGAATTCCAGCTCAGGCTGGAATCTTTTCCCTCAGAGTGTTCTTATTTGTTGCTTCCCGCTTGGAGTTTCCCACCTCA
The DNA here is from genome assembly GCA_013398115.1 of Falcunculus frontatus. Lineage (NCBI taxonomy): Eukaryota > Metazoa > Chordata > Aves > Passeriformes > Falcunculus > Falcunculus frontatus. Next base: position 190,119 of record VZRV01002227.1, read on the forward strand.
TTTTCCCTCCCTGACTTACCCTGGAATTACCTTTGGGTGCCCTCTCAGCTCCCTCACCCTCAGGAAAATCACTCCCTGTGCCCCTCCAGAATGGATTTTCCTGGTGTTTTCCCACATCTTCATCCCCCTCCCAGCCCTTCCCTTGCTAGAATTCCTCCTGTGCCAAACTCCTTTCTCCCAGTTAATTATCCCTTCATCCCGGGAGCCTACCATCCTGGAATCCCGCCAGGCTGCCTGATACTCCTTTTATTTGATTTTTTTTCTTTTTGCATCCATGACTTTTTTTATTCCCCACTTCTCCTCGCTGCTTTCTTCTCCCTCCTCTCACCTTCTGTTTTAACAATGCCGCTGGATCGTGTTCTCCCGACTGGAATTTTTCCAAAAGGCCGGAATTGAAGCAGAAATGTTCCAATGGCTGGTTTTCCATCCTTTTTTTTTTTAATTTTTTATCCCCAAGGAGAGGTGAAGTCTGGTCAGTTTTCCCGAGGTTCTTCTCGGTGTTTTCCATCGATTATGAGCCCAGATGGGCAAGAATTCCGATGGCATCCTGGCCTTTATCCAAAATAGAGTGGAAGCAGGAGCAGGGAATGATGGCACTGCTGGGACACCTCAAATCCTGGGCTTGGTTCTGGGCTCCTCTTGGAAAGAAGGACCTGGAGGGGCTGGAGCGTGTCCAGGGAAGGGAACGGAGCTGGGAAGGGGCTGGAGAATTCCTGAGGGAGCTGGGAAAGGGGCTCAGCCTGGAGAAAAGGAGGATCCAGAGGGATCCTTTTCCCTCTCTGAAATTCCCAGATGGGAGGGGTCAGACAGGTGGGAATTGGGATCTGCTCCCAGGGAACAACAGGAAAAGAGGGAACGGCCTCAAGCTGTGCCAGAAGAGGCTCAGGTTGGACATCAGCGGGAATTTCCTCATGGAAAGGGTGGTCAGGCCTTGGAAGTGCCCAGGGAGGTTTGGAATCCCCATCCCTGAAGGTGTCCAAGGAATTTCTAGACGTGGCACTCGGTGCCGAGGTGGAGATTGGGCACAGCTTGGACTGGATGACCTTGGAGGGCTTTTCCAACCTCAATTATCCTGGGATTCTGTGGTTACAACCCTGCTAGGGAAGGATGTAAGAAGATCCAAGAAAGATTTTATTTCCTCTTTTTTTTTTTTTGGGTTTTTTTTTAGGAGATCATGGAAAGGGAAGGAAAAGGGGAAAAAAAACCATGGAGCAGGAATGGAGCTGGGGACAGACATGGCCCAGGAGAGGCGGAAGGAGGGACAAAAACCATTCCAGCTGCTCCTGGCACAGCCCAGTTTCCTCTGGAATATCCTGGAATCTCCTCCAGTGTGTCCTGTACTGGAAAAGCTCCAGATGCTTCTTCCCAGCCTGGTATCCATAAATCTTAATCCTGGACTTCCAGGAGCTGTGCTGGCCCATTCCCAAAACATTTGAGGGAAAGGGATGCACAGAGGAGCCTGCAATCCCAGATTTCCCAGTTCCTTTGCATTCTCAGGGATATCGGTTAGGAAAAGGACTCCTATTTCCTCTGGATTTCGGGATGAATAATTCCATGGTCATGTGTCACCTTCGGAATCAGAGCTGGATGTTCCCGGTGCCAAAAATGAGAGAAGTTCAGTTTTCTTCCCTTTTTTTTTCACCAAAACCTCTCAAATCCCAGAATTTTCAACAAAGAAAACGTATTTTGAGGAAAAACGAGAATTTTTTTGCATTTAATGACAATTAAAAGTTTGAAAAGGAAAATTTATCCCAAATCATCAGAATCCTGATCCAAAGAATATTTTTAGGATGTGTCCACCTAAGATCTTTAAATGTCAATAAAAACAGAGAGGAATGGCTCCATAAAAATGAAGGATTTTGCTTCCAACACGTCTGGATTTTCCTTTAAAAAAATACAATTCATACAGCTGGGGGTTAAATCCAAAAAAAAGTTTGGAAGATTTTTCCTGGAAAGAAGGATGAATCCTTTAAAATTGCTCCCCCTGGGATGTGCCTCCTTCTCCATAGGCTGAGGCCTTTGCCTTAAGGTTTGATGTTTTTCCAAAATTTGGGATAAACAAAGACAGGGATAAAACACCGGGATAAGGTCATCCCATCTCCCGGGGATAAGGGATGAGGCGTTTAATTGGGAATTAATGGGGTTGAAAATAAAGAAGTGGGACAGGGCTAAATAAAATTAAAATATAAATAAACAGAGGCCCTCGGAATGACAGCAGGGCTTGGATGAATCCCAGGAATTAAATCTTGGAAAAGGAATTTGCAAAGCAGCTCCTTTGGAAGAGAGGAGAAGGTGGGAAAGGTGGGATGATCCGGTTTCCTTCCATGGTTCCTCTCTCCATGGAGGGAAATCCTTAAAAATGCCTGGAGCTGTTTCCTTTGGAGATCTTTAGGATTCAACAGCTCCAGGAATCCTGAACTCTGCTCCAGGGAATTGGAGCTGGATGAGAACTGGGTTTGGTGATGTAGGGACAGTTCCAAACTTCCACTGCTCTGTCCCACCTGCCAGAGCCAGTCTAGTCCTGGACACTAAAATCACGGAATCGTGGAATGAATCATGGAATCATGGAATGGGTTGGGTGGGAAGGGACCTCAAATCCCATCCCATTCCAGCCCCATCCATGGGCAGGGACAGCTCCCACTGTCCCAGGTGGATCCAAGCCCCTGTGTCCAACCTGGCCTTGGACACTGCCAGGGATCCAGGGACAGCCACAGCTGCTCTGGGAATTCCAGCCCAGCCCCTCCCCACCCTCACACCCACCAATTCCTTCCCAACATCCCACCCCAAGCTCCCCTTGCCCACTGGGAAGCCATTCCCTGGCTCCTGTCCCTCCATGCCTTGGCCCCAGTCCCTCTCCCGTTTTCTTGGACAGGGCTTGGAGCCCCCTGGGATCATGGAAGGTGTCTCTTGTCAGCAGGGTTGGAATGAGAAGATCCTTAAGGTCCCTTCCAACCCAACCCATTCCATGATTTTATGATTCCACAATTCCAGGCCCTTGACCTGGAATTCCACAGACCTGTGGAACCAGGTCTCTATATCCATATGTTTTTCTACATGGAAAACCATCAGGGAATATAGTCCCAGAGCCAGACAAGCCTCAGCAGCTTCTCCATAGTGTCCCAGATCCCAAATTTTCCTGTGGGATTCACATTCCCAGCTCCAATGGAGTTTTGGGTGCAGCTCCTTGTCTGCCATCGGAGCACTGGGATTATTCTCCCATTCCGTATCCCAGCAGAGAGGGGAGAACAAGGATCACTTCTGGAATATATTCCCATTATCTTTTTCCTCCAGCCTTTCCGGAGCTCATCTACTGGCCAAGGCTCCCAAAAACCATCCCACTGGAATATCATGATCCCACTCTTTCCTGGCCTCATCCAACATCCCACTTTTCCGACTTCAGCATCCCACTTGTAACCCTTTCCCTGCTGTCATAGCTCTCAATCCCTAGGGCAGAGCTCAGGCATTGATCCCTCAGTTCCAGGCATGTGTGTATTCCCGGGAATTCCCTGTTCTGTTCCTTTTCCATGCTGCACTTCCCAGGAGCGGTCATGGAATTATGGCCCTTTCCCAGACTGGGATCTGCTTCCCAGCTTTTCCCAGGCTAGCTGGGAGACAGGAATGTCGTCTTCTCCAGCATCTCCTGAATCCAAGCGGAGCTTCCCCCACTTGGAACCCCTGGAATCATTCCGGAGGCACATCCTGACCTCTGTGTCTGGATGTCCCAGTGTTGTCTCCCATCCCAAAAATGCTGTGAGGAAATGCCATCCAATGATCCAGAGAGGAATATCCACATGGAAAACTCCCTCTAAAGCAACAGAATCCATCCAGGGTGTTATCCCTGGCTTTTCCCCATGGGAAGGGGCCCAGCTGCATTCCCAGTTTGGTTTCCCTCCATGCTGATGTTTATCCTTGGATTGGTCCCTCCATCCCAACTTTCCTCATTGTAAGGAATTAACTCCCGGGCCCCACCTGGATGTTACAAAATGCTCTCGTGGTATAGTGGATACATCTGGAAAACCAGCAATTCCTTGGAATATTTTCCAGGAAGATCCATCAGGAATACTCTGAGGTTCAGTTTGGAAGTTGAGGAGGTGGATGGATCTCTGGATTTCACCCCCTTGGGCCACAGAAATCTGGGATGGATCGATAATTTCCAAGGAATCTCCGAAGATTTCAATCCTAGAAAACCAATTTCGTCTGTGCTCCTTGGCGAATTCCATGAGGAAAATTCCCTCAGGGAGTCACAGCTCCACTGGGCCACCTTTAGGAATCCAAAAGGGTTAAAAACCTTGGGAATAAGCACCTCGAGAGGTGCTTCCAAAGCACCTTCTCAGGAAATACACCTGGAGCAGCTTGGGCTGGATACCTAAGGCTCCATTCTTCTGTGAAACCTCAGGATAGTTGGGATGGAGATCCCAAAGAGAATCCAGCTTTTCCAAAGCCACAGATCCAGTGGGAAGGAGCTTCTTTAGCCCTGACCCAATCTTTCTCTGGGAATTTGAAGCCCTCTGGGAAAGCCACAAGGATTCACTGGATGGCTGTGGGTCGTTTTTCCATCAGGATCACCCACATCCCTTTTCCTCACATCCCATCCTTGCTCTCTTCCCACTTTTTTGGATATTAAAGGAATCACGCAAAGATAAAGCCAATCCCTGGACTTGGAGCTCTTCCTCCTGGAGCTGAGGGGATTTTTCCTTTCGTTTGGTTCTTGTTGAGGCACGTTCCGCATGGATCTTTTTCCCAAATCCCATTGGAATTGCCTGGCTATGGAGTGCGGGCCATTGCTGCCCTCTACTGGGGGGAGCCAGAAGTTCCCAGCTCCACACCCCAATCCCGGGGATGAATCCAGGGGTATCCCTCCCCTTTTTCAGGATTTCGGGTCTCCTCTTGGCAGATCTTCAGCGCATGGAGCATCTCCGTGAGGTTTGTGTTGGGTTAAGGGTAAGGAAAACCCCTGGAATTAGAGGTTTGGTGGCCTATTCCCAAGGTTTTTAATCCTTTTGGATTCCCAAAGGTGTCCCAGTGGAGCTGTGACTCCCTGAGGGAATTTTCCTCATGGAATTCTCCAAGGAGCACAGACAAAATTGGTTTTCTAGGATTGAAATCTTCGGAGATTCCTTGGAAATTATCCATCCATCCCAGATTTCTGTGGCCCACAGGGTGAAATGCAGAGATGAATCCTCCCTCCTCTGCCTCCAAACTCAACCTTAGAGCATCCCTGATGCATCTTGCCACAAAATATTCCAAGGAATGGCTGGTTTTTCCTGGTATTTCCACTAAACCACAGAAGCATTTGGTAATAGCTCATGAGATAATTAATCACAATTAATCACAATTAATCATAATTAATCCTACTGGCAAGTCACAGTCAGAGAAAACTCACAGGAATCATCATTCCTGGAAAAAATATTCATGGAATTCAGAAGACGCCGTATTCCAGGTTTGCCTGGAATTTTCTGGATCACCTTAACCAGATCATTTAGGAGCTGCATCACAGCCAACAGCTGCTCAGCATCCGTTTTCCAAGGAGTTTTCCAAGGAAAAGAAGGGCACAATATCCCTGGATGAGGTCAGAGGAGCAGATCAGGAAATCACAGATGCTCCTACCAGGAAAAATTCCTGGAGGAAAATAAACCAGGATCAGGATAACCCAACCAAAGGAAAACTCCCATGGGCAGCACCAACCTCCAATGCTGGAGCTGTGATATTCCCACTCCTCAGGATCATCCAGAAAAGGGCTCCAGGGAGTTCATTTATCCACGGATTTATTTAATTGTTTTAAGGAGCTTTTCCATTCAAGTCCAGGCCTGGGAAGGGTCCAGGTGGAAGCTATGGAAAAGTTCGTGGTTTTAACAAACAAACTCCTTGGAGAAGCTGCTCCAAAGTTTTGGACACAGACGTGAATCCAAACGGGGAAAAATCCTTGGCTGTGTCTCAGTTTCCCTCTCTCCGAGGGGTGGATTCTGAACTAAAGCCCAATCCTGGGCTTGCCTGGGCTGGGCTTAAGAGCTGGGCTTTTCTCTCTCTAGATTCGGGATTCAAACCTGGAGTTTATCCCGAGTGCTTTTCCCACCTGCAATCCATGTGGGATGGGGAGACAACCCAAAATCCCTTTATCCAGGTGAATTCACGTCCCAAATCCTTATCCTTCTATCTCCCCCTGGGATGTGGTCGCTGCTCCCTGCAAACAGCCTGGAAAGGATTTATTCCAAGGATTTTATTCCCTGGATTCCAAGCTTTAGTGGATCTGTAGCACTTTTGGAGCAAACAGGAAAAATATGTTCCTGGAGGGAAATAAAGGGAACTCCAAGGAAAATATTTTCCAGCATAAATCTCAGAGGTGGAGAAAGAAAGGAGGGAACTCCATGGGATTTTCAGTTGCTTCCAGAGGAAATCCCCCATTTTTTCAATCCAAATGGACAAAAGGAATGGGTTTTTTTCCTGGGAATTATTGAGTTCAAAGCTCTGTTAATTAATGAAAATTAATTGGCTTAAATGGAGTGGCAAAGGTCAGGTGTGTTTTCCAGTGGTTGGAATGTTTTTTTCCAGCCCATCTTGGATCATCCTGAGTTATCCCACCTGTTCTTCCACACAAAATCTCCCTCAGCACATCCAGGCCTTTTCCTTCATTCCAATTCATCCCTTAAATTCCTTATCAAGAGGAATTTGGTTCTCATGGGTTTTTGCTCGGCTCTGCTGGGAAAGATTCCAGCAGCAAAGACGGATTTTCCAGGATCCCAGTGTACTTCTTCTTTGTTTCCATCCCAGGGCTGGATTCAGGCTGGGAGAGCTGGGAATGTTCCCCTGGAGAAGGGCAGGCTCCAGGGAGAGCTCCGAGCCCCTCGCAGGGCCTCAAGGGGCTCCAGGAGAGCTGGAGAGGGACTGGGGCCAAGGCATGGAGGGACAGCAGCCAGGGAATGGCTTCCCAGTGGGCAAGGGGAGCTTGGGGTGGGATGTTGGGAAGGAATTGGTGTGTGTGAGGGTGGGGAGGGGCTGGGCTGGAATTCCCAGAGCAGCTGTGGCTGTCCCTGGATCCCTGGCAGTGTCCAAGGCCAGGTTGGACATTGGGGCTTGGATCCACCCTGGGACAGTGGGAGGTGAGGTGGGAATGAGATGATCCTTAAGGTCCTTCCCAACCCAAACCAGTCTGGGATAATTCCATGATTTTGGATGTGGCTCCCATACCTCTGCACCACAGAACCTCAGAGAGTTTTTAATTCCCTTCTTTCCAAGAGTGAAATCCTTTCCCAATTCCACCAAAAGAAGACTTTGCTCCCCTTTGTCACCTCAGGAAATTCCCTCGTCCCCAAGCCAGACTCGGAAAAGTTTCAAAGGAGCCCTGGAGACAGCGGGGCCACAAATTCCTCTGGAATGAAAAGACCAATGGAGCATCCCCGAGCCCTGAAGTCCAGACGGATTTGATGGATTCCATCCGTAGGGTTGTGCTTCCAAGTAATTTCCCTTCACAACAGCATGGCCTGATCCCAACCGGAGCCAGATTGAGCCGGCTCCTGACCCCCAGCTGGGATTGCTACACCCAAAATTATTTCAGGGAATGCACAAACAATTCTGGAGCCTGGCTGGGGGTGCCACCAATTCCAGCGGCACTGAAAATCCGGGATATTTGGATTTGGTGTTTGTAGCCGGAGGAGGGAAAGATCTTTCTTGGGAAAGATCTGGGGTTTGGAACGTTCTGGTGGCTTTTCTTGCTGCCGAGGCTGGGAGGCACCATTCCCAAAATATTGATGTCAGCTTGGTCTTGACCTCTCCTGCAAGACGAGGAAGTAATTCCATGTTTTCTGAAGAAAAAGCTCTGGGAACAAACAGCAAAACTCTCTGGGAATACGGCAAAAAAGGGATGGTTCCTTTGGGTCCTGCCACTACTCACCACTTCATGGCACCACGGTGCCGGATTTGGGATAGGACAGGGATAACAACTCCTGGAAGGAGCTTCTGTGTCAATCCACACTATGTGGAAAAATGGGAATAACAGCTTTGAGAGCTTTTCTAGAGAAGCTGTGGCCCTGGATCCCTGGAAGTGTCCAAGGCCGGGTTGGATAAGGCTAAGATCCACCTGGGATAGTGGGAGGCCTCCCTGCCCATGGATGGGATGGGAATGGGAATGGGATGGGATTTAAGGTCTCTTCCCACCAAAACCATCCTAGAATTCTGGAGCCCCTCTGACGCAGAGCTGGGCTGGGAATGCTGGGAATGTTCCCCTGGAGAAGGGAAGGCTCCAGGGAGAGCTCCGAGCCCCTTGCAGGGCCTCAAGGGGCTCCAGGAGAGCTGGAGAGGGACTGGGGCCAAGGCATGGAGGGACAGGAGCCAGGGAATGGCTTCCCAGTGGGCAAGGGGAGCTTGGGGTGGGATGTTGGGAAGGAATTGGTGTGTGTGAGGGTGGGGAGGGGCTGGGCTGGAATTCCCAGAGCAGCTGTGGCTGTCCCTGGATCCCTGGAAGTGTCCAAGGCCAAGATGGATGAGGCTTGGATCCACCTGGGATAGTGGGAAGTGCCCTTGCCCATGGATGGGCTGGAATGGGACGGGATTTAAGGTCCCTTCCCACCCAAACCATTCCATGATTCTGTGATTTCCACATGTTTACATAAAACATCATTCGAATGGATAAGGATCAAATCCGCTCAGCAAAGTTGGAATTCTTCAGGAAAATCAAACTTTCCCTGCACTGCTCAGCTCCTCTAAGGAATTGCTGACAGCGCTGCTGGTTTAGGGGACAAAAAAAAATTCCCACATCCCTCAGATTACTGGGAAAAAAAAGACTCATTTGCTCCCAGAAAGTTGAGTCAGGGGTTATCTTAGTGCATCCAATTTTCCTATGGAAGGAGCATTTCCCAGCCGGAGCAGGGCCACCATGAACATGTCCAGAACAATTCCTTTCAGGATGCAACCTTTGGAGTGGCCAGGAATGTGCGAAACATCAAATCCAGGAGTGGTTTCCCAGCCCGCTCCCTGTGGTTCCTCTTGTTGGCTCCTCAGGAATGTTCCTGGAGGAGGGAAGGCTCCGGGGAGGAATTTTTTGGCCACAGAGCAGCCAAAATTTTCTGGTTCCTCTGTTCCAGCAGGGACAAGAATTCCATGAAGGGAGAAGGTGGCAGGTTTGGCTCAGGTGATTCCCAGGATTGTTGCGGATCTTGGGAAGAGGAAGGAAAAGGTGGAATTGGCAGATTTTCCACCCTGTGCAGAAGCTGGAGGAGATCTTCCCATGGGGTGTGAGGAACAGAGCACCAGATTCCCCTTGGAGCTGGGATAAATCCTTGGGATACTCAGGAGGTGCTGTCCTGGGGACTCGGGCAGGGCTGGACAACCCTTTCCATGAAGGAATTGTCCCTAAAATCCAGCCTGAAGTGGGAGTTTAAACTTTGGATGCCCAGGATAAGCCTGGCAGAGCTGTCAGATGGGACAACCACACTTGGAACCACTGCAGGGATTCACTGTTGGCACAGAATTCCAAGATCACTGAGGTTGGAATTCCAGGATCATCAAATCCAACCTGAGACCAATCCCCGTCTTAGCACTGAGTGCATCCAGGAATTCCTTGGACACATCCAGGAACGAGGAATCCAAACCTCGCTGGGTAATTCCAATCCCTGACCACCCTTTCCATGAGGAAATTCCTGTTGATGTCCAACCTGAGCCTCTCCTGGGAAAAAAAAAATCCTTCAGGGAATAGATTTGTGGAAGGAATCCGATTGTTTGGTGTGATTTAATTTGGATTGGAATCTTTACTCCCTGAATTCCTCAGGATGAAGGAACCATCTCAGCTAGGAAAAATGGGACAATCCAAGAGTTACTTTTGCAGGAAAGGCTGAAGCAAAGGCTGTTTTTCCTGGGATAACATCATGGGATGGCCAGTGGAGGTTTGGATTAAAAATTAGGAAAATTTATCCATGGGAATGGGTGTCAGGGATTGGAATGGGATGCCCGGGGCAGTGGTGGAATCCCAATCCCCGAAATTGTTCAAAGAATTTATGGATGTGGCATTTGAGGAATAATTTGTGGTGGGAATTGGGTTGGATTTGATGACCTTGGAATCTTTTCCAAACTTCACAATTCCAGGATGATTTAATTCTTCTGGAAATGCAGATTTTGGTGGAATCTGCGAAACATTTGGGAATTGGACACTGAAACCAGAATTAAAATTTGATGTTTTGATTTAAAAAACTCCCAAATTGCTGATTTTTCCACCTTCGAGTATCCATGGGAAGCTTTTCCTTGGCCCTTCAGGAAGAGTTTCCCTCCAGCCGCAGGAATCCCGCAGGATTCCGACCGATCCAGAGTTTTGGCTGAACTTCTGGAGCCGGTTTTTCCCTAAAGTTTGTAACCTCTGTCTCAATTCCAGGTTTTGACTCTTCCTGCTGCACCAGGAATGGCTTTGGCATGGGAAAAAGACTGGGAATATCCCAGCCGAGCAGTCATGGAAACTTGGGAGTGTCGGGGCTGTCTCTGAATGATTTCCCCATAATTCCAAGATCCTACATTTATAACTTACATCAAACTTGTTTTCCATGAGGGAAGAACAGTTTTCCATGAGGAATTTCCACCTCCCATAACAGAGGAAGGAATTTTCCAAGGCAAGGCAAAGGAAGAAAGGGAATTTATCCCCCAATTTCCGCCTTTTTCCCTTTTCCTCTGAATCTCCCAAGACGGGAAGGATGCGGTGAGGAAAACAAAGGAATTTTTCCTCACCTGAAGAGGCGATTTCAGAGTTTTCTTGGATGCCTGCCTTTATTCACCTCCTGGAAGAGAGAAAAAATCCAGGAAAAGCCTTTCATCCAGAGAAATGTGAGGAGTAGGGATTGGTTTCACCTGTTTGGAAACAACTTTTCCACCTCTGTGGCCTCTTCCAGGGTCAAATCCCAGATAAAAAAAACATTCCCTATGTTTTTCCCACAAATTTCCATCGCCTCCAGTGCCCTGAGCATCCCTTTCCCAGCTGGATTTTGGGGACAGCTGGAAAGAACAAACAAAAATTCCCTTTTTTTTGTGTGTGTCTTATAAATAATGGCTTTTCCAAGCTGGAAGTGATCCCAGGAGGAACATTTTTCCCTCCTGGATGCTGATCCCAGGGGAGGGGAAAGATCCCAGTGGGGGTTTGGATCTTCAGGAGAGGCTTCGTCCAACTGCTCCCAGCAGGATTTTTCCACATTTCCCTTCTCCCTGGAGCGAAAAGATGGGAAGGGAAGGGGTTTTTTCCACTGCTCCCGGAGGTCACTCCGGGGCAGCCAAAGGAAGCGATCCCAGGATTGTTTGGGAAGGAATTCCCGAGGGCCCGCACATGTGTGGGAGGGAGGAACAGGGAATTGTTTGCTCTCCAAACAGCTCCACTTGGATGGCAGGGAGGGATTGGGATCGGGATATTTTGGAGCTGAGCTGGGAATGCTGTGAGGAAAAATCCTTTTGGAAGGAAAACCTCCAGGGAGCTTCTCCTCATTCCCAAGGTGGGGAAGGATCCAGCCCCGCTGCTCTCCCCGTTTGTTCCAAGGTCGGGCTGGATGATATTCCAGGGCTTTTCCAGCTGAAAGGATTCTGTGGAATCCTCGTTCCCTCCTCCTGCTTTCTTCCCTGTGCCCTTCTCCCTGTTTTTTTGGGAAAAATTCATTTGGAAACCTCAAATCTCCCCCAGACTGGCTGCTCTCCCTTTTTTACTGTCCATAATTCCCAAATCACTTATTCCCCGCTTTTTTTCCTGTCACAATTCCCAAACTAGCTACTCCCCGTTTTTCCTGCCCAAAATTCCCAAACATGCTGCTCCCTATTTTTTTCCTGTCCACAATTCCCAAACTGGCTTCTCCCCTTTTTTCCTGTCACAATTCCCAAACCAGCTTCTCCCCTTTTTTCCTGTCACAATTCCCAAACTGGCTGCTCCCCCTTTTTCCTCCCCAAAATTCCCAAACTGGCTGCTCCCCATTTTTTCCTGTCCACAATTCTCAAACTGGTTTCTCCCCCTTTTTACAGCCCACAATTCCCAAATCTGTTATTCCCCTTTCTTTCCTGTCCACAATTCCCAAATTGATTTCTCCCCCTTTTTACTGCTCAAAATTCCCAAACCATCTTCTCCCCCGTTTTCCTGTCACAATTCCCAAACCAGCTTCTCCCCCTTTTCTCCTGCACAAAATTCCCTTTCTTCCCTCACATATCCCCTTTAAATTTCTTCCCTCTCATTTTCTTTCCCTTTCCAATCTCCTGATTTTTTTTCCCGGAGTCTCCTTCTCCTCCTTTCCATTTTTCCCTTCCCTTCCCATCTTCTCTCTCTTTTTGTTCCTTCCCTCTCACTTTTCTCTCCCATTTCACACCTCCCAGATTTGATTTCATTTTTTTTCCTGCGTCTCCTTTCCCTCCCTTCTGTCTTTTCCTTCCTTTTCCCTCTCTCCTTCTGCTCCGGCTCTACCATGGATGGGAACGTTCAGCCCTTGGCTTCTTCCCAACAGCAAAAAAAAGGGGAAAAAAAAATCCCTTTCTTGCCAAAACTCTTCCCTTTTTCAGGATCAGCTGCACCCCCAGCACAGGAAAAGAGGGAGTGAGAACTTCCCAGATTTATTCCTTGCTCCGGGATCAGCTGGGCTGGAATTCAGCTGTTTTATCACCTGGGGATGGGGTTGAGTTATTTCCATGGAATCCCAGCTGCACTTCCCTGGACTGGATCCTCCTCTCCAGGTCTGGCTGGCAGCTCCTTCCTTCCCACACTGCTGGGCCCACAGACCTGGTTTTCCTCCAAAAAAACTTTTTTTGGGATTCGTCTTCCTCCGGTTTGTGTGGAGCTCTAGAATCACGGCAGTTCTGGTGTTCCAAAGTGGCTCCGAAAGTTCGAAGTGATTCCAAAACCCAGGAAAAGGTTGGCTTGGATTTAAACCCACTCCAGAAATGTTTGTGTGGAAACATCCCTCAAACTGCTCCGGGCGCCTCTGGCACTGCTCACCACAGGGAAGGAAATCATGGAATGATTTGGGTGGGAAAGGACCTTAAACTCATCCTATTTCATGGGCAAGGACACCTCCCATTATCCCAGGTGGATCCAACCTGGCCTTGGACACTGCCAGGGATCCAGGGACAGCCACAGCTGCTCTGGCAATTCCAGCCCAGCCCCTCCCCACCCTCACACACACCAATTCCTTCCCAACATCCCACCCCAAGCTCCCCTTTCCCACTGGGAAGCCATTCCCTGCCTCCTGTCCCTCCATGCCTTGGCCCCAGTCCCTCTCCAGCTCTCCTGGAGCCCCTTGAGGCCCTGCAAGGGGCTCGGAGCTCTCCCTGGAGCCTTCCCTTCTCCAGGGGAACATTCCCAGCTCTCCCAGCCTGGCTTCAGAGCAGANTCAGTGATGTCACTGTTCAAGTCTGACTCTTGGCCAGGATTTTTTTGGAATCAGAGAAAAATTCCAAATCCAAAACGGCTTCTCCATTTCTCCCTTCCCTCTCTTGCCCTCTCTGTGTCCTCCTTATCTTTTCCTCCCATATTTTTTTCCGGAATTGTCTGGATTTTTTGATCTTTCCATTCTTCCGGCCAATTTATTTCCCGTGTTTCTCCACCTGCTGCTCTGGCTCCGTGTTTTTCCAATCACTCGGACACATCCCGCCGGAGATAAGGGGCTGTGAAAACCTTGAGGAATCCCAGGATTTCTCACCAGCTCATTCCACTTAATCCCAGAGGTTTGCTTTGTTTTCCTAAGGAATTAACTTCCCAAAGCATTGGGATATCTTCGTTCCTTTGGTGGATTTCCAGCCTCACATCTGGGTGGAAAGGTGGGAAAAAGAGGGAGCTGAGGAGCCAGAATTTGATCCGTGGGTTGTTGGTTTTAGGGATCCAAGCTCCCGACTATCTGCACTGCCCTGCCAATCCATGAGATAATTTCCTTGGATTTCTTTCCAGTTGTGATTCACCTTTTGGATAAATTCACCTTTGGTGACCTTTCCCCCTCTAAAAGAGAATCCCGGAGCTGGGAAACGCCAGGAATCTCATTCCTGGCTTACTTTCCTCACAAACCAACAGCCTCCCGTTGGATTTTGGAATGCTGGAGGATGGTTTGGTTCCTGAGCTGCCGTGAGCCAAAACCCCCGGATTTGGATCATCCTCTCCAGGGCTGTTTTCCCTTGGAGAACTCTGTGGTGGCACCAAATGGGATAAAATCCATCATTTGGGATTTTTGAGCATTCCAAAGGCTTTTCCTGGCCCATGAAGGCCACCGAAAAATGACTTTTTGGGCTGGAGTAAATTTTTCTCCCAGGAGCTGGAATTTGCTTGGGATTTGGGCTGGATTTGGTGTTGGGAACACAGGGATGGTTCAGCTGTTTCTGGGAAGAACTTGCACAGAGCCAAGGCCTTTTCTGCTCCTCATCCCAGTGAAGAGCCTGGGATGCACCAGGAGTTGGGAAGGGCCACAGCCATGAGCACAGGCATATTCCAGAAAATGGGACACCATCCACAGTGGACAAACTTGGAAGAGCATCTCCATGGCCTTCTCCAGACTCATTCCAGCAGCTCCACGTTCTCCTGAAGTTGGGATCCAGGAGCTGGAGGCAGCTCTGCAGGTGGGGTTTCACCTGAGGGGGCACAGGGGCAGAATTCCCATCTTTTCTGCTTCCCAAACCATAGGATCAGCCCAGGGCATAGGGGGTTCTGGACTGAATCATTCCAGCCTCATCCACAACATCTCAAATCCTTCCCCGCTGGTTCCGGCTGGTGTTGGTGCCTTGGAGGTCTGGGAATAATAGTTAATAGTTAATAATAAAATAGTTATTCCTTGCAGACAATCCAAAGATTCCAATTTCTCCGCTGTATCCCTCTGATTTTAGGAGATGCCAATGGATAATAAAATATTCCCAGGGCAGGAAATGTTTAAATGACAATTTTTGGACCTAAACTGGGCACTGTCACTGAGGCTGGAGGTGTCACTTTCCCAGAGATGCCACATTGGAAAAGATCTGGCTTCCAATCCATCCCTGTTCCAATCCATCTGGCTGGAAGGCCATCCCTCCTCCAATCTATCCCTCTTCCACCCTCCTCATGCTGTTTGTGGAACCGAACTGTCCCTGGAGAGTCTGGAATTCCAAATATCAAAACTCTGACCTAATTCACCTTCCCAGCTCCATCTTTAATTCTCTTCCCGTTTATTCTATTTCCAATATTCCCTAAAAATAACGCACAGCAGCATCCTCTGTCCTCATCCCGGAATAATCTCCTGGAATTGGAGATTTCCTCCAATCCATCCTGGCAGCCCAAAAACATGGAATGACCCAGCTGTCACATCCAGTTAAGCTTTGCTAAACCTGCAACCCGATATCTTTGATCTCGGCTCGCCCGGAACTGTCCGACATAATCCCACAAATTCCTTCGGAAGCGCAGCTGGGGCCATGCCCTGGATGTTTTCCCAAGGAGTTTAGACAGCGTAGGGCTCATGAAATCCCAGGAATTAGAGATGAGGGAAGGATTTGTTGTTCTAACATTGTGTTGGACACGGAGGGGCGGATTCCAAATCCTGGCTGAGCTCCAAGTGGGATGCAGGTGCTCCGTCCCCTGGGATCAGGGAGCTGAACAGGGAAGCTCCTTCTCTTCCATGGATTTGGGATGTGGAGGATGGAATTCTGCAGAATCAATGGGATCTTGGGAAGGAATTCCTGGCTGGAAGGGTGTGGAGGGGCTGGACTGGAATTCCCAGAGAAGCTGAGGCTGCTCCTGGATCCCTGGAAGTGTCCAAGGCCAGGTTGGACACTGGGGCTTGGAGCACCCTGGGGTGGTGGGAGCTGTCCCTGCCCGTGGATGGGGTGGGAGTAGATGGGATTTAAGGCCATGATTTGCAGGAAAACATCAAAACTCTCCAGGATTTAGGAGCAGGTGGAAGTCATGGAATACAGAACCATCAGAATCTGGGAATTCTAGGAACACTGCAGGGCTTGGAAGTGAGATGGGAATTGGTGACATGGAGACAGGAGTGAGAACATTTCACTCCAGACTGGGATTCATGGATGTACAAATCATTCCCAAATTATTCCCAAATTCCAGGTGGTTCTGGCACCAGCTCCAAGGAAAATCCACTGGGCTGGTGGAATTCTGATCTATTCCATGATTTTTTTTTTTTTAAATAAAAGGGAAAATGGATCTCCATGACGAGTAACATGAGACAATTCCTGTGTGCCCCCATGTTTTCCCTCCCAAATCCGTGTGTTTTTAAGGAAAATCACATTCATGAGCGTGTTTGGGAAGTAGAGCCATTAAAAAAATTTAAGGAATAAAAATCCCCAAATGGAGATTTTTGCCTGGTGTCAAATCCCATTAAAAAGAGGGAAAATCCTCTTTAAAATATTTTTTTTCAAACCCCAGATATTTTAATTATTCCTGGTTTATGGGCTCCCACAACTGCTTTGAATTCCAAAGAAGTTTTGGTCCTGTTTTCCCAGATTTCTTATTGTTCCAAATGTTTGTTTTCATCTCCCTTCCCTCTTCTTTCAATGGGGTAACACAAGGATTTGGGGGCAGATTGAATCCATCAGCAGCATTCCCAGTTTTCCAATTTTCTCTGTTTCTGATGCAGGTGATGGTGAGGAGACACCTGAGGAAAACATTCCTTTTGTTTTCCATGTGCTCTGAGTGAGAACAAGGAACATCCTGGATGTGGGATCTTCCATGCCAAAACTTCCAGGCTTGACCACTCAGTTGGATTTTTTTATCCTCCTGGAACATCCCGATCCATAAAGGAATGTGTGGATTTCTCCATGCTGCTGGGACATTATGGATAACCCCAAAAAACTTGGAATTTTCAACCTGCCGGGACAAAATCCATAGAAAAAGAAATACGGCTGGAGATTGGAGGGAAAATCCAGCTTTTATCCCGTTCCCAGGAGAAATCCAGGTGGATGCTTCTCATGACATCAGGACGTGACACAGACACATGGAATTTCCTCGGAGTCTCTCCCCCAGGTTTCCGGCTGTTGTTATATCCAGAACTTCTGCAGCTTCTCCATGGATGAGCTCCGGAATCCTGGATGTCCATAGGAATTCTGTTCCCAATTTCTCCATCTGGTTCCGCTAAAACAGAAGGAGAACAAAATTTACTGGGAGATGTTTTCCAGGTGGGATTGGTGGGATTTTGACTTTCATGGAAGTGAAGATCCTCCAAGGTTTATGGCAACATGGAAGGCATGAATCCATGAAAAATTTCCATGAAATTAAAGGAAAGGAGCTGAATTCCCCCAAATCAGGAGAAAAGGTTGGGTTTGGGAAGGCACAAGTGGAATTTCAATCCAGCTATGCCCACATCGAGATGGAATGTGGGAAGTATCCCAGCATCTTCTTCCACTGGAATACAACACAACAATCTCCTGTTCCTGGGAAAAGGATGGGAATGAACAGCTGGGATGAATGGAAGCTCTTCCTTTTTGGGAGATTTTGGGACTGGAAATGAAGAAATAACCAGAATCCCTCTGGAATCTTCAGCCAAATCCAGTCTCTTTTCCTCAGGAAGTTGCTCCCGGCACTGCCTGGATCCCAGATTTCCTCGTGAAGTCAAAGACTTGGAGCAAAGTCTCTGAGGATGGGTTTTCCTTGCTTAATCCAAAGGAGAACCCTGGGTTTATCCCAGAAAATTGGGACAAAGGTGTAGGACCACAATCCCAATTCCCTGGAAAATGTGAGGTGGGATTGCGAGAATTCCTTTTGTTAAAAATTCCAATTATTTTTCATTGCCCTTTCCTGTTAAAATTCTCCATCTCAGAATCCCAATCAGCTCCAGAGCCCTCCAAGCTCCAAACAAGGGCAAGTCCATGGAAAACATCACCACATTTTCCCACTTCTTTCCTTAAGAAAACAATCCAGGGAGTTTAGAAGGAATTTTACCTCTTGGAAAGAAAAAAATTCACCAGAAATGGGGCCCTGAAAATCCTAGGAAAACATGAGGGGTTTGCCACAATGTTTTCCAGGGATTTTATGAGGAGCAGAGGCCAAACCCCGACGTATTCGCTGGAGCAGGAGCAAACATCCATCGGTGGAATGGGATATTCCCAGTGCTCCTGGAAGGGAATATAAAATTATTGCTGGTTAATGTTATTATTAGTTATTTCAGGTGGAAATGCTTAATTATTATTATTGTTATTAGTACTGTTATTGTTATTATTATTATTATATCATTAGAATTATTAAAATTACTGTTATTATAATTATTAGTATAATAATTAGAATTATTAGAATAATTCTTAAAATTATTTAAATTGCTAAAATAGTAGTATTAAAATGATTAGTATTAAAATTATTAAAATTATTATTAATATCACTATTAAAATTATTACAATTATAATTATTAAAATTAGAATTTGAATTAGAATTGTTAAAATTATTATTAGAATTATTAAAATAACTATTATTCGAATTATTAATACAATTATTAAAATTATTATTAGAATTAATCGTATCAATATACTTATTTCTACTACTAAGCTTGGTCATGACCAGGAAATGCTCCTTTTGGGATCCCTCTGAAAATGCAGGATAAAACATTCCTTTTCCAGGGATATTTATCAGATCAGATATTCAAAATTGTTGGAAAAAAAACAGAAAGGAAGGGAATTTTTTCCGAAGGGACCAATCCAGGAATGCTTTGGATCCATGGAGCCAGTTCCGGCTCACCGGCAAGAAACTGGGAATCTGGGAAGTTTAGGGAAGGCACTCCAGGGATTGAAGGATGGGAAATACAAGGAGAGGCTGAAGGAGCTGGATTGGTTTGGCCTGGAGAAGACAGGTTTAGAGGGAAAGCTGGAATTTTTCAAGGAATATCTCGATGGGATTCACGGGTGGTGCTTCCAGGGCTTAAAACTATGGATGGGATACAGGGATTTAAAACAATGGATGGGATACAGGGATTAAAATTACGGATGTGAGCAGGATCTCCTGGGATTTGAGCCAAGGTCTCCATGAGGTTCTGGAGTCCTGGGACCAAAGAAAACTTTGGCTCAGGTCCGTATTTTCCTGGGAAGCCCAACGGGTGGTGTTGGAGGTCCTGGAATTGTAAGAGGAGAAGTTGAAAGATTCCAAGGGTTTGGGGTGGGCTCAGAGAGAAAATCATCGGGAAGTGACTGGAGATCTTCTCCAAGGAAAAGCTGAGGGAGCTGGGGCTGAGAGGGAGCCTCATCCCTGTCTGTCAGGATCCAAAGGGAAAGAGTCGGAGCATGGACCAGGATCTGCTCCATGGGACACAAGGAATAGGCAGGAACTGATCCCAGGAATTTCCACCTGGACAGGAGGAAGAACTCCTTGGAACAGATCCCAGAGAGGGAGTGGAGTCTAGCCCCTGGGGATATTCCGGAGCCATCCGGACACAATCCTGGAATGGCTCTGGGATAGCCCTGCCAGAGCATGGAGCTGGGACAACGACCCACTGTGGTCCCTCCTAACCTGATCCATCTTGGAATTCTGGGAAAACCAGGTGGATTTGCAGCTTGGGCATGGTCAGATTCCTTCTCCAGATTTTTTTTCTTTTTTTTGGAGTCCTTCCTACATCCCAAGTGTCCCACATTCCCTGCGTGGTCCTCCGAGGCTTCCCAATCCCTTTTCCCTGGGTGCTTGGGATGCTCCCAGCTCCGGGAGCAGATCTGGGAGTCGAACCCAGCCCCAGGTTTCTTGTCCTGTTCCTTAACAATGTTACCCATGGTTATCCATGAGCATTTCCCTGGATACCATCTGGGATCGGATCAGCGCGAGTTTGAGTTGTTTGCAGAGGAGAATTGATGGGATCCGTCCAATACAAACTGGATTTTCCCATCCAATATAAACTGGAATCGCCAATCCATGGGCCACCCTGCCCCTGTGTGCCAGAACTCCTTAAAGAAGTCCAGGGAATTTTTCCAAAGCCACGCTTTTGGTTTTTCTGGGATAACTTCCCTGCCTGTCCCACACAAACCTCGTTCTGAGTAAGAGCATCCGGTCCTTGTGGTGGTTTAATCCACCCAAAGTTCCCAGCTGGATGAGGTCACTTTTTTGGGATTGCATTTCCAAACATCCCTTTGTACCTGGTGACTCCATCAGGGTGGGGATGTCCGGCCCTGGCTCCGTTTGGATTTGGGCAAGGGACAGCCGGTGACAGCCGGATTTGAACAATTCGAGGGATTTTCACCAGGATTTCTTGCCTTCGCTTTGTTCCGAGGCACGAAAAATCCAAGTGATCCCAAATCTCCTTCCAGCGGCTGCCCAGTTCCAACCCCACCTTCCCAAATTCCGTTTATTTTACCCGCTCCACAGCTGGATTTGTATTCCTGCTGCTCTTTTCCTGGGAAAAGAGAAGCACACACAGCCTTTGGATTTTTCGGGAGCTCTCCCCATTCCCGGAATTTGAGGAGTGATTGATGTTCATGGAAGAGATTCCCACATCCAAATGGGAGCTCGACTCGATTCCAGGGAAGGAGGAATTAAAGTGCTCTGGCCAGGGAGTGTTTCCTGAGGAAAATAATTCCAACCGTGCCCAGAGCTGTTTTCCAGGAGCCAGCACTCCTTCCTGGATGTAGCTGGAATAACGGATGTGCTCACCTCCCCTCAGGCCTTGGAACAACAGCCCCAGCCCAGTCACACTGATAGGAAATTCCCGGAAAACCTCGGGATCTGAGGGTGTTGTATCTCGTGGGAGCGAGGGCGGGGAATGTTTTTCCATCACCTCCAATCTGGGCAATGATTCCCAGGGAATGGTGGGAAGTGACACGGAGGTGACTTCATTTGGAGTGCATTTCCCACGTTATCCATGCCCAGGGCTGGGATGCTGGTGCTGGTTATTCCAGGCTGGAATTCCTGCTCTCTGCTCTTCCTCACAGGCCTTGATAAGGAACCCAAATCTTATCGTTCCAAACCCCTTGGAAAAGACTTCTCATGGATTTAATCTCATTTTTCAGGTGAGGAAAATTCCCACTGGGATTTCTTCCCACCTTGATCTCAGGAATTATCCCCAGGGTGGATTTCTGGGAAGGAAAAGGAATTTCCTTACAATGGAATGCAGCTGCCAAAGGGATGGAGCCCGGGATTCCTCTATAATCAATCCATGGATGTCACAAACAGCTGGAATTTGGAGCCCTTTCCCTGCGATTCCCATGAAATTCAGCGTTTCCAGCAAGTCGTCAAAATCCACAACTCATCCAAGACTTTTCCAGCTCTTTTCCAGCTCCTTGTGGCAAAGGATCTGGCAAACAGGGATGGAGGAGATGGAGCTGTGGGCACAAAACTGGGATTTTTTCTCGGGAATCTTTGGATCACTCATTTTTTCTTACCGCGTCTCCATACCTTGGGAAAAGGGGCAGTGGAAGAGGTGACTTTCCCAGTTCCTGAAAAATGTTGGGATATTGAAACATTTCTCCCACTTGAGATGAAGGGAAAGGAAAGAAAAATCTCCAAAATAATCTGGAATCACAAACTTGGTCAGGGAAAATTAATTGGATTCTATGCAATTTCATTTTAATAATCAGAAATTATTTAAAAATTCCAGTTTATCCCAATTATATCTGGTTTAAATTCCAAGAAAAAGGACTCTTGGGAGCATGGAATGAAATCTATCTTCTTATGGAAAAGGAAGAATATTGATCTTATTTTTCAAATATTGTTTGTGTGGAAAACTCTCCCAAAGCCAACACAGTCCGGGAAAAAATACGGATATGGAGAAACTGGAATTTGGCAACAAAAATATTAATTTAATTATGGTATTTAAGTAATTACCAGGTTAATTATCAGAGCCACCAGTAATTGCTGTGCTGCAGCCACGCTGGGGGCATTGGAAAGGATTTTGGAGAATCGTGAGATCATGGAATGGTTTGGGTTGGAAGGGATGTTAGGGATCATCCCATTCCAAGCCCATCCATGGGCAGGGACACCTCCCATTATCCCAGGTGGATCCAAGCCCTAATGTCCAACCTGGTCTTGGACACTTCCGGGGATTCTGAGTTGCTCCTGTCACCAGTTCTCATATTCTGTGGGAAAATACTGCCGATATCTCTGCTTTTCCATGGATTTTTCCTCCCTGAATTCCTTGCATGTGTTACACACTGACAATATCCATCCTCATCCTATCTTTGGATCTTTCCCAAAGCCACCATTTGGAGTTTCCAGAAAAAAACCCAACCCTAAAACCCCCCAAAACAACAAAACCCCCCAACAATCATCCCTAAAACAGATCAAATATTTGGGGGAAAAAAGGGGGAAAATTCCTTTTCCAACTGCCAGCTCCAGCATAATCCTACAGATGTTCGGACCCTTCTTTTTAGCCACAAATGGGAACCATTTTGAAGTCCATGAGTTGGGGGCTGTGCACGAGGCTCTGTGTAATTCCCACTCTCAGGACATAAATAATTCCAGCAAAAACAGGGACACGTTTGCCAGAGGACACTGCCTATAATTCCAGGGATGTGTGGTTTTGCTTAAATGGGAAAACAAATGGATTTCCCCGGCTTTTCCCTCCTTTCCATCGGAGCACACCCTGCCTTTACCCTAAGCTAAAAGAGAAATATTTATAGGAAAGCCTCATTAAAATCCTGGCACGGTGTTCCCGCTTCTGGCTGAGCCATAAACTCCCTCGGGAGAAAAAAACTCCCCGGGAGAAGGATCCAGGACAAATCCAGGGAATTGTCCAGTGCCAGGATCCAGCAATGCCCACGGCTCCCTCAGATCTCCAGCCCGGCCTGGATTTCCCCTGTCAACAACTCCTCCAGGGCCTCATGGATCATGCTCGGGGCTGGCTTGGCCACAGCTGGTCCTTCCCGCTGGGAAGAGCGAGGGATGGGACGGCTGGAGAGGGTCCTGGAATGCTGTGTTGGATTCATTTCCAACGAGGGAATGGGAATGGGAAGGAATAGGAAGGGATGAAAGGTGCAAAGACCCACTGGAAGAGCAGCCTGGGATGGTGGGAGGTGTGGGGTTGGAATTGGGTGAGGTCCTTTCCAAACCAAACCATTCCATGATTTTTTGATTTTCCGTCGGAATTTCAGTGCTGTGTCCGCTGGAGGGAACTCCAGGGGAAATGGCCGTGCAAGGAATTCACGCCNCCGCCCCACCCCCTCCCCTCCCCTCCCATCCCATCCCATCCCATCCCCTCCCATCCCATCCCATCCCATCCCATCCCATCCCATCCCATCCCATCCCTATCCCGTGACAATGAGGCTGCACTTCAAATCCCTGGAGCAGTTTTGGGTTCTCCCAACAAAGACCTGGAGGTCCTGGAGCATGTCCAAGGAAGGGAATGGAGCTAGGAAAGGGGCTCCGCCTGGTGAAAAGGAGGATCTAGAAGGATCTTTTTTCCTCCCTGGAATTCCCTGACAGGAGGGGGCAGCCAGGAGAGGATTGGGATCTCTGGGAACAAAGGAAAGGATGAGAGGGAATTGCCTCAAGCTGTTGCAAGGAATTTTTCGGCTGGAAATTAGGGAATATTCCTTCCTGGAAAGGGCTGTCCAGCCCCGGCACAGCTTCCCAGGGCAGTGGCGGAGTCCCCATCCCTGGAGGGATTTAAAATCCATGTGGAATTTAATCCAGATTTTTCCTTTAATCTGGAAAGCACAAAACAACTCCCAAAGGAGGCTCTTCTGCCCAGGGGAAACTGAGGCATGGTGAGCAAACTTCTCCACATCCTATTCAGCAGAGCTGGAATCCCATAGAATCACNTTCCGTCGGAATTTCAGTGCTGTGTCCGCTGGAGGGAACTCCAGGGGAAATGGCCGTGCAAGGAATTCACGCCAAGGGCTGTGACTCCCACCTCAGTGTCCCAGAGGAAGGTCCTGGACTGGTGCATCCATAGGCTCTTCCTGGTGGATCCAGAGAACCTCCAGAGCTGCCCTTGGGAGCAAAATTTGGGAGAAGAAGCTCCAGGGTGTGGGATCATCTGCAGATAATTCCTGGCAAACACAAAGTGCTGCTGTCCCATCCCATCCCATCCCATCCCATCCCATCCCATCCCATCCCATCCCATCCCATCCCATCCCATCCCATCCCATCCCATCCCATCCCATCCCATCCCATCCCATCCCATCC
Source organism: Falcunculus frontatus (assembly GCA_013398115.1). Lineage (NCBI taxonomy): Eukaryota > Metazoa > Chordata > Aves > Passeriformes > Falcunculus > Falcunculus frontatus. Next base: position 214,111 of record VZRV01002227.1, read on the forward strand.
CATCCCATCCCATCCCATCCCATCCCATCCCATCCCATCCCATCCCATCCCATCCCATCCCATCCCATCCCATCCCATCCCATCCCATCCCATCCCATCCCATCCCATCCCATCCCATCCCATCCCATCCCATCCCATCCCATCCCATCCCATCCCATCCCATCCCATCCCATCCCATCCCATCCCATCCCATCCCATCCCATCCCATCCCATCCCATCCCATCCCATCCCATCCCATCCCATCCCATCCCATCCCATCCCATCCCATCCCATCCCATCCCATCCCATCCCATCCCATCCCATCCCATCCCATCCCATCCCATCCCATCCCATCCCATCCCATCCCATCCCATCCCATCCCTATCCCGTGACAATGAGGCTGCACTTCAAATCCCTGGAGCAGTTTTGGGTTCTCCCAACAAAGACCTGGAGGTCCTGGAGCATGTCCAAGGAAGGGAATGGAGCTAGGAAAGGGGCTCCGCCTGGTGAAAAGGAGGATCTAGAAGGATCTTTTTTCCTCCCTGGAATTCCCTGACAGGAGGGGGCAGCCAGGGGAGGATTGGGATCTCTGGGAACAAAGGAAAGGATGAGAGGGAATTGCCTCAAGCTGTTGCAAGGAATTTTTCGGCTGGAAATTAGGGAATATTCCTTCCTGGAAAGGGCTGTCCAGCCCCGGCACAGCTTCCCAGGGCAGTGGCGGAGTCCCCATCCCTGGAGGGATTTAAAATCCATGTGGAATTTAATCCAGATTTTTCCTTTAATCTGGAAAGCACAAAACAACTCCCAAAGGAGGCTCTTCTGCCCAGGGGAAACTGAGGCATGGTGAGCAAACTTCTCCACATCCTATTCAGCAGAGCTGGAATCCCATAGAATCACCTGGAATCCCATGGAATCACATCCTTCTGAGTCCAATCCAATTTTCCAAACGTGGAGCAAACATCCCGCACGAAGCCCTCCCAGGATTATCCCAGGAATGCCGCCCAAATCCCCTGCTAATCTGCCCTGTAAAGTTCATGGAATGAGGCTTCCCCTGGAAACGTTCCTTGCATCCAGCTGGGTCGGGAACACCTCCCAGAAAATTCTTTTCCCTAGGCTGGAGACTCGCTCCCAGGGAAAACCTGGATGCAGATTTCATGGAATCCTGGAATGGTTTGGGTGGGAAGGGACCTTAAAGATCCTCCAGCTCCACCCCAGCCGTGTGCAGGGACCCCTTCCACTATCCCAGGTTTTTCCAAGCTCCGTCCTTTTGGTCAGAATCCTGCACCTACATCCCAAGGTTTGCACCACACATGGGTGAGTTTCCACGGAATTGGTGGCCGAGCCACCAATCCCACAAAACATGAGCTTGGAAGGAATATGCAGAGGGAGACCCTGGATACCTCTGGATCCCTCTGGATCCCTGGAAGTGTCCAAGGCCAGGTTGGATGAGGCTTGGAGCAACCTGGGATCATGGAAGGTGTCCCTGCCCATGGCAGGGAGAAGGAATGGGATGAGATTTAAGGCCCTTCCAATCCTTAACATTCCATGATTCTGTGACTGCAACATTCCAGGGGAGTTCTCAGCCACAATTCATGGAGGTACTTGGAGACTTTTTTGGGGCTCATCCGTGCAAAATCACAATTTTTGGGCTGATTTTCCATGTTCTCCAGGTCCTCCATCTGCAGCTGCGTGAGGACAACAACAGGGAGGGATTCCTAGTGGGAGAAGCCGGAGCTCTGGATCATGGAGCTGCTGGAGCACCCAGAGGATCCCACCACCACTCCGGGCTTCCCATCCTGCTCCCTGTCAGATCCACGACTTTTTCCTTCCCCTTTGGAAGGCCCTTTGGATGTCTCAGCCGCTCTCCATCCCTGCATCCACCTCTCCGTGAACATTCCAGCTGCTCTGCTCCCGCTTCCAGGGAAATTCTCGTGTGCTGGTGCCCCTGGGAGCAGGGATTTGCCAGAGCAGTAGCTCGTGAGAATCTCGGGATTGTCCCAGCCCGGAGCAAACGTGGCCACGGCCACTTATCCGTGGCTGCTGTTTTCCATTACAGCCTCCCGAAAACGAGCGGGATACGAGCTCTGGGATTCCAGCTGGGATTTTAGGCCTCCTGAGCTCGGCTGAGGCTCTGGATTTCTTCCAGCTCCTTCTTCTCCAGACTCAGAGACAATCCCGCTCCCGGGCTCTTCCCTTCTCTGCTTGTTCTGTGCCAGAAAGGCCCCGGTTGTTCCCATCCCAGATGCTCGGGAATGGCTCCGAGGGTTTCCCGAGGTTTCTCAGGCCAGGAAACGCAGATGAGCTCCATCTCTCCACAGGCTCCCAAACTGGAATTACGCACAATTGGAAGTTCAGGAATACTTGGCATTCCTAAAGAATCCTGTCCTTCCTGGAACTGGGAAAGGCTTCATCCCTGTTCAATTAAATTTGAACTGGGCCATGGATCAGGATTTTTCCAGGGAGTTTTGGGAGCCATTTGGAGCTTCCCCTCCTGTATCCCATTTTTTGGAGCAATGGATGTCCTGGAACATGAGTTCAGAGGGAAAAGGCACCACGGATGAGGTGTCTGGTGGCATCCCTTTTATTCGGCATCCAGGAATATTCCAGAGGGGGAAAAGGCCACGTTGTTCCGCCAGTGGGAATATTCCTGGGAGATCTGCGAGTCCTGAGGATCCTCTGTTAAAATCCCAGGGAAATTTCCCTGATCTGATCGTGTCCAACATTTTGGGGCCCTCAGGACACGGAGGGGCTGGAGCATGTCCAGGGAAGGGAGTGGAGTTGGGAAGGGGAAGGGGCTGGAAAATTCCTGAGGGAGCTGGGAAAGGGGCTCAGCTTGGAGAAAAGGAGGATCCAGAGGGATCCTTTTTCCTCTCTGAATTCCCTGACAGGAAGGGTCAGCCAGGGGGGGATTTGGGATCTTATCCCAGGGAACACTGACAGGAGGAGAGGGAACGGCCTCAGGCTGTGTCAGGGGAGGGCCAGGCTGGATACTGGGAAAATTCCTCCCTGGAAAGGGTGATTAAACACTGGAACTGCCCAGGCAAGGGGTGGAGTCTCCATCCCTGGAAGTGCTCAACAAAGGAGAGGATATGGAAACCTAAAGGGGATCCAGGAGAGCTGGAGAGGGACTGGGGCCAAGGCATGGAGGGACAGGAGCCAGGGAATGGCTTCCCAGTGGGCAAGGGGAGCTTGGGGTGGGATGTTGGGAAGGAATTGGTGTGTGTGAGGGTGGGGAGGGGCTGGGCTGGAATTCCCAGAGCAGCTGTGGCTGTCCCTGGATCCCTGGAAGTGTCCAAGGCCGGGCTGGATCCACCTGGGATAATGGGAGCTGTCCCTGCCCATGGAATGGGGTGTCACTGGATCATCTTTCATTCCCTCCCAACCCAAACCATTCCATGATTCCATGATTTTTTCCACCGGGTCTGCACTGCTCCCTCTCCCACTTCCACACAGAACTTGGGAGAAATATTCTGCTGCCAAGAGGGTGAAATTCCATTTTTTTATGGGACAGCTTTGACACAGACACAATTCCCCACCCGTATTCCCTCTTCAGATTCTCCCCCTCCTCAACCCCAATTCCCATGCCAGCAAAAATCCCCTTTATCCCTAAAATCCCACCATTTTCCCAGCAAACAGTGGCCAGAGCCACAGCTGAACTTCAAAAGGCTCCAAGATTTGTGCCTATTTTTCTTGTCAGGAGCAAAGGCCTCTGGATTTTGGATCCCGGAGCAACTCCGAGTGTTTTGTTCCATTCCAAGGTGCTTTGTTTTGCTTTCAGCCCCTTTAATCCTCCCAAGGAATTCTTTAAATTCCATGCTGAGACCAGGAATCATCTTGAAACCGAGAATTCCAAAGGGCTTCGTTATTGTTCTTTTAATTTTTTTTTTTCCCCATAAAGGCCTTGGTGCTGTATGTTTCTCCCAGAGGAAATAATTCCCTGAATTTCTGCATCATTGTAGTCCCGGGAAAAAAAAACACAACAAGGCCCTGATCTCTCCCTGGAAAAATTAACTCCAGATGTGGCTGAATCCCAAAGCGTGTTCCCACTGGATTGCACTTAGGAAAGCACCTTCTTTCCTGGAATTCCTTCATCTCTGAGAGCACAACATCCTCACTGTCTCAAAAACTCAGGAATGGCATTTAAAAGGAGGAAAAATGGGATACAAAAGCTTGGAGGGAAAGGCTTTAAATCATGGAATGGTTTGGGTGGGATGGAACCTTAAAGATCATCCTGTTCCACCCCCTTCCCATGGGAAGGGACAGCTCCCACTGTCCCAGGTGGATCCAACCTGGCCTTGGACACTCCCAGGGATCCAGGGACAGCCACAGCTGCTCTGGCAATTCCAGCCCAGCCCCTCCCCACCCTCACACACACCAATTCCTTCCCAACATCCCACCCCAAGCTCCCCTTGCCCACTGGGAAGCCATTCCCTGGCTCCTGTCCCTCCATGCCTTGGCCCCAGTCCCTCTCCAGCTCTCCTGGAGCCCCTTGAGGCCCTGCAAGGGGCTCGGAGCTCTCCCTGGAGCCTTCCCTTCTCCAGGGGAACATTCCCAGCCTTTCCTCCCAGCCTTTGTCCAGAGCAGAGGGGCTCCAGCTCTGGGGCAGCTCCGGGGCCTCCTCTGGATTTGCTCCAGCAGCTCCACGTCCTCCTGAATTTGGGGTCTCGGAGCTGGGGCAGCTCTGCAGGTGGGGTCTCACCTGAGGGGGCCCAGGGGCACAATTCCCACCTTTCCTGCTGCCCAAACTGTGGGATCAGCCCAGGGCATGGAGGGGGCCGGGCTGGGCCATTCCAGCTTCATCCGCAACATCCCAAGTCCTTCTCCCAGGGCTGCTCCAGCTGTTCATCCCCACCCTAGATTAATTTTGGACCAGCACCATGCCTCTACCAAAATTCCACACTCACATCCCGATCCATGACTCCAGAGTCTGCCCAAAGCAGGAATCAGGGAGAAGGAAAAGCTCATGAGATCCTCCTGGACACCATCCATGATCCATGGGCTCCTCCTGGACACCATCTTGGATCCATGGGCTCCACCTGGACACCATCCCTGATCCATGGGCTCCACCGTGTCCAGGAAGTTGTGGCTCACCAGACCCTGTGGATCCTCAGCTGCCAGAGCATTCCCAGAGGGAGTTAATCCCAGCTGGGAGCACAATTTAGGATTCCCTGGAGACCAGTCTGGAGGTCCTGGGAATGCCAGCTCAGCCCAGCTCCATGCCGAGCACAGCTCTGCTCTGCTGGAGCAATTCCCTGGAAAAAACATCCCTTTTTTTTTTTAATTCCTGCTTTTTCTCCCACATTTTGCTCCTTTGTCCTCGGATGAGGTGCAAGGTTCACACCTGGCCCTGAAATGGGGTGAAAACAATTCTGGATCAAGAGGGGGAAAATTATTTATCCCTGAGAGGCAAATCTTTCCTTAGGCCTTGGAATTTTTCCCTGATTTCCAGATAAACACCAGCTGCTTTATTCCATGGGCTGGGCATCCCTGGGCTCATTTATCCCACTTTGGGAAGGTTTGAACGTTGGGAGGAGGGAGGGGAACAGATGCAGACGATGAGGATGCACTGACGGACGGATTTTTTTAGGGAACTTCCAGGGATCCTGGTTCAGAGAAACATGGAATCACGGAATAATTTGGAAGGGACCTTCAGGATCATCCCACAGACAGGGACACCTTCCAGTATCCCAGGATGCTCAGATTTTATTGTAATGCTGGAAAAGCCCAGGAAAATTGTCCGCAGCAGTGAGGCTGGAATTGGAACCTCCTCCCAGTCCTGACTGGAAAAGGGCGGGAGAATTCCTGCCAAAGGATGGGGCTGTGGCTGCCCCTGGATCCCTGGTAGTGTCCAAGGCCAGTCTGGACAGGGCTTGGAGCACCCTGGGATAGTGGGAGGTGTTGGGGTCGGAATTAGATCATCTTTGAGGTCCCTTCCAAACCAAACCATTCCATGATTCCAGGAATCATGGCCAGACAAGGATAGCGGGATCAAGAGCTGTCAGGGAATGGTCCCACCTTGGAGGTGAATTATCCTGGAGATGCTGACAACAACCCCGGAATGATCCTGGGAAAGGAGCCTGTGACATCCTCTGGAATTACTCTGGGACATGGATTCCTTCCCTTTCCCACTGCTGTGTCCCTCTGGAATCTCCTCTGGAATCATGGAATGGTTTGAGGTGAAAGGCACTTTAAAGATGATTTAATCCCAACCCCCAAAAGCCTGGAAAATCCCTTGGGATGGCTCCTTTTCCCCCCTTTTCTTTGTCCTTTCCAAGCTCTGCAGGGAAAATGCCGCTTCCCTCCCGGAGAGGGAACACTGGGCACGGAGCTGCTTCCAGAAATAACCACTTCCCTCATTTCCCACCCTAATCTGTTTTTCCCTTCCCTTTCCATAAAAACAACACGGATAAAACAAAGCCCCCTTTGCTCCGTGGCTTTTTCCTCACCCAAACACAGAATCCTGGTGCCTTCAAGTCTCACGGAGCAAATCCAGGCTGGAAGCTGCAGCCAGGACTCGGTGCCACCTCCAAAGTTTGGACACTTCTTTGGATTCACCTTCCCGCGGCGGGACGAGGCTTTGGATTTGTTCTTGGATCCAGAAATTCGAGTGGATACCCGGAGCCTCTGCAGGGAAAGGTCATTTCCACTCGTTGACATTCAGGCTGTCTCTTTTCCAGAGATATTTATATTCCAAGAACATCGGCCTGGCTGGGGAGAGGCTTCCCACTCGTCAGGATTTCTGGGAAGGGGGAATGTTCACACCTGGAGGAACGGGAGGTTTTGACAGGAAAATAATTCAATCCTAATGCATCTTCTCCTCGTGGCTTTTCCCAGGGATTGGATGGGAGCCGTTGGCTGTCCAGGGATCATTCCCGACAAAAGGGTTTTGTGAGCTCACGGCTCCCCTGCCAAAGCTTCCCCGTCTCCCCACTTAGGAACTTCTGAGCCTTCCCGCCGTTTTCAGTTCCCACTGGGATTGCTCCAAAGCAGCGTGGGCAGCAGGAAAGGTGGGAATTCTACCCCTGAGGCCACTCAGGTGAGACCCCACCTGCAGAGCTGCTCCAGCTCCTGGATTCCAAATTCAGGAGGATGTGGATCTGCTGGAGCAAATCCAGAAGAGGCCATATAGATCTTCCAAGGGATTCTGGAGCCCCTCTGCTCTGGACAAAGGCTGGGAGAGCTGGGAATGTTCCCCTGGAGAAGGGAAGGCTCCAGGGAGAGCTCCGAGCCCCTTGCAGGGCCTCAAGGGGCTCCAGGAGAGCTGGAGAGGGACTGGGGCCAAGGCATGGAGGGACAGGAGCCAGGGAATGGCTTCCCAGTGGGCAAGGGGAGCTTGGGGTGGGATGTTGGGAAGGAATTGGTGTGTGTGAGGGTGGGGAGGGGCTGGGCTGGAATTGCCAGAGGAGCTGTGGCTGTCCCTGGATCCCTGGCAGTGTCCAAGGCCAGGTTTGATGGGGCTTGGAGCATCCTGGGATAATGGGAGGTGTCCCTGAACATGGATGGGGTGGGAATGGGATGATCCCTAAGGTTCCTTCCCACCCAAACCATTCCAGGATTCTATGACTGTGCTGTTGAGGGGTATTTTAATGTGATCCCACAAAAAAAAACAGTCAAAGAAAAAGAAAAATCTAAAAGCCGAAAATTCCGGCAGAATCCCAGAGAGCTCCAGCCTTTCCAGCCCCAGAGCCGGACATAGGGAAGGAAGAAACTGCTGGAATGTCCCCATTCCCTACTCCACCCAGGTAACACAAACATGGGAGAAGCAGGGAAAATCCATTTGTGCAACAATCCCAAATCCCAAACTGGATTCCCACTAACCGCATCCACAGGGATGATTCGATGGATTAAGAATTCCCAGGAATACCATGAGTGGAGACTGAGCGATGTTTGAGCTGGGGATTAAGGTGGGAGAGCTGCTCCATCCCTTTAAAGCCCAGCTTAGGAAAGGTTCAGCCTAAAGCCAAATCTTGGAGAAATGGGAACAATCCCAGCCATCCTGGAGGAGTGATCCCTCCACCCCAAATCCTGCTCCACAAGGAAATCAGTCCTAAGTGCTGGATTCGACTAAATATGGGGTGAGGCTGGGAATGGGTGGATTTTTGTGGTTTTTGGGAAGTTTGGAAAACCCTTGTGGGACAGCCCAAAGCTCCCAGTGGGAGTCAAATCCCTGTGGGATGAAGAAGAGATTTGTGGGATCAGGATGGAGCAAACATCCCATTCCAGGGGGAGGTCAAGTATGGAAAACTCCATAAATCTGGGCTCTTCCTATCCCAATGGAAAACTCCAGTCCTATGGAAAACTCCATAAATCTGGGCTCTTCCAATCCCAATCTCAATCCCAATCCTCATCTTCCCACTCATCCTCTTCTTCCTCAGCCTATTGGATGCCACCAGCCAGGAATGGATATCCCTGTGTCGTATCCCATTATTCCACATCTGAGCATTCCCGAGGCACCGCTGAGCTCCATCCCCATTTTCCCAAGAGGGGATGACTTATCTCAGCTCAGGGGCTGTTTTGGGAATAAAATCCCATCAGCTGGAAGTGGCCAAATGAGGTGAAGACAAGGGAATGATGCCGATGGATTTTGGTGGGATGCAGGAGCCCCACACTCCTCCCACTCCGGCAGAAATGGGAATTTGCTCAGGATTTTCGGGACTGATGATGGGAGGACTCGCCCAGGTTCCCAGGAAATATTTGGGAAGGGTCCATCCCATCCCATCCCATCCCATCCCATCCCATCCCATCCCATCCCATCCCTCCACATGCAGCAGAATCAAGGAATCATGGAATGTTATGGGATTGGAATGGCCCTTAAGGATCATTCAGTCCCAACTCCCTGCCATGGACAGGGACAATTCCCGCTATCCCAGGTTGCTCCAGGCCAACCAGAAGATGTTAAAGAAGTTCAAACAGGAAAAGTGGATTCCCTGTGGAATTCCCCACCAAAATGGGAATTATCTGGGATCCTGGATGTGCCAGAAATTCCCGGAGGTGCCGCACAGTCCCTGCCCTTGGAAGTTTTCCAGGTCAGGCTGGATAAATCCCTGAGCAATCCGGTCTTGGAGAAGGACCTGGACCTGACACCTCCTGAGATTCCTTCCTGCCCGAATTATCCCTGGGAATTCCCAATCCCAGCACAACTTCCCCCTCCACACGTGGATATCGACCATCCAGACCTGCTGTATCCCACAAATCCACACACCTCTATCCCAAAAATCTGCAGTGCTTGGCTGCCATTTTCAATTCTTTGCCTTATTCCCTGTGATTTTCCCTCAACATCCAAGAAATTTGGGATAAATTGGATTTGTGGTCATGGCCAAAGTCTTGCTCTGACCATGCCCCCCTCTGCTTTTCCCCCCGGGATTTTCCAGAGTTTTGCTGACCCATCCCAGAGAATTTTGGGATGTGAAAATGCTGCTTTCACTCCTGATGCAAGAAAAACCTCGGAACAAACATCTGCGGCTCCACCATCAGCTGTATCCCACTCCTTCCTATTTTTCCATCAAAATCTCCCCCCTTTTCCAGGGAAAATTCGCCCATTCCCGAAAATCCTGCACCACTCTCCCTTCCTTCCATAATCCCTAAGACAGCGAAGCATTTGATCCCTTCCCTTTGGAAAAGCCTTAGGGATAAACCCTTGGCTCACAGAGTGGAAAAGCTCCCAATCCAGGTAATCCTATTGCTCCTCCTCTCCCTATCTGCCCCAATCCCGGTGTTTTCCCAGATCCCAGACGTTCCGGGATGAGGGAGGGAAGCTCAGCTCCGTGCTCGCGGCTCCAAACCCATCCCTATTAAATTCCCCCACAATCCAAAGTGCCCGGAAAACAAAGCCATGGATTTACCTGATTTGGATGTTCTTGGCACGGGGTAACAGCCTGGGATTTTCGGACTGAATGGACTCGTTGTAACACCAGGAATTCTGTCTTTTTTTTTGGAATGTTCGCTGGTTTTCCCTCCTGCCAGATTTCCTGAGTAATGCCGGGGCCCGGAGCCAACTCCCGGCTTGTTTGGAGTTCTCCAATCCTCCAGGAAAAGGAGACAGAGGTCCCACGTTTCCCTTGGAAGAGAGAAAGCTTCAAAAGGAGGGATCTCATCCCAATCCTCCAGGAATGACCTCATCCCACTAATGAGGAGTCTGCTCCGGGCTGGATGGAATAAAGGGCTTCTTCTGCCTCTGGATTTTGGAGGTTTAGGGAGAGTTGTCCAAAGTTCTCCTGGATTCCAGGTTTATCTCTCCTTTTCAAGGACAGCTCTAAAAGGGAGTCATGGAATCATGGAATATCCCAACTTGGGAGGGATATTTCAGGTTTATCCGTTCTTTTCAACTGGTTTATTCCAGCTCTCTGATCATGGAATCCCAGAATATCCCGAGTTGGGAGGGATATTCCAGGTTTATCTGTCCTTTTTCAATGACAGCTCTCCAAAGGGAAGATCATGGAATCATGAAATAGTTCAGGTGAGAAGGGACCTTAAATCCCATTCCCATTCCAACCCCCTTCCCATGGGCAGGGACAGCTCCCACTGTCCCAGGTGGATCCAAGCCCCAATGTCCACCCTGGCCTTGGACACTCCCAGGGATCCAGGGACAGCCACAGCTGCTCTGGCAATTCCAGCCCAGCCCCTCCCCACCCTCACACACACCAATTCCTTCCCAACATCCCACCCCAAGCTCCCCTTGCCCACTGGGAAGCCATTCCCTGCCTCCTGTCCCTCCATGCCTTGGCCCCAGTCCCTCTCCAGCTCTCCTGGAGCCCCTTGAGGCCCTGCAAGGGGCTCGGAGCTCTCCCTGGAGCCTTCCCTTCTCCAGGGGAACATTCCCAGCATTCCCCAGCCCGGCTCCGGAGCAGAGTGGTGCCAGAATCCTGGAATGGTTTTGGTGGGAAGGGACCTTAAACCCCATCCCATTCCCACCCTATCCATGTTCAGGGATACCTCCCACTATCCCAGGTGGATCCAATTCCAATCCCACCAGGCCTTGCAGAGTCCCCACATTCCGATTTGAAAGTTTTATTCCGTTTTTTCCCATTTTTCAGGATAACGAATCCCACTAAAAAGGCCTTTCCTTGCCCACACTGTCGCAATTCCCACTCTCCCTTTTCCTTTGTGGATATCCACCAAAACCTGAGCTCATTTTGGATTCATTTCCTCTCTGGATACCTCAGCTCCAAACACTCGGCAAAAGAGAGGCATTGACCTTATCCTGTTGGATTCAGAGCTCCCCTCCGGCTTGGATCCCAATCCTCTTGGAATACAGCAGTCTGAGGAAAATCCATGTGAAAACCAGGACCGGGAGTCAAATCCTGTTGGATCTGAGGGCCTCCAAATCTTCCCAGTGCTTCCAAACCCCTCCGACTCCCTCACTTCCAACTGGAGCCACTTGGAGCAGCTGGAGGTTGTTGAGGCTCTCCCAGGTTTCCAGGAGCTGGGATGAATTCCAAGGGATGCAGACAAAACTCAGGATAAACCCTCAACAATCCCAGATTCCTGGAGAGTTTTGTCTGTGTGAGCACCGCACAAAGGGGAGTCTGGACAGGGAATCATTTATGGATGTCAGAGCTGGAGTCTGGATACCAGAACTGGCAATTCCCGTTCTCCATCCCTGTGCTGGGATGCAGATCCCAGAAAATCCTGGGTGTTTCTGCTGCTCTGGGAATGTGGAGTGCCTCTGGTATTCCCTGTCCAGGGAATGGATGGGAATGGCTCCGGTATTCCAAGGGAAGGTTTGGGAAGGTTTGGGAAGGGAAGGTTTGGGAAGGGAAGGGAAGATTTGGAAAGGGAAGGTTTGGGAAAGGATGTTGGACTCCATGATTTTTAGGATCTTTTCCAACCTAACCAATCCCATAATTCCATGATTCTCTGATTTTATATCCAGACTGTGCGCTTGGATCATCAGATTTCTAGGAATAAGTCTGGGATTTGCTGGGGAAAGGCCCCGGATTAAAAGCTCTGGATCTGGAATGTGCTCCCTGAGCTGAGGTCAAGGTTGAGGAGCCAGAGTTTCATCCCTGATTTTTAGAAGCAGGAAAAATTTTCCCAAGCTTCATTTCACAGAAAATGCATCCAAGGAGAAATTGGTAAAAACAAGGAAAAGAAAATGAAAGGAGAAGAGAAAATAATTAATTAATGTAAGTATGGGAACAGCCCATCGGGATGACAAATCCGGCTGCTCCCAGGGTACACTCCGGCTTTTCCAAGAAGATGGATTTCAGAGAAAAAATGGATGAATTTCCATTAAAAAAGATTTCTGGATGCCCTCCGGCCTCATCCCGCCTTGATCCGTGCTTGGCTTGGCCTATGGATCATCAAGCACTGAGTCACCTCCTTATGGATGCGGGATGAGGTCCCGGGGGGAGAGAATTCCTGCCGGGAGCTGGATTTTTGGGGTTGGTGATGTCGGAGACTGAGTCAGAGCTGCTCCAGGCCCATCTGGTTGTGATTTCAGGAACGGCGAAGATCGGAAGAATTCCTGGCAGGGAAAGGCTGGGAGGATTCCCAGTGGGAATAGGGTCTGGGAGGGAGATTGGGATCTATATGGGAAACACTGGGATAGAGGGAAGATTCCCTTTTCCTGCTTCCCTCTCTCCATTCCCTCTTTAAATGGGTGAGAAATTCCTGGAAGCCGCTCCAAGCTTGCTGTGCTTCCAGCAGGAATTCTGGGCTTGTGGTGCTTCCCTGGATTTTCTCCATTCAGGGATAAAACTGGAGCCTCCTTAGGGAGAGCAGCATTCCCAGTGGGAATCATGGTTAGATAAATGGGTTCCACAGGAACCTTGGATTTGTGGCTGGGAGAGGAGATTTGGGATGGAGCCTGGATCCCAAATCCTGGCAAAAACCTCGAGTGTGGCCAAAGGAAAAACAGGGATGAGTCAGAGGTGGGAATGCCACATCCCATTCCCACTCGGATGACAGGGAAGAGAATCCCCCAATCCCGTGACATTCCAAAGGGTTTCCAGCTCAGTGAGGCTGTTCCTGGGAACAACACTCACCATCCCTCATATCCTCATCCGGAGAGCGGTGATGGAAGTTCTGTCATTCCCAAAAATCCCTCAGCTTGGAGCTTTCCCAAGGAGCCAATTCCATGCAGCAGCTGCTGAGGGATATTGGATTACTTGGCTCCGAGGTTGGGAATAACCCGAGGGAAAAGGGATGGATGGAATTTGGGATGGGCTCAGAGGGATGTGGGGCCTTTCAGACACCAAAATTTGGGATTGAAGCGAGCTGAAAATCCCATTTTTTTCCTTGGAGATGACCGGAAATTGGGATTTTTGGAAGATTTAAGGAATGTCTCTTATTTTTTATTCCCTGATCCTTTTTTCCCCGTTTTTTTTTCCAGGTTTTATCCATGCAGCTCATTCCAAGCAGATGGTTTGACCCCATCAAGCTCCAGGCTTTGGATGCTCTGGATGAATTCCCATCTGGATGATCCAAGGCTGCTGGAGCCTGGCAAGATCCCCCTCTGGAGCCGGATGGAGAATATTCCCTCCCGGAGATGCCATTTCCAGCCAGACTTGGATCAGTCTCCCTCTTCCCTAGGGCTTTCCAAAGAAAAATCCTGGAGCGGGGAATCTCTCCAAAGGGATTTCCCGGAGCCTGGTTTTCCCTGGATTCAGCAGGATGGGATAAAGACACTTGGAAATGTTTGTTCCCACGGGAAAATTGTCCCTGTCCATGGAGGGCTTGGAATTAGATTGTCCTTGAGGTCCCTTCCCAGACAAACCATACCAGGATTCCATGGGCTCTCCAGGTTTCTGCTCCATGGAATTCCCATAGCCAGAGCATCTCCAGGGATATGCTGGAGAATGCCGATGAAGCTGGAAAGCGAATTGTGCCATTGGGATTTTCCTTAAGGAGGTTTTCCATAGCACTGGGAGCTCCTTAAAACCTCTGGGAATTCTCTTTCCAGCATTAGAAGGAAAGGGAGAGGCTGAGATTTTCGGAAAACATTCCCAAATCCCGGCCCTTACAAGGACCCTCATTTTCTATTCCTTCATAAAATTCCAAAGCTCTTCTCCATCCGTATTTATTCTGGTGTCACATTCCCTGTGGGAAAACATCTTTTAATGGATTTGTCCCAAATTCCAGTCCCTTGTCCCCTCAGTCCCTCTGCACTTAAGGAATCCTGGAATTCCAGACTAGTTTGGTGGGAAAGGATCTGGTTCCAATTCCCTCCCACTATCCCAGGTTTATCCAGCCCGGCCTTGGACACTTCCAGGGATCCAAGAGCAGCCACAGCTTCCCTGGGAATTCCATCCCAGGGAGGAATTTTTTCCCTCTACTTGTCCTCAATTCCAATTAAACCCCTTCATTGTGGATCCCAATAAAAAGGGGGAAGAAATCCCTGCGAGGAAATTCCAGAGCAGGATAAGGATGTGGACTGGAACAAAGAATGGGAAAAGAAGGCGCAAAATCTTGGGGAAAAAAAAGCTGGAAAAAGAGGATCTGAAACAGGTCCAAAGAAATAACCTGGAAGGATTTGGGATTTGGTGTTTGGGATTTGGGAACTACAGGAGCAGGATCAGCTGGGAGCAAACGGAGCAGGAACAAAGCACTGTCCACCCCCTGGAATTCCACATCTCTGGAATGGAGGTCACGCTCAGGCCGGGCACCAAACATTCCCTGGAAGTTGTTATTCCTCGGAAAAGGGGATTTGTGACACAAACGACAGGATTTGTTTTCCCTGAAACCTGGCTGCATTTTTTCTTTTTTTTTTTAATGGATTTATGGATTCAAGGTGGGAAATTCCTCCTTTAACCTTGGGTTTATGGATTTTAATTATGGATGGATCATTTCTTGCGCTCCCAGGATTTAGGATTGGAGAAATCCCGTGGCAGGCAGGGATCCCACAAATTCTCAGGGAGAAAAACTCTAGGATGTGGGGAATTGTTTTATGAGGCTTTGGAATTCCCTGCGGACAATTTTGGAGTCTTCTCCTACAAAGGGAAGAGGAGGCCTAAGAGGGAATTTGGGAATTACCAACCTCTTTTTCCTGCTGAAACCATGGATAAAGGTGTCAGTCATTCCCAAGGAACATTCCAGGTCATGGAAGATGCTGATTTTAAGGGAATTCAGGGAATGGTTCCATCCTACCCATTGTAATCCCGGCTGGGACGAGCCAATCCCATCCCTCTTCCCACATCCCACATTTCCTGTGCCACAAATCCCATGGAAAAATGACATTGGAGCCTCTCCCGGCTCTCCTGATGGTTGTGGTGGAGCAATTCTGGTGGGAATAGCCAGGAATGGTGCCAAGGAAAAATCAGGGGAAAAAAATCCTGGAAATCCTGGAAGTGAAACATTTCTCTGTGGAGAGACAAAGTGAGGGATGGGAAGGAGGAAAAGAGGGAAGGAGGGAGGGAAGAAAGGAGGGAAAAGTATCAATTATCCAAAAGCACCTTCAAAGAGATTCCGGAATCTGGGAATTGCTGTGGATCTGGCTGGGATTTGATGGAAATATCAACTCCCTGATCCCACAGGAGCTGTTCCCATTTTATCCTCAGTTTGCTGTGGAGGAGGGAAGATGCTCCCAGGGCTGGAGCCGGGCTGGGGGAGCTGGGAATGTTCCCCTGGAGAAGGGAAGGCTCCAGGGAGAGCTCCGAGCCCCTTGCAGGGCCTCAAGGGGCTCCAGGAGAGCTGGAGAGGGACTGGGGCCAAGGCATGGAGGGACAGGAGCCAGGGAATGGCTTCCCAGTGGGCGAGGGGAGCTTGGGGTGGGATGTTGGGAAGGAATTGGTGTGTGTGAGGGTGGGGAGGGGCTGGTCTGGAATTGCCAGAGCAGCTGTGGCTGCCCCTGGATCCCTGATAGTGTCCAAGGCCAGGTTGGATCCACCTGGGATAGTGGGAGCTGTCCCTGCCCATGGGAAGGGGGATGGAATGGGATGAATTCCCAGGTCCCTTCCCACCCAAACAATTCCAGGATTCCCGGGACACACCTTTGGGATGCAGAGGATTGTCCTCATCCTCACCACCCGATTTTTCCCTGGATACAGCTGGAAGAGCCCTTTCCCGATTGTCCTGGCCCAGCTGAGACACTCAGGAATGACAATCCCGATGGGAAAAGGAACATCCCCCACTCCCTCCCCAGTCCCAATAATTTCGGGATTGAATTTTGGAGTGAGCGTGGGGGGTCCTTATCCAAAGAAACAAACAAGGAACAGCCCAGCCATTCCTCGGGAATGCTGGAAAAACAACAAGCATTA
Organism: Falcunculus frontatus; assembly: GCA_013398115.1. Taxonomy (NCBI): domain Eukaryota; kingdom Metazoa; phylum Chordata; class Aves; order Passeriformes; genus Falcunculus; species Falcunculus frontatus. The sequence goes on from VZRV01002227.1 coordinate 230,286, forward strand.
ACCTGGAAGCTGCTGGAATCCTGGGATTTGCTCCAAAAGCCTCATCCCAGTTTTCTTCCCACTCTCCCAGTCCCAACCCAGCTGTTCCCTGCAACCTCGAGGTGAATCAGAGCTCCTCCCCCAAAATCCATAGGAACGGGGAGCTCCCTCTCTTCCAGGGATTTTCTCCACGTCCAGCGCGTGCAAATCCAGCTCCAACCCCACCACTCCCAAATCCAGGCGAATCCATCCAATCCCGGCTCCTTTTGAGCGGTCTCCCAAAAATTCCGGAGCTTTTGCAAGCGCCTCCGTCAGGGAGAAAAAATTTCCTGGAAACCTCAGCGAGCCGGGGAAAAGTGGGATCAGGATGGGGGTTGGGAAGAGAGGGGAGGAGGGAGCGCGGTCAAGGCCAGGGCAGGAGTTCATGGAGTTGGAGGTTTTGTGGGAATGTTTTGTTTTTTCTGGATTAGGCTGCGGATTCCTGAAGGAAAACACGCTGGAGTTAAGCTCAGCTCGAATCGGGAGGGGGAGAAGGGATTTGCATCGGGATGGAAAGGAGGGAAAGGATTTGGGAGTGGGGGAAAGTCGGGATTGAGGCTGAGGGAGACAAATCCCGGTGGTTTTACTCCTCTGGAATGAAAAATGAGGGATTGTAGCCCCAAAAATTCCCACAGAGCGGGAGGATCCCAAAGCAGGAGCAGCAGCCCCATTCCAGGGATCTCTGGATCCTGCCGGGTTATCCCAGCTCCCAGAAAATCCTTGGGATACAGGAGGAGCCCCGCTCCAGGGATCTCTAGATCCTGCCAGGTTATCCCAGCTTCCGGAAAATCCTTGGGATACGGGAACAGCCCCACTCCAGGAATCTCTGGATTCAGGGAGAATCATGAAAATCCTTCCAGAAAATCTTTGGGATACAGGAGCAGCCCTTCTCCAGGGATCTCTGGATGCAGGAAGATCCTGCCAGGTTATCCCAGCTCCCAGAAAATCCTTGGAATGCAGGAGAAGCCCTGTTCTAGGGATCTCTGGATCCTGCCAGGCTGTCCCAGCTCCCAAAAAGTCCTTGGGATCCAGGAGCAGCTCCCACATCCAGTGTTTTGGAAGCTTTTCCAAGCTTCAAGCCTGAGGAAGGCTGGCTGGAATTGTCCTGGAATTGTCCTGGAAATCCTGACATGTCTGGGGGTGAGGGAGGAGGGAAAATCCTCCTTCCCTAAATTCCTGAAAATCCATTTATGGTCCCAAAAAAACCCTGTGGCCTCATCCCCTCCCCACTTCGCAGGAACGGCAGAGAAGTGTCAGAAAAAAGGGAATAAAGGAATGGAATTCCAGCTGCTGGGGTCAAGAATTCCCAGGCAGGCCAGGAAAACTCCCCTGCACATGGAAGCAGGAATATCAGCCGGGTTGGGAATACAAAAAGGAATCACCTGGAGTTCATCCCAGTGGTGCCAAGGCCACTTCCATGGATCCAAAGGCCACATCCATGGATCCAAAGGCTGTATCTGTGATCCCAAAGGTTTCTTCGATGATCCCAAAGGTTTCTTTGATGATCCTAAAGGTTCCTTCCATGCTCCCAAGGGTTTCTCAGTGGTCACCCGGATGGAAAATGTGGGACAAGATGAGGAACCCACCAGGCAAAGGATTCCATGGAAAATTCCCTGGAAAACAAAGACAGGTGCCCTGTGCCACTTCCATGCCATATTCCCGATTCCATCCACCCTCCCTCCGGCTCCCTCTACTTTGTCCCACCTTTTCTCCTCCTTTTCCAAGGTTTTTCCGGGCCATTTTCCCTGTGGATCATGGTGGGGTTTGCTTTTCCTTATTTTTAGCTTCTTTTTTTTAAATGGATTTTAAAATCCAGCAGAATTCCTGTTTGGGAACAGGGAGGTAACAGGATGAGTCCTGGAGCAGCTGCTGGGATGGGGTTTGGATATTCCATGGGATTCTCCTTGTGGGAATCATGGATGGCTCCTCCAAGACAGCCAGGAATGTGAACCTCCTTTCCCCAGATCCAGAGATCTGCACTCATCCAGTGGCTGTTCCAGAGAGTGGGATCCAGGTAAAATCCACCGGGATGGAGGCTGGGAAGGGAGAGATCCACAGGAGGAATCCTGCAATGATCCCTTGGGAACTCCAGCCTTTCACCTTGGCTTCCATCAATCCTGACGGATTTGAAGGGCTTCTCCCAGCTAAGCGAGGTCAAGCTGGGTTTTTAGGAAAGGGGATCTGGGAATGGAAAAGGGGAAAAGGAAATCTGTGGTGGAATGGGAAAAGTCTGGGTGGTTGAGCAGCGTTGGTCAAAGGAGAGCATCCAAGGTGTCCGAGGTGTGCTGGGGCTTCCAAAGTGCTTTTCCCAAAATTAGTTGTCCCTCTGTCCCTCCTGAAAGCCCCCAGGATGGATTTGGGATGTTGGAATTATATTTGTTACATTCATGGAATCATGGAATGGGTTGGGTGGGAAGGGACCTTAAATCCCATCCCATTCCAGTCCATCCATGTTCAGGGACATCTCCCACTGTCCCAGGTGGATCTAAGCCCCAATGTCCAACCCGGCCTTGGACACTCCCAGGGATCCAGGGACAGCCACAGCTGCTCTGGGAATTCCAGCCCAGCCCCTCCCCACCCTCACACACACCAATTCCTTCCCAACATCCCACCCCAAGCTCCCCTTGCCCACTGGGAAGCCATTCCCTGCCTCCTGTCCCTCCATGCCTTGGCCCCAGTCCCTCTCCAGCTCTCCTGGAGCCCCTTGAGGCCCTGCAAGGGGCTCGGAGCTCTCCCTGGAGCCTTCCCTTCTCCAGGGGAACATTCCCAGCTCTCCCAGCCTGGCTCCGAAACAGAGGGGCTCCAGAATCCTGGAGCAGCTCCGGGGCCTCCTCTGGATTTGCTCCAGCAGCTCCAGGTCCTCCTGATGTCAGGATAACTCTGAACGATGGATCCGTGGCACTGAGCTCTCCCTGGAACCTGGAGCAGCATCCAGGTGGGAATTCCCATCCCATGGGGAATCCCCAGCCCTATTTAACCTCTCCTAATCCCTCCTATCCCCCACTCAACCCAGCACGGGTGACCTGGAATCTCACCCGGAACGAACTCCCTCCTCTCCCTGCCTGGAATTCTTCCCACCAGGAATTCCCATCTGTGTTTCCCTGGGGTTTGCCCTCTCCCTTGGTCCCACCCTCTCCCTGGAAGTTGGAATCCTGCAGGGAAGGAAGGGAATTGTTCCATTTTTCACATTTTCCCAATTCCTGCCCTCGCAGGCTCAGAGGTGGCCGCAGCTCCAGGATCCCAGGGAGTTTATTTAGGAGCAGGAAGGCTGAAATCTGATGCTTTCTCCACAAAAATCCTCCAATCCATGGAAAAACACTCCCTGTTTATCAGCACGGATCCCTTTGTTTTCCTTCTTTTCCTCCAGGGATGCAACAGCCGCTCCTGAGGAATTCACTCTCCAAGCCAGAGGTTGGATTTTGGGAGCATCGAAAATCCGCTGAGGTTTTTGGGGTTATTTCCAGGTTTACAGGGAGCACATTCCAGCTCCGTGGGACAAATTCCATTCATCCCGGTGTCTCCGAGGGGTGACTCATCCCTGCCGGAGTTTGTGTCCGAAGGGGGGCAGAAATGGAACTCGGGATGGAGGTTAGGAAGCGAGAACATGGATTTTTAGTCCTGCATTCCCAGATTTCCTGCAGGGCCCTCGGCTCTTCTCTTGATCCTACTGGGAGTGGCTCAGTGTCCACCTCCCATGGGAAGTGAGGAGTTGCTTGGGAATTCTGTTGCCATCTTCATCCTGGTGTGCCCAGAAAAGAATGGATGAACTTCCAGGGCCTCAAGGGGCTCCAGGAGAGCTGCAGAGGGACTGGGGCCAAGGCATGGAGGGACAGGAGCCAGGGAATGGCTTCCCAGTGGGCAAGGGGAGCTTGGGGGGGGATGTTGGGAAGGAATTGGTGTGTGTGAGGGGGGGGAGGGGCTGGGCTGGAATTGCCAGAGCAGCTGTGGCTGTCCCTGGATCCCTGGCAGTGTCCAAGGCCAGGTTAGATGGACTTGGATCCACCTGGGATAGTGGGAGCTGTCCCTGCCCATGGAATGGGATCGGATTTACAGTCCCTCCCATCCCAACCCATTCCATGCTCTATCACGGACACCATTCCTCATCCCTGGAGGGAGAAAAATTCCTCCAGGAAAAATTCCTTCACTCAACAAGCCGTCAAGCCCTTGAACAAACCTGGAATCATCAACCCTGGAAGTGTCCGAGTGGATATTTTGGGATATGGATTTGTGGATGTGGTGGTGTTTGCTCCAAAGTTGAATCTGATGGATTTGGGGGCTTTTTCCAAACTTAATTATCCAAAAACTCCTAAACTTTGGCATTCCAACCTTTCCAGAGCAGCATTTGAAGGAACAACACTCTGGAAAAATGGGAGCAAGGGGCAATTCCAAATAAATCAAAATAATTCCTTCCTATGACGTCAAGGAGTAAAATTCCCAAATTTTTAGGACATTTTAAGGATTGAGGTTGTGGATTCCACAGGGAAAACCCAACAAATCCAGTGGATTTGTGGAAAAAGAGCCACGAATTCAGGGATGGAATTCCAAGTTCTAAAAATAGATTATTTAAACCTCTGAGAGGCTTCGGACACAGGGATGATCCTCCGGGAAGGACACGATTCCAGGTGGCCTCTCCGAGACTTTTCCAGGGATATTTTTCCAATTCCTACATCAGGAAGGAAGCTGAGAAGCTGAGATGCAGGAATTCTAAGTATCTGGGATATGGGAATGCCGGCGTGATGTCACAGCACGGAGTCTCCGTGGTTTTTGTGGATCCAAAGGAATTCTGACATCTCAAATGGAACAAAAACTGGGCTAAAAGGGTGGCAAAGTCAAATCCCAAAATTGCCATTTCCTTTCTTTTCCCTGGATTAAACCACCCCTGGGCCATCATGGGTTTTATCATCCAAAATTTTTTATGGAATTTCTCTTCCCACTTTTTTTTTGAAAGGACGTGGAGCCCTAAACCCACAAGATGTCAACTAATCCCTGTCCCAGCCCCGGAGTGGAAAAATTCCCTCCATGTCCCAGGGAGCACGGACTTGTTTATAAATCCCGGGATAGAACAGCAGCAGGACGCTGCTGACTCATTCCCAACGTGACTCATCCCAAACCCCAGATCCTTCCCCTCCGGCTCTTCCCAGCCTCCCTCCTGGGCTTTTTTTAGGCTGCTTAACCTCACTCCAGCCCCTGGCATTTTGGGATGGTGCCCTCGGAATTGCAGTGCGATTTTCCAGCCTGGTTCTCCCGATGGTGGAGTTTGTTTTGGATGAGATTCCCGGCCAGTGCCACCTGCAAATCCCACACTGAAATTCCTGGTTTTTATGAAGGTCACGGGTGGAGATGGGGAATATAAGAGGGATATGGAGGTGTTGGAGTGAATCCAGAGGAGGCCACGGAGCTGATCCGAGGGTTCTGGAGCCCCTCTGCTCTGGAATCAGGCTGGGAATGCTGGGAATGTTCCCCTGGAGAAGGGAAGGCTCCAGGGAGAGCTCCGAGCCCCTTGCAGGGCCTCAAGGGGCTCCAGGAGAGCTGGAGAGGGACTGGGGCCAAGGCATGGAGGGACAGGAGCCAGGGAATGGCTTCCCAGTGGGCAAGGGGAGCTTGGGGTGGGATGTTGGGAAGGAATTGGTGTGTGTGAGGGTGGGGAGGGGCTGGGCTGGAATTCCCAGAGCAGCTGTGGCTGTCCCTGGATCCCTGGCAGTGTCTAAGGCCATCTTGGAATGGGATTCTCCACCAAGAGGTGCCTGAGGGCTCAGGGAATCCATGGAACGAGGGCACGGAGTGGCCTCAGCAGGGAAAAGTCATTCCAAGGTAAAAGAATTCCCAGCATCCATGACAAAATCCATCAGGATGGCAACAAACCGGATCCACAGATTTATCCAAGAAAATCTTCCTGGAGCCTCTGAATTAGCCAAAGGGAGCTGGATTTCTGTGGGAATAGCAGATGGAATTTTGTAGGACAGGGAAGAACAGAATGGCCTAAATTGTCAGGATTAGGCAGAGTTTAATTTAGAATGAAAAAGGAGGGGGAAAAAAAGGAGAAAAGAAAAGGCGGAAAAAAGGAGAAAAATTGAGAAAACAAAGGAGACAAAAAGGAGAAAAAAAGGAGAAAAGAAAAGGCGGAAAAAAGGAGAAAAAGAGAGAAAAAAAGGGAGAAAAAAGGGGAGAAAAAAGGAAAGAAAACAGAAAAAAAAGGAGGAAAAAGGAGAAAAAAGGCGGAAAAAAGGAGAAAAAGAGAGAAAAAAAGGGAGAAAAAAGAAGGGAAAAAGGGGGGATAAAAAGAAAAAAAAGATTTGAAAATGAGAAAAAATAGAAAAGGAGACAAAAGAAAAGGAGAAAACAAAAAGGAGGAAAAAGAGAGGATAAAATAGAAAAAATGGGAGAAAAAAATGGAGGGGGAAAAGGGAGAAAAAAAGGAAAGAAAACAGAAAAAAAAGGAGGAAAAAAGGGGGGAAAGGCGAAAAAATGGGAAAAAAAGAGGAAAAAAAGAAAAAAAGGAAGAAAAACAGGAGAAAAAAAGACAAAAAAGAAAAAAAGAGGAAAAAAGATAGCAAAAAGGAAGGACAAAACGAGAAAAAAGGAGGGGAAAAAGGAGACAAGAAAGAATAAAAAGGAGAAAAAAGGAGATGAAAAGGAGGAAAAAAGGAGGGGGAAAGGAGGGGGAAAGGAGGGGAAAAGGAGGGGAAAAGGAGGGGAAAAGGAGGGGAAAAGGAGGGGAAAAGGAGGGGAAAAGGAGGGGAAAAGGAGGGGAAAAGGAGGGGAAAAGGAGGGGAAAAGGAGGGGAAAAGGAGGGGAAAAGGAGGGGAAAAGGAGGAAAAAAGGAGGAAAAAAGGAGGAAAAAAGGAGGAAAAAAGGAGGAAAAAAGGAGGAGAAAAGGAGGAGAAAAGGAGGAGAAATGGGGGAAAAAGGGGAAAAAAGGAGGAAAAAACAGAGAAAAGGAGGAAAAAAGAAAAAAGGAAAAAAAAGGAGGAAAAAAGGGAGGAAAAAAGAAAAAAGGAGAAAAAAGAAAGAAAAAGGGGGAAAAGGGGGAGAGGAAAGGAGCACGAATAAAGGGAGAGGGGGGAAAAAGGAGGAGGGAAAAATCCAGGAAAAGTCAGGAGAAATCCCAGAATGGCCGCATCTCCCAGTGCTGAATTTAATTTTAACTCGTTTCCTCATCCCAAAGAGTTGGGACCAAATTCCAGCTGAAACCACTGGAAAAAAAATTGCCAGATCCAACGAGCTCCATACTGGATCAAGGAAAAATGGGAAAGGCCTTATCCAGGTGCAGCTCCCAACCTGGAAGTGGTTTGGGTTTAAATCTTCCAAATTCAGGGTTTTTAATGACCCTTGGGGCCCTCTTCCCACTCTGATCCTATGGAAAATCCCAATTATCCCAGAATTCTATCCCTGTTTCAGAGGTTGTGGGGCTTCCTTCCAGCATCTCTTCCCAAATTTCAATCCTTATTTCCCGAATCCTACAAATGGATCCACATTAAAACCGGCACAACGGAAGCTCTGAGCCAACCAGGAGCAGCTGGAAAAGCTCGGAATTCCCAAACGGGGAAAACAAGGATACATCCCTGGCTGGGGTAGGCTGCCCTTCCCGGAATTTCCATGAAAAATGCCGGCTTCCAACATCCAGGTCTGATTCCTCATTCCTTATGGATTTGCCAGGACAGGTAGGAATGTCCGAACTCGGGGATTCCTGGAATTTTTCTCTTTAAATCCCATTTTTCAGCTGTCAAAAATGAAGCACCCACCTCCATGGAATACTGGGTGGATTCCATAGGTTGGAATTCCCTGGATTCTTCAGCCGGAGCAAGGCTGAGGGAGGGTGAATTTATTATTTCATCCATGGAAAATTGTTCTGGGAATCTTTTCCCTCTGGAATGCTGGAATTTGAACAGTCTCCATGTCCACAGGTGCCCTGGAATGCTCCAACAGGGAATTTTCCTTAGGAATAATATCCTAAAAAATCCCTCAAATTCCATGGGAAGGTGCCTGTGCTCCTTCCCTTGGATCTAAGACGCAACCAGGAATTTGGGAATTGCTTGGAATTAGGAACCAGACTCAGGTCACTTACCTCTGTCTCAATTCCAGGGATTCCAGCTCCTTTTCCCACCCCTTTTCCCTAAAAACAGGAGCTTCTCAATTCCCGATGCCTTGGAGAAGCGGCTCCGGTTGATATCCAAGCATGGAAAAAGGCTGGAATGTCACGGATTTACCCGTTTTGGACCCTTTCCTTGGAATTTTGGTGATGATCCCATCTTTCACCATTCCCTGAGTTCCATCTCTGCTTTCCCTGGGGTGGCTCCTCAGGGGATGTTGGGAATAGCCGGAATTTGGGAATTTCAATCCCAGAGCAGAACTGTTTCTACCTAGGTGGGACTTCTCGGCTCTGGTTTAATCCCTCCTCTTTTCCAAAGGAATTTTTAGGGAGAAGCACCACAGGATCCATCGGAGGTGTGGAATACGGGATGGAATTCCACCTTGGAATTGCCATGAGGCACCAAAACTGGGAATTTTCTCTCTCCAAGGAAAACCCAAAAGCACTTGGAGAGGGAAAAAATGTGGATGAGCTCTCCCTCCTCAGCTCCAGCGCCTCAGCCAGAGGGAATTTGGCCTGGAATTCCGACTGAATGGAGCAATTTTATGGATTTAGGCACCTCGGATTAAAAATCTAGAAGAGGATACCCTCGTTTTGGCCATTCCCAAAAAAAAACATCCTGGAATTCTCTGTTCCATGGGAGACACCATTCCAAGATGTCACTGGGAGCTCCCTGGCTCAATCCAAAGGGAAAAGCTCCCGGCTCCGTGTTTTTCCCTTCTCCACCCTGCTGACCTTTAAGAACAATTCCAAAGCCGAGCACTTTTCCAAGCCCTCTCATCCCGAAAAATCTGAGCCTCCAACACCAGCCCCGCCGGCACCTGCCAGGAGAGACTTCCAAGTTTTTTTATGGCTTCATAAAGTGGGGATCAGGGGGATTTTTCAGCAGGAGCTGAGGAGAAGGAAAGACTTTCTCCGCTTCTTTTTCTCCGGGTTTTTTTTGGGATTTCGGTTCTTTCATTTGGGGAAGGAGGATAAAAATAACCCCTGGATTTGGAGGTTTTTTTCCCTAAGAAACAGAGTGGGATTTGTTGGTGAATCCCATAAAATTTTTGTTCTTCTCTTTCCCCCTCCTGAGCACTTTCCGGTGCTAATATTATCCAGATGCTTTTCCTATTAAAACTCTTCCCTTTGGAGTTTCCCTATTTCCCGCCCCCACATCTGCCAGGACCTTTTCCCTTGATATCTCTCCAATTTTTCTGGCTATTCCTGAAGATCTTGGGACTCTTCCTCAAGTCTCTCTCTCCTCGCTTTCCTGGCTTGGAATTTTATCCGGATTATCATTGTCTTTTTGGCTAATAATTATAGATTATTAATATATTAACATGAATATATTAATATTAATAATTAATTAATAAGTAAATGATCCAGCCCAAATTAATGGCAAAGCCAAGCTGGGAAAAGTGGGAATGAGTTGTCTCCACTGCCCATTCCCAATTCCAGCTGGAGGAAAAGGGATCTCTTCAGAGTTAAAGCGGGAAAAAGGCAGCAACAAATTCAGGGAATGAAATTATGGAAGTGCCAGATGTTTTTTCCCAAGATCCTGTGGAGAAGGAAGAGTTGGGAGATACCTTGGCCACCATTCCTGGTCACATCCTGTTCCCAAGGGCCACATCTCCACCTCCGGATGGATCCTGGGCATTTCCATGGATCGCTGGGCTCCGGAAGCCATGTATGGAATTCTTCGCCGTGCTGGGAACACAAGTAATCCTGGAATTAGGAGCAGCTTCAGTCCGGTAATATTCCAGAGCCTGCCAAGCAGGATAAAGAGCTGATCCAGGGCTCGGAAGATACTGGGACTTGGGAATGGCACATTCCATATCCCTTTCCTTGTGCCCGGGAGAAATCAGCACCTGGATCATGACCTGTGCAATGAAGATGCTGGATTTTCCTTAATTTTCCATGCCAGAGCCTAATCCAAGGATCAGGAATTTGACATCACACCATGGACAGCTGTTTCCTGGGAAATGGGAAAGGAAAAAAGCACTCGAGCATTCCGAGTCCTAATTCCAAGATGTTGCTTCCGATGCCTTGACAAGCTCAGAATAAAGTTCAGTTCCCTGAAGTCGGATAGAGAATTCCATTTGGGATGTCACGGAGTGCCTGGAAGAGCTGTTAGATAGGAGAAAAAAGCCAAAGAAAACCCTTTCCCTTCTGGAAAGGCCATGGAAGGTCAGTGGGAATCAGAATCAGGGAATGGTTTGGGTGGGAAGGGTCCTTAAAGCCCATCTGGATCCAACTCCAGGGACACCTTCCCCTATCCCAGTGTGCTCCAAGCCCCATCCAACCCGGCCTTGGACACTTCCCGGGATAGAGCATCCACAGCTTTTCTGGGAATGGGGAAACGGCTGTGGATGCCATTCCCTTCCCTGGAAGTCCATCCCAGGACAGAGTGGCCTTTCCAGGAAAATCCACATTCTCCATGAGGGAAGAACATTCCCTGTTCCTCAGTTCTACATCAGAACGGGATCCGAGACTGCTCCAAGCTTTTGGGATTTTGGGTGAAGCTCAGTGAGGACAAATCCAGCAGAGGCCACGGGAAACCTCTGGAATGGAACATTCCCTTTTCCATGCACACACCTGGTCATGGAGCAGAAAACTGTGATTGGGGAAAGACATGGATGGGGCTTGGAAAAACCTGGGATAATGAAAGGTGTCCCTGAACATGGATGGGGTGGGATGGAATGGGATTTAAGGTCTCTTCCCACCAAAACTGTTCCAGGATTCTGGAGCCCCTCTGCTCTGGACAAAGGCTGGGAGGAAAGGCTGGGAATGTTCCCCTGGAGAAGGGAAGGCTCCAGGGAGAGCTCCGAGCCCCTTGCAGGGCCTCAAGGGGCTCCAGGAGAGCTGGAGAGGGACTGGGGCCAAGGCATGGAGGGACAGGAGGCAGGGAATGGCTTCCCAGTGGGCAAGGGGAGCTTGGGGTGGGATGTTGGGAAGGAATTGGTGTGTGTGAGGGTGGGGAGGGGCTGGGCTGGAATTGCCAGAGCAGCTGTGGCTGTCCCTGGATCCCTGGGAGTGTCCAAGGCCGGGTTGGATGGACTTGGATCCACCTGGGATAATGGGAAGTGTCCATGCCCATGGAATGGGATGGAATTTAGGGTCCATCCCAACCCATTCCATGATTCTGTAAGTGCAGGAGTCGGTATTGGGAAGAAGCTGAACATTGGGAGCACAGGAAAATCCATCAGAGAAGCTCCCTGGGAAGTGCTGGAATATTCAACTCCAGGCAGGACAGCAATTCCCAACTCCCACCACAAAGAATGGCCATTCCTGGTCTGGGAGAGGGCCTGGAGCTTAAATTCAGCACCAGATCCAATCTCTCCAGAATGGATGCATTCCTTAAACGATCCAGGCCATTCCCGCGGAATATTTCGGGTTCCCCACACGGCTTCTGGAAGCCGTGGCCACTGACTCATCCCGAAAAGATTCCCACTTCCATCATTTTTCACGGCACTCGGGTCACTTTGACTCAAACGTGAGCCAACCCCACGATGTTAAATCCGCCCGGGATTGGGAATGTCAACAACAACACGGAACGCCTGGGATTCATTTTGCCTTTGGAATCATGCGGGATCCGTGGCGGGATTTCAGTTGGAAAAGCTCCGGCTTCCTTCCCCTCCCTGCCTGACTCACTGCTCCCGTCCCTCCTGACCTTTTCCTTGTGCAACCTTCCGAGTGCCACCAAAAACCAGCCGGGATTCCAACTTTTCCAAGGGGGATCCGGGAGGAGCTCGTGGAGAAAGAGAAGGGTGAGCAACAATTCTAAAAAAAGATGATGGATTCCGATTTAATTCTGTTCCCAAAGAATAAAAGGAAAAGAAAATCAGACCTCACTCCGCAGGCATGGTGGAAAATCTGGGAAGGATTTTTTTTTTTCCCCTGATTTATTCCTTATGTTTCTGTTCCCTGGTTGCTTTTTCATGGATTTAAAAGAAAAAAAACAGGGAAGAGAGGGGGAATAAAAAGGTCGTTTTGGGGACGGTCACTGTCAGGGACAGGGAAGTAAAATCTCCTATTTCCAGCAGCAGATTCCCGATCCTATAAATTTATCCCCATTTCTGCTTCTTCCCTCTGTCCGCTTCCAAATCCATGGTGGAAAAACAGTGTCTGCACCATTCCTGGGGATATTTTGGGATGAAGAGGGATGGTTTTATTCAATGTGGTGTCTTTGCCCAAATCTGCTCCCCAAAGGGGGTGAAAATTCCAAGTGGAGAGCAGGATGAGTGGGAATGAGGGAGGAAGGGATGGTGGGAAGCGCTGCTCTTCCCGAGGGAGATAAGGCATGGAAAAGAACCCCGTGCCAGGTGTGGGGAATACCAGGAATAAAGAATTCCTGCAGGGAGGAAGGGAGAACCAGAGTTTGTTAGGAAAAAAACACCAGGAGAAGATTGAGGAATGGTGGACAAAGGAATGAGTTGGAGATTCCAGAGGGAGGGAAAAGGGGCCTGGACACCTCTGCTTATCCCTGGAATTCCTCTGGATGAGGACCTATGGAATGATGTTTACTTGGCAGTTTTAGGGATGCTCCAAGAATTCCATCATCGGGAACCTGTGGAGCAGCCCAAGGATCCAAAGGGAACAAACCAACCACCTGTGTCAACAATTCTCCTTTAAAATCCATTCAAATCCCAAGTTTTACCTGCTCCAGAAGCAAGTTTGGAAGGGAACAGTTGTTTCCTCCCGTTCTTCCCAACATTCCCTGCAATCCAGCCATGGGAATGTGCTTTTCCTTAATATAATGGGAATATCCACACAGATTCAGGGATCCTTTTTTCCCTGGATCCTGGAGTCAGATCAGTCCTGCTCTGGTTCCTCACATCCCATTCCGTGAATTATTCCAGGGAAAAGCACTTCAGACAATATCCATTGTGGAATATGCTTGGAATCCTAAAAATAAGGAGATTGTGCCCTCATATGGTGAAAGGAGCGATGGAATCTTTTTGGGATGGGGTGAGGGATTCCAGGTCAGGAATTGTTTACGCTCATCCCTTGATTGCCCTCAGTGGAGGCTGTTAAACATTCCCGGAGTTTATTTTCCTTCCTTCATCCTGGGATTTACCCTCCTTGGGATGGTTTGAAAGGCTCCAAGGGGGTCATTGAGGGATAAATAAATGACGGAGCTGGGATGGAGCGGGAAGGACAGAGGTGGGTTGGAATTAACTCCAAGCGGGATGGGATGGGATTTGTTCCCACCAAAGGAGGCCTGGCCAGGGCTAAAATCCCAGGAAGTGTCCAAGGCCAGGTTGGACATTGGGGCTTGGATCCACTTGGGATAGTGGGAGGTGTCCCTGAACATGGATGGGGTGGAATGGGATGGGATTTAAGGTCCCTCCCATCCCAAACCATTCCATGAACTAAAATAATCTTTTATACATGTCTCCATATATTGTGATTCCATGGAATTTGATTTAGGAGGAACCACAACTGGGATTAAGGTTCAGATCGGAGCTGTTTAGTCCAGAGCTTGAAGAGCTGAGGAAAGGCAGGATTAATGGGATTCAAAGCCGGGATAATGGGAATCAAACACATGGAATTCATCTCCAAAGGGAGGAACCACCTCTTGTCCCTGTTGGCTCTTGGTGGACGAAGAATTCCTGCTTTTAATCCCAGAATAGCAGGATTAGGTTTGAGAGAAAAAAAGAAACCTGAAGGATTTAGGGATAAGGATGCTCCTAAAAGGATTTTCCCAGGATTTTTATGGATATGCCAGGCAGAAATCTGTCAGGAATTCCTGAGCTGTCCCTGAACGCTCATCCAAGCAAGGAAAGGGATGAGGAAATCCCTTCCAGCCCCACATTCCTTGGATATAATATTCCCGCAGAATTCCTGCCCTTCCACTAACCCAGCACCCAGCCAGGTCCTGGGGACAGCCCCCTCTTTCCCAGGAATTTTTTGGCATCCTCTTGAACATCAGGAAGGAATCCAACATCCCAACTGACACATCCCTGGTGGAATTCACATTATCCCATCTGGATCATTCCGAAAAATCTCTCTCTTTCCATCTCCCTCCGGCATCTGGGAAGATTCCAAAGGGGATCAGGGCAGTGGTGTAATTCCATCCACAAAATCCTTCTTTTCCAGCTTTAATGGCAGCCTGACCTTGCCAGGGAAGCTCTTTGGAATGTCGGGAGCGTTGAATTTATTAAGGACATTTGTCCCAGCCGGATCCGGGTGTTTCCACTTAAATTCATCCCTGTTTTCTTGATCCAAAGGAATTCCTTCCCTCCACTTGACTCACAAGGAAAACTTCTTCATATCCGTCATAGGATCTGGAAATAAGGAGAGTGACAAATTCCTATGGACTGAAAGGACCTTGGAAAACGGTTCTGGCTTGGGAAAATCGGCTTTTTTCCAGCAAATTCCATGAAAATTTGTTCCTCCTGCTGCTGCAGTTTGGGAATGTTCTGTGAGTATAAAATCCAAGATTTCCAGCTTGTGATCCAGGTTCTCCCAAGGGTCCATCAGCAACTTCTGTGGGATATAAAATATTCCTAAGTGGAATTTATGGGATTTATGGACAGGGTCCTCTGTCCCAGCTCCATGCTCCAGCAGGGCCATTCCAGAGCCATTCCAGGATTGTGTCCGGAAAGCTCTGGAATATCCAGGGAGGAGACTCCACCCCCTCTCTGGGATCTGTTCCAAGGAGTTCTTCCTCCTGTCCAGGTGGAAATTCCCGGGATCAGTTCCTGCCCATTCCTTGTGTCCCACGGAGCAGATCCTGGTCCGTGCTCCGACTCTTTCCCTTTGGATCCCAACAGACAGGGATGAGGCTCCCTCTCAGTGCCTCTTCCCGGGAAAAGCTGCTTTGGGATCAAAAAGCCACCAAAGCTCCTCAAAAATCTTTTCCCTCATATTCCCTCGCCCTAGAAAATCAAAGAGCCATAGAATCATGGAATGGTTGGGTGTAGAGGGACCTTAAATCCCATCCCATTCCCACCACATCCATGAGCAGGGACAATTCCCACTATCCCAGGGAGCTCCAACCTGGCCTTGGACACTGCCAGGGATCCAGGGACAGCCACAGCTGCTCTGGCAATTCCAGCCCAGCCCCTCCCCACCCTCACACACACCAATTCCTTCCCAACATCCCACCCCAAGCTCCCCTTGCCCACTGGGAAGCCATTCCCTGGCTCCTGTCCCTCCATGCCTTGGCCCCAGTCCCTCTCCAGCTCTCCTGGAGCCCCTTGAGGCCCTGGAAGTTCCCAATTTGGTCACTCCAAAGCTTTTCTTCTCCAGGCTGAGCAATCCCGATACATCCCAGGAATTTTTTTATTGTCATGGCACGACTCGATTCCCAAAATCCCTTCCAATTCCATGGGATTTTATTTCAGACTTGGAATCCTGGTCCCTGTTGCACTGATAGCATCTGGCCCTAAAAAAAATTTTAAAATAATCCCAAAATTCTCTTACTGGAAACCAAAGAATTCCTTTTGTACTGGTTTATACTTGTTTGTACCGGAGGTTCTTCCTCTGGTGGTGACCCCAAGAATCCTTGGATAAATATCCCGTTATCCAGGGAGCTGGAAGCTCCTTGTAGAGAGAGCTGGATCTAAAGACTGAAAATTTGGGAATGAGGAGAATGATAGAAAAAAATCCCAATTTCCCTTCAAGCTGTGACAACGACATTCCAAATGCTTCCCAGCAGGGAAACTCCATAGGAATACAAGGGATCCATTGGGGTTTAAGGAGCTGGTCCATTAAAAGTCAGAGCCAAAATTCCAGAGTTCAGGAGCTCCTAAATCCCTTTCCTAAGGCTTTGGAAATTGATGGATGAGGAGGAGTCAGGGTGGGGGCTGAAGAGAGGGAAGAAGGTTCTCTGAGTCTCCCAAGAATTCCTGCTTTTATTTGGAGGAGCTAGGAGAGGCTTAGTGGGATGGAGGTTTTCCCAAAACCTGCCTGGAATTGCTCCAGCATCCAGGGAAAAGCTGGAATGACAGAAATCTGTGAGATGCTGCACTCCCCACATCCAACCCACATGAAAAGCAGGAGCCGGGGTTTGGTTTTTTTCCAAGAGGGAAATTCCAGAAGGGAAACGGAATCCCTGGAGCTGACATCACTCCCCGTCCGGATGAATTTATCAGCTCCCACTCCAGCCTGATGCAAACTCCATGGAATCAGCACTTCCCAACCCTCCAGGAGGAACCGGTCGGATCCCATTGTCTAGAGCCAATCCATGATGGGATTGAACAGCATTTAGGGAAGCACGGCCATCCCCCAACCCTCTGGAATTTTCTTCCAGGGTTCGGCTGCCACAAAGTCTGGGAAGCTTTGAGCTCATTTTCTTTTTAAACCTTCTTCTTTTAATTCCCAACATTTCCAGGGCACTGGAATTAAAAAGGTTTCCGTTTTTAATTTCCCATCATTTTCCAGGGCGCAAATTCATCCCACATTTTTCCAGCATCTCTTCCTTGGAATTTTCCTCAGGTGACTGGCAGGGGCGGATATTCCCTTTCCTAGGAAAAATGGGAATATTCTTGGAGACAGAGAAAGAGGGATTTGCCTCACGTCCACCCGGAATTTCCAAGTCTTCCACCTAAATCAGTGCTAAGAAATAAACAATAATCACAGAATAAACGGGATAAATGGGAACGTCTCCTTCCAATGGTGAAGAAGAATATTCCCATGGGTTTTTTCCTGGTTGGGAATGCCGGTGACAGATAGAAGGTGACAGGTCACCCCCTAATGACCTCCTCTCCCATGGTTTTCCCAAATCCATCCGTTCCACAAGAACAACTTCAGGGCCAGTGCTCCGTGAACTTCAGGAATTCCCGGCGCTCGATTCCTCGCCGGGACACGGAGTTAAATTGGGACCCATGCTGGGATCCTGCCTAATCCCATCTCCCAGAGGGAAAAAACTCATCCTGAGCCACATTCCCACCCGGCCGTGGCATTGGGAGAGGTGAAATTCCCTTTTTCCACCTCCACACCTGGCTCCGGGACTGGGATTCGGAGCGTTCCCGGAACGATCCCAAATCCTGGCAGAGATGCACATTGTGAAGCCACCCCTGAGTAACCCTTGGGGACCCCTGGGGGGACGCTCGCTCCGTGGGGACATTCCCGGCCGGCCGTTAGGAAGAAGGGAATGATGGATTATTGACCATGGAATTCCAGGAGCCGGAGGTCAGGGGCGGTTCAGGATCCCGGGATATCCTATTCCCAGTTTTCTCGCTTCCCTGCTCACCTCTGATGTATTGAAGCAAATGACGCTGGATGAACTTCGACCCTTTGTTATCCAGCTGGGAAAATGCTGAGGGAAAATGTTGGGAGAGGAAAATTGGAGAGAAAAAGGGGAAAAGGGGAAAAAAGAAAAAAAAAAAGAAAAAAAAGGGGGGGGAAGGGAAAAAGGGGAAGAAAAGGGGAAAAAGAAAAAAAGGGGAGGAAAGGGGAAAAAAGGGGGAAAAGAAAAAAGGGGAAAAGGGCAAAAGAAGAAAAAAGGGGGAAGGGGAAAAGGAAAAAAGAAAAAAGGGGGAAGAGGGGGAAGAAGGGGAAAGAAGGGGAAAGAATGGGGAAAAGAAAGGAAAAAAGAAAAAAGGATAAAAGGGAGAAAAGGGGGAAAAAGTGAGAAAAGGAGGAAAAAAGGGGGAAAAGAGAGGGGAAAGGGGGGAAAAAGAGGGAAGAACAAGGGGAAGAACAAGGGGAAGAACAAGGGGAAGAACAAGGGGAAGAACAAGGGGAAAATAAGCAGGGGGAAGGGGAAAAAAAGGGAAGAAAAAAGGGAAGAAAAGGGTGAAGAAAAGGAGGGAATAAAGGGGAGGAAGAAATGGGAATGGGGATTCCACCTCCTGTGCCAGGCCTGGAGAGCCTTTTCCATGAGGGAACTTTTCCCAGTATCCAACCTAATCCTCTGGAGCAACCTGAGGCTCCTGAACTTCCAGACTCCGTGGAAGGACGAAGTTCCAAAGCTCCAAGCTTTTTTCCATTGACAACGACAACAATCCTGGAATTTTGGGAAAGCTGACAACAGAAAAGAAGGAGCAGTTTCAGGGAAGGGGCTGGACTCAGCATGCGGAATTACGAAGTCCAGAAAGATGGAATGGGATCCTGTCTTTTCTGGGAGCATAAAATCCTGGAATCATGGAGTGGCTGGGTTGGAAGGGATCTGAAATCCCATCTAATTCCAACCCCATCCATGGCAGGGACGAGTTTCCACTGTCCCAGGTGGATCCAGGCCCCAATGTCCAACCTGGCCTTGGAAACTTCAGAGATCCAGGGGCAGCCACAGCTTCTCTGGGAATTCCATCCCTGCCCCTCCTCATCCTCCCAGCCAGGAATTCCTTCCCAAGATCTCATTTAAGGGAAGGATTAGTGCTGATGCTCCTTCTCCAAGTGAAAACTTGTATTTGGGATAGGGAGGGACTATCCTAGATCACTTTTTTCCTAGGACTGTGCCCTGCACAAGTCATTCCCACATCCCAGAATCCCAGAATGGTTTGGGCTGGAAAGGACCTTTGGGATCAGCTCATCCCTGGAAATCAAACCTCTCCCAGAGATTTCCTGCCCTCCCCTGTGCCTGGACACTTTCCAGGATTTCCCATTAACTCCCGGATTCCCATGGGATTTCTGTCCATGGTGCTTCGCATCCCTTTATTCCCGTGCCAACACCACCCTTTGGCTCCAATTCCCGCCTCCCCTTTGGAGAACTATTCCCAGATGGATTTTTACTCCCCGCTGATGTCACCTCTGAATTCCAGACCCTCCCATCCCTCCAGCTCTGCTCCACGATTCCCTCAGCTCCAGCATTCCCTGTTTGGATTGGGATCCATCCTTCCATTCCCACCTTTCCGCCATGGGCAGGGACAATTCCGACTATCCAAGGTTGTTCCAAGCTGGCTTAAAGAATTCCAGGGATGAGACAGCCACAGATTTTCTGGGAAAGCTCTGCCAGGCCTTCTCCACCCTCTTAATTAATGGTGATTTGCATATTCTAATTAACTGGGAGCTAATTAAGAGCTGATCCAACTAATTTTGCATCAATTAATTATCCACTCCCTGGAAAAATCACCGGGAAGATTTGGCACCTCCGGAGCATGGGACAAAAAAGGGATTTTCCATGGATTTTAGGATTATTGAAGGATTTTAGGATCTATTGAAGGAATTCTGTATTCCTTAATTATAATTAATTAAAATTATAAATCGCAGGAATAACACCCCAAACAGCCAAATCCATGGAAAACCAGCTGGAATTAGGGAATTTTCCAGGATATTCCCAAATTTTGACTAAATTCTGGCTCAAACTGTGACAATGTTGGAGCCCCAAATTGGAATTAAACCCCCTGAGTAAAACCTGGCAGGAAAATCCAGTGTTTAGAGGGATTTCTTTGGATTTGGGATGAGAAAAACATCCTGGAAGTTCATCAAAGGCTCCATTCATTTATGGATTTCATAAGATACAAACAAGACCAATTAAAAATAGGGATAAAATTAAGGATTTTCCCAGTCTGGAACCCAGGAATGGCTTAAATTTGGGTTAAACTCAGCACCAGCAAATCCTGGCCTAAACTTAGGATTTCTGATGGATGCTGGAATAAAAAATAAGGAATTAAGAAATTTAGGGATACAAAATTCTCCCTTATCTTGGAATTTTATTATAAATTTATGGATATTTTTTCCCCAAAAAAACCATGGAAAAATCCAACTGCAAGGCTGGCAACACCTTAAAATTCCAGAAAAAGCCAGGATTGGGTTGCTCTGCCAGCAGGGATTAGAGGAAAAGGGAATTCTCTTGGAACTGACTTCATGCCAAGGAGTTCAGGACCTTTTTATCCACCTCATTGGATTATCCATGGGAAGTTTTCCAGCTCATTAATTCCATTGAGGACGTCAAATGGGATTTGCAGCAACTTTAACCTCCCCTCAGTCTGGGAATTTTGGGCACCAGAGATCTCTGGCATTTCGGGACGGTCCCTGCAAAGATTTGGGGGAAAAAATTCCTATTTTTGCTTGATTTTATCCCTGGAGCGGTCACTGAGGATTTTCCTGCTTTTTTAGGGATATTTGAGGATTCTGAGTGATTCCTTTGAGCTTTGATGGGAATTCTCTCAGCTCTGGGATTATCAGGAGGGTGGGAAACATGGCTGAGAAACAGGGAAAATCTTGGGATGAAAGGTGGGAGAGGAAAATTTAGGAAAGAAGCAAATCAAAGGAGTAGGACACGCCCTTAAATGGGATTTAATTAATTAATGTCCTTCATTAACAGAAATTATTGCCTTGAAGGTGAAATTTTCACCTGCACTTCCTCCCAGGGGAAGGAATAATTCCCACTATCCCAGGTGGATCCAAGCCCCGATGTCCAACCCGGCCTTGGACACGGCCAGGGATCCAGGGACAGCCACAGCTGCTCTGGCAATTCCAGCCCAGCCCCTCCCCACCCTCACACACACCAATTCCTTCCCAACATCCCGCCCCAAGCTCCCCTTGCCCACTGGGAAGCCATTCCCTGCCTCCTGTCCCTCCATGCCTTGGCCCCAGTCCCTCTCCAGCTCTCCTGGAGCCCCTTGAGGCCCTGCAAGGGGCTCGGAGCTCTCCCTGGAGCCTTCCCTTCTCCAGGGGAACATTCCCAGCTCTCCCAGCCTGGCTCCAGAGCAGAGGGGCTCCTCCTCTCCATGGACTCATCCCAAATTCCAACCTGGGCCTTCTGCACCTGCCAAGGCTGGGCTCAGCCATGTGCCTGGGCCCAGCTTTGGACAAGATTCCCACAGAACACAGCTGTGCTGGGATGGGTTTTATGGGATCTCTGTCCATCCCACTGTGCACATTCCCAGGATCCAACCAAGCTTTAACTGGGAGCTGCTGGCCCAAGCCCATCCCAACCCTTCCCAGCATGGCCAATCCCTCATCCCGCACCCTTTTTATGGGAATGGCTGCATCCCATGTGTGGGGTGGGAAGCCCTCACCCTCTTCCCGACACATCCCAGCCGGCAAATGAAGGGAGCAGGAATTTTGTGCCTCGGGAATGTCGGGAGCAGCTGGGCCTCGTTACGGATCCGGTGCTGTCTGGTTTGAGTTCACACCTTGGGAATTGGGCCGGGCTCGGCTCTCACCTCATCAGCCAGGCTGGGATCAGATTCCTGCCGGCCTGGAAAAAACATGGGAATGGGATAAGGGTTTTATGGAGCTTCCGCGCTCTGGGAATGGCTTTAAAGGGAAAGAGGGCAGGGATAGATGGGATTTTGGGAAGGAGAAGCTGTGGCTGCCTCTGGAACCCTGGAAGTGTCCAAGGCCAGGTTGGACATTGGGAATTGAATCCTGGGATGGTGGGAGGTGTCCCTGAACACGGATGGGGTGGGAATGGGTGGGATTTAAGGTCCCTTCCAACCCAAACCATTCCACGATTCTGGAGCCCCTCTGCTCTGGAGCCAGGCTGGGAGAGCTGGGAATGTTCCCCTGGAGAAGGGAAGGCTCCAGGGAGAGCTCCGAGCCCCTTGCAGGGCCTCAAGGGGCTCCAGGAGAGCTGGAGAGGGACTGGGGCCAAGGCATGGAGGGACAGGAGGCAGGGAATGGCTTCCCAGTGGGCAAGGGGAGCTTGGGGTGGGATGTTGGGAAGGAATTGGTGTGTGTGAGGGTGGGGAGGGGCTGGTCTGGAATTGCCAGAGCAGCTGTGGCTGTCCCTGGATCCCTGGCAGTGTCCAAGGCCAGGTTGGACACTGGGGCTTGGATCCACCCTGGGATAGCGGGAGATGTCCCTGCCCATGGATGTGATCCCTGCCTATGGATATGATCCCTGCTCCTACAGGAGCTCATCCCAGTGGAAAAAATCCGTTTTCCCTCTGTTTGCTGAGCCGGGAGCAGGATATGGGAGCTGTAAAACAAGGATCCGATCTCGGCCGCTCCTGGTTTTTAATGACATAAACCTGATTTGTTTATAATTATAAACCTGGGTTTTAAGGATAAACCCTGGTTGTTAATGATATAAACCTGGTTTTAAATTATAAACCCTGGTTTTAATAATGATGAACCTGATTTTTAAGGATAACACTCGGTTTTTGTGATGATAAACTTGATTTTAAATGATCAAATCTGGTTTTTATAAGGGTAAACCTGGTTTTAAGTGATAAACCTGGTTTTTATAACAACAAACCTGGTTTTGAAGGATAAACCTGCTTTTTAATGCTAAACCCTGGGGTTTAGTGATATAAACCTGGGTTTTAAAAACGACAAACATGGTTTTTAATGATATAAACCTGATTTTTAATGATAAACCCAGTTTTTATCATGGTGAGCCTGATTTTTTAGGGTAACACCTGTTTTTTATAACAACAAACCTGGTTTCAAATGATAAAACCCTGTTTTAATAATGATAAACCTGTTTTTAAATTATAAACCCGGTTTTTAAGGATAAACCTACTTATTAATGCTAAACCCTGGGGTTTACTGATATAAACCTTGGTTTTAATAATCATAAACCTGTTTTTTAAAGATGAAACCAGTTTTTACCATGATAAAACTGGTTTTTAGTGATAAACCTGGTTTTTATCAAGATAAACCTGATTTTAAATGATAAAACCTGATTTTAAATGATAAACCCAGGTTTAAATGATAAAATCTGGTTTAAATGATAAAATCTGGTTTTAATCATGATAAACCTGGTTTTAAATGATGAACCTGGTTTTTGTAATAATAAACCCGGTTTTTAAAGATAATTCCGCCTCTGCAACTGTGCTCAGCCTCTCAGTGTGCAGCACAACCTCCAGCACGGATTGAAGGAAGAAGAATCCCTGAATCCCGGAGTTTTTAAGGTTGGAAAAGCCCTCTGGGATCATCGAATCCAACCCTGTCCTCAAGTGCCACTTCCAGAGGTCTTTTTTTCCCCACTTTCAGGGATTTTAACCTTGCAGGGGATCCCTAAATGCTCCTAGGGAACGGTTGGATGTCCCGATAATTAACAGGGATAATTAACACCGCAGATTCCCGGCTCCTGAGGAAGGGGAAAAGTGGGAATGTGTGGACAAACAGGGAAAAGAGCCAAGGGAAAGGGTGGATTAAACCCAGCTCCACTCAGGACTAAGGTCCGGCTTAGCCCAGAAAACTCCAGTTTTACTTTAATTAAATCTCAGACAACTCCAGCCTTTTCTTCCCGTCATCCTTTCCCTCACCCTCAAAGGTCTGGAAAAATCCAGGAATTTTCTTCCCAGGCTCTACCGTCTCCTTCCTGTTCCTGTCCCGGTCTCTTCCATAAAATGCTGGAATTCCAGAGAGTGCTGGATGCTGGAGTCCCTCCCATCTCAGGCCCCAGGGTGCTGTCACTGCCTCTGGAATCTGCCTCTGGAATCTCCCAGCCAAGGCAGTGCCAGGCACAGGTGGAGTTCCCATGGGATTCCCATCCCACTTTTCAGATGGGATTGGGATTTTATTCCGTGCCAGTGCTGGAGCAGAGGGAAACTCATGGGAAAGAGAAAATCATGAAGATTTACAGGGACGGGATGAGGGAGGGAAAAGGGATCCCAAAAAATTCCCTTAAGGTGGATTTCTGGGGAAGGAGGGGCATCAGGGGCTAGAAAAGTGGGAAAACAGGGATTGTGTGCCTCGTGTCTCCAGCACAAACACCGGGAGAAGCTAAAATACAGCAGGGAAAAGCGGAATGAGTGGGAATGAGAGGGAACAGAGCCTGGGGATTCCCTGGAACAGCTCTTGGGATGAGGAACCGGTGTGTCCAGGTGCACCGGGATCCGGGAAAAAGGGAAAGGGAAGGAAATCAAAGCTTCCCTCCCTCCCTTCCTTATTCGGGATAATTGATTCAGATTTCCAGGAGAGGCTGTGGACTTTCCATCCCTGGAAATGTTTTCTAAATAGAATTCTATGGAATCATGGAATGGGTTGGGGTGGAAGGGACCTTAAAACTGATCCTATTCCAAGCCAGGGACACCTCCCACTATCCCAGGTGAATCCAAGCCCCAATGTCCAACCTGGCCTTGGACACTCCCAGGGATCCAGGGACAGCCACAGCTGCTCTGGCAATTCCAGCCCAGCCCCTCCCCACCCTCACACACACCAATTCCTTCCCAACATCCCACCCCAAGCTCCCCTTGCCCACTGGGGAGCCATTCCCTGCCTCCTGTCCCTCCATGCCTTGGCCCCAGTCCCTCTCCAGCTCTCCTGGAGCCCCTTGAGGCCCTGCAAGGGGCTCGGAGCTCTCCCTGGAGCCTTCCCTTCTCCAGGGGAACATTCCCAGCTCTCCCAGAGCAGAGGGGCTCCAGAATCCTGGAATGATTTGGGTTGGAAGGGACCTTAAATCCCACCCATTCCCACCCCATCCATGTTCAGGGACACCTCCCACCATCCCAGGTTGCTCCAACCTATCCTTGGACACTTCCTGGGATACGGAATCCCCGTTTCTTCTGGTAACGAATGCTGAGCTAACCAGGATGAGCCAAAACCACACAGATTCCCAAGTTGTTCCCTTTCCCAAGAAAGTTTGGGAAAAAAAAATGAAGAATTCTTTAAAGTTCTCCCGCCCAGAGCTGCCACGGAGTTGTTTTCCCTTTTTCCCTGAATTTCAATGAGGAGGCGCCGCTGCCGTAAATCCAAGCTCAGAGTAGCAGAGCCATAAAATATTTTGATGAAACGCCATCCCAGAAATCCGATTTATCCTGATGATTTGTGGAGCCTGACTATCCCAACCCTTCGGAGCGCCGTAAAGTTCCGGGGGATGAGGGAATTTACGGCTCTCTCCATAGCCGGGGTTGTTAATAATGTTCCAGGAGGCTGGAGCAGAATATTCCAGGGACACGGATGGCTTGGGAAGGGGAGGGATGAGGAGTTTCTAAACTCTTGGAAGAGCAAAGGGAACCTGGGAATGTTCACAGGAAGAGATTGAAGTTTTCTATTTTTCAGGAAACTCCCAGAACCTAAGGAGTTACTCCTCGTGGCTGAATTTTGGGAATTTTTTCCTGGATTTTTACATATTGGAGATGGGGTGTGAAGTTGGGAATGCAGCAGGGGATTTGAATACTCCCTGAGAAGATGGAGGGCAGGGATGGATGGGATGTTGGGAAGGAATTCCTGGCTGTGAGGGTGAGGAGGGGCTGGGCTGGAATTCCCAGAGCAGCTGTGGCTGCCCCTGGATTCTTGGGAGTGTCCAAGGTTGGGTTGGACACTGGGGCTTGGATCCACCTGGGATAGTGGGAGACGTCCCTGGCTTGGAATGAGATGATCCCTAAGGTCCCTTCCCACCCAAACCATTCCATGATTCCATGACTCCACCCTGTCATTTTCCTTCATTTCTAAAGGATTTTGGCCTTTCCGTATCCCTGGATTTCTGTTGCTCCTGTGAAATCGTCCCCATCCCGCTCCAGCCTTGGCATAGCCCTCAATCCCTGGAAAAAACCTTCACTCTGAGTTTCATGGAACATTGGAATCATAAAACCAGGGAATGGTTTGGCTTGGAAGGGACCTTAAAGCTTCTCCTTGGTTTGTCCCAAGTTTTCACGGATATTCCATGGAATAAACACAATTTACCTGAGTCCTTAATCCTAAATTATCCACACTGGGGCATGATTGGAATGGAAATTCTGATTTTTATCCCAGTAAAAATGCTTGGAACTCCCAAATTTTAGGTTTCCTCCCGGTAAGGGAATTCAGGAAAGTTTTTGTGGGAATAAAAGGCATTCGCTTGATCCCAAATTATCCACATTGGGGCATGATTGGGATGTGAGTTCTGATTTTTATCCCAATAAAAATGCTTGGAACTCTCAAATCCTGAGGTTTCTCCCAGTGAAGGAATTCTGGAAGACTTTTTTTAGGAATAAACCCTATTGGTCTCGTGGCTGCTTCGCTCACATGGAATTGGAATTCCTGATTTGCTGGGCGGTTTCTCCTACGGGAAAATTTCCCAAGGCTGGTGGGGGGAAGAGCCGGGAATAACAGCCACAAAATTCCCTGCTTGGGAAGGATCTTGGTGTGGGAAAGGGCGTTTTCCCGGGATCTGGAGCTCGCGGGGCTGTCAGTCAGCTGCAGCCCTGAATTCCCACATAAAACGCTTGGAATGTTTTGAGGAGAGCCATAATCCTTGGAAAAATGATGGCCTGGGACACTTCACACCTGTAATGGGATAAAAGCTCTCAGCGCCAGCCTGCGGCTGCTTCCCAGGAATAAAACATCCCAACCCCTCCTTCCAGGAATTCCGGGATCAGCCTGGAGTCATAAATTAGGAGCGAGTGGGAATAGCTCTGCTCCCGGCTGCCAGGGCAGGCTTTGGGTGTGGGAAACATCCCAGAGGGGTTGGAATTTTCATGGATCCTCCTCCTCCTGCTCTGGACTTACACAGGAGCTGCTCCTATGCTGTATTCCCAGATTTCTCTGGAGAGGATTTGTCCCGCTCAGCCCCTGGGGGTGTTACCAAATCCATAAATTTCCTGGGAATGCCTGGGAAGTGTTCAGTCCATTCCCTTTGCAGTGGAGACAGGAAAACCCTTCCAGCCTTTCTTTATCCCCTCTGGAATGTTAGGAGGGAGCTTGGAGTGAATGGCACTGCGGGCTTGGAATGCAGGGAGATTCTGTGTCCAAAAATTCCCAGAACTGCTCATTTTTTATTATTATTTATTATTGTTGATACAATTACAGTTGTGATTAATAATTTTACTATTAATTAGTGTATTTACTCGGTTTTTTATTATTGTTGTTATTACTACTACTACTACTAGTAATAATAATAATATAATCATTGGTTTGGGTTGGAAAGCTCATCCCATTCCAGGCATGGACACCTCCCACTATCCCAGGTGGATCCAAGCCTCAATGTCCAACCCAGCCGTGGACGCTGCCAGGGATCCAGGGACAGCCACAGCTGCTCTGGCAATTCCAGCCCAGCCCCTCCCCCCCCTCACACACACCAATTCCTTCCCAACATCCCCCCCCAAGCTCCCCTTGCCCACTGGGAAGCCATTCCCTGCCTCCTGTCCCTCCATGCCTTGGCCCCAGTCCCTCTCCAGCTCTCCTGGAGCCCCTTGAGGCCCTGCAAGGGGCTCGGAGCTCTCCCTGGAGCCTTCCCTTCTCCAGGGGAACATTCCCAGCTCTCCCAGAGCAGAGGAGCTCCAGAAACCTGGAATAAATTGGAAAAGTCCTTAAATCCCATCCCATTCCCAATCCATCCATGGGCAGGGATGCTTTTCCCTATCCCAGGTGGCTCCAAGCCCCTTCCAACCTGGCCTTGGACATTCCCAGGAATGAGGAATCCACAATTTCTCCGGGAATTCCTGTGCCAGGCCTTCCCCATGCTCCCAGATGAGAATTCCTTCATCCTCCAGCAGAGTGGGAGCCGAGCAGCCCCTCGGAGCAGTTTTCCCACCTTCTCGTGGTTTCCAGGAGCTCCCAGGCTCTGATCCCTTCATCCCTTTGGAACGAGGAGGTGCCGGAGCAGACAGGGAGCTGCTGTTCCCAGGGAAAAAATTCCAGCCATGTCTCCAAGCTCCTCGGCACCGGGGGCTCCATGAGATTCCTGGAGACGGTCACAGGAATTCTGTGTGTTCTTCCTACCAATCCCATGGCGGCAACCCCCGGAATTTTATTTTTAGGTTTACCAGGAACAGGGCACTGGGAAAGCTGGAGCAGCCCCATGGATACAGGAGCTGCTCCCCTTGGCATTCCCACAAAACTCCATCAATCCCAAAAAAGTCTCTCCATCAGCAAAACCAGGGCAGGATGAGCCAAAATTCCCTCCTCTCTCCCGGTGTCCAGGCTTGGTGTTTCCTCTTCCAGCTCAGATTTTCCTCTTGATGCCGTGAGATCCTCCCAAGTGTTAATCCCTTCCTTCCATTCCGGTTTCTGGAATAACCATTCCCAGGCCAGCTGTGAATCCCTGGAAAGCAGCTGCTTGCTCCCCTGGATGCTGCTTGGAAGAAGAGCATGAGGTGCTCCGATCCGGCTGGAATTCCTGCAGGAAAGATTGGAAAAGCCACAAATTTTTTTACCCTCACGGATTCCTGAATGTTTGGAATGTGAGGTGTCCCAAAATTATGGGAATGTGGCTGCCACAGCAGCCCAGGAGTGGGATGGGAACAGGGAAATAAGACAGGAATATTCCATCATGGAAAAGAACAGGTTGTGGTCCCAGGGAGATCTTGGAATGCTGATGGGAATGGGAAAGGTGGGAAAGGGAAGAAGCGGGACCCCACCTGCAGGAAAACTGGGAAGGATGCCTTAAAAACAGGGATATTCCTGGGAAACAGTTGGGAAAGCAATGGGACATGGGATTGACATCAGGGCTGGGATTTGTCTCTCCAAATCTGAACATTCCAGGAAGGAATCCCCGGGCAGGTTTGACTCCTCACATCCAATATTCCTGCTACTCTCCATGAATTAGGGATGGGCACAGATCCTGATATTCCATGGATCAGGGATGGGCACAGATCCTGCTGTTCCCTGGATCAGGAATGTGCCCACATCCCACCCTTCTCCCACACATCCCACCCCCGCACACCCCTCTGTTCCATGCGATCCCGAGATTTTCCCCAGCCTGTCCCCAGACCTGCCAATTCAACAGAGAACTCCACTTTTCCCATTAATTCCACAACCTGACACCCGGCCTGGCAAAGGATGGGATTTCCCCCACCCCTTCCCGCCCTTCCCTTTCCCAAGGCCTTTCCAAGCCCTCATCCCACTCGTCCTGGGCGATCCCAAGGGCTCCCCGTGCGTTTGCCTGGTCTCCATTAAATCCCAACCTTGGCTCTGCTCATTAGGGAACAAGGGCTGGAATTACTTAAGTTCACGGAGCACTTCAATCCCACATCCCTGGCTGCATGATCCGCAGGAAAAGGGGGATGTTTTTCCCGCCTGGATACACCAGACACTGCTGGATTTCACACCCTCACACTCCAAGGATGTGGCTAAAATTGGGAGCAATCCCTGGATCCTGGTATTTATCTGTCACAAAGTCTTGGATTGGGTTGGTGATTCCATTCAGGAATTTGGTGATCCCAACCAGTCATTCCAGAGGCTCATGGCAGCAACTGTGGCCGAGAATGTGAGGAACTGGTGGGAGCAGAGTTCATAAGAACACCAGGATCCCTGGAAAGTCACGTTATCCCATGGCTCTGCCTGTCCCACATGGAAAACCAAGGGAAGCAGGACCACTGCTGAGATAAAACAGTGGCTACTCCCAAGCAGGAGGCTCCAGGGATGAGGAATGGCGTCTGTGATGTCATCATGGAATCCTGGAATGGGTTGGGGTAGAAGGGATCTGAAAGATCATCCCATTCCCACCCCATTCCAAGGGCAGGGACAGCTCCCACTGTCCCAGGTGACTCCAAGCCCCAATGTCCAGCCTGGCCTTGGACACTCCCAGGGATCCAGGGACAGCCACAGCTGCTCTGGCAATTCCAGCCCAGCCCCTCCCCACCCTCACACACACCAATTCCTTCCCAACATCCCACCCCAAGCTCCCCTTGCCCACTGGGAAGCCATTCCCTGCCTCCTGTCCCTCCATGCCTTGGCCCCAGTCCCTCTCCAGCTCTCCTGGAACCCCTTGAGGCCCTGCAAGGGGCTCGGAGCTCTCCCTGGAGCCTTCCCTTCTCCAGGGGAACATTCCCAGCTCTCCCAGCCTTCATCCAGAGCAGAGGGGCTCCAGAATCCCTTGGAAGATCTATATGGCCTCTTCTGGATTTGCTCCAGGAGATCCACATCCTCCAGAATTTGCAATCCAGACCTGGAGCAGCTCTGCAGGTGGGGTCTCACCCGTGCAGGGCACAATTCCTACCTTTCCTGCAGATCGTGCAGCCAGGGATGTGGGATTGAAGTGCTCCGTGAACTTAAGTAATTCCAGCCCTCGTTCCCTAATGAGCAGAGCCAAGGTTGGGATTTAATGGAGAGCAGGCAAACGCACGGGGAGCCCTCGGGATCGCCCAGGACGAGTGGGATGAGGGCTTGGAAAGGCCTTGGGAAAGGGAAGGGCGGGAAGGGGTGGGGGAAATCCCATCCTTTGCCAGGCCGGGTGTCAGGTTGTGGAATTAATGGGAAGAGTGGAGTTTTCTGTTGAATTGGCAGGTCTGGGGACAGGCTGGGGAAAATCCCAGGATCGCATGGAACGGAGGGGTGTGCGGGGGTGGGATGTGTGGGAGAAGGGTGGGATGTGGGCACATTCCTGGTTAATGGGATCTGTGCACATTCCTGATCCATGGAATAGCAGGATTTGTGCCCATCCCTGATCCATGGAACAGCAGGATCTGTGCAACCCTGCAGGTGGGGTCTCACCTGAGCGGGACAGAGGGATGGAATTCCCACCTTTCCTGGTGCCCACGCCGCAGGATCATCCCAGGACTCCGTCTGTGACTTCCCATGGCTGTGTCGTGCCATCAATCCCGTGATTAAAATTCCCCCTTTTCCAGCTCCAAATGTGTCAGCGCAAGGCGGCCCTGCAGGATTTGGGATTTATGAGGTGTCGAAAACCTCCTGGTTCCCATTGTCCGGATAATCCATAAAAAGCTCCGACACTCCAAGGGAATTTTGCAGCCTGTCCATATTCCTGCAGGCCAGATGCTTCCCGAGGAATCAAAGGGCTGTAGGAAGACCAGGAATTTTTTTTTCTGGATGGGGTTGGAGTGTCTGGGATGCGGTTTGGATACAAACAGGGCGAGGAAAAGAAAGGATTTTATAAATGCTGGAAAAGAAATCCTTAAAAATAGGAATTGATTTGATCCATTTTTCAATGATTTTGGAATTTGGGGAATTTTAGATGTGGATCCAGGTGTGGAAAATCTGGAAAATAAAAGGAAAAATTCCAATTTTACAGGGAGAAAATGGAATTTTCTGTTCAGCCAACACCGGCCCGGGGATGATCCCACAAGGCCTGAACTTCTCCCAAGATTCTCCTCTAAAATGAAGGATCTCAGATGTGTCCCTCTGGGAAAAGCACCCTTGAACCAGCAAAAACATCCCAGTGGATCCTGTCTCTCCTGTGACCTCTCCAGCACTTTTAAGAATCATGGAATGGTTTGGGTGGGAAGGGACCTTAAATCCTGTCCCATGGGCACGGACACCTCCCATTATTCCAGGCTGCTCCAAGCCCCAGTGTCCAACCTGGCCTTAGACACTTCCAGGGATCCAGGGGCAGCCACAGCTTCTCTGGGAATTCCATCCCAGGGCCTCTCCACCCCCATAGCCAGGAATTCCTTCCCAATATCCCATCTATCCCTAATTCCTTTCTGTTTAAATCCATTGATCCCAAGAGGAGCCCACTGGCTCCCTCCTGGCTGGGACCTCCTGCCCAGGGCTCCCTGACGGATCCGTTTTCCATCACCACCAATCATCCGATGTTTTTTAGGAATAACAGCGCTGCAAAATTCCAGGACATCCACCAGACACGGCTCTCCGAGGAATTTTTTGGCACGGATCAGTGACCAAGCCACTCATCCTGTGAATTCCTTGATGGTTCCTTAATTCCTGCGGAAGTCAGGGAGATTTGGGAGTGAATCCCACCTCATCCCACTTCGCCAAGCAGGGCTGTGTCCCATTCCAAAGGAAACATTTGAAGACTTCTCTGGAAAGGGAAGGGAAACTGAGGCACAGAAGGACATGGACCAACTCCTCTTGGAGATGTGGGAGCCTGTTCTCCAATGGCTCTGGGATTGGATCTCCCAGAAATCCTGGCAGATCGTGATGATCCATGATCAGATTCATCTCCATCCCTCCAGATCTCCAGGAGAAACTTCCCCTGGAGTCACCCCCATGGCAGGGTTGGAATGGGATATTTCCATCCCTTCCATCCCAGACCATTCCATGATTCCATGCCCCCGAAACTGCTCCTTCTCCAGGGGGCTGAGAATGGTGGATGGATCAAGTCTCCCAAAAAAGTGAGGATAATTCATTCCCATTCCCTTAGGAGCCACAATTCCCAGTGTTCCCAAACTCCCCCTGCTCTTTAGGATCTCCAGGGATCCCCCATGAAAAATTTGAGCTCTCGGATGAACAAATCCCTCTTTTCTTACCTTTTTCCTGCTTTTCTTTTTGGTGCTAAA
Source organism: Falcunculus frontatus (assembly GCA_013398115.1). Classification (NCBI taxonomy): domain Eukaryota; kingdom Metazoa; phylum Chordata; class Aves; order Passeriformes; genus Falcunculus; species Falcunculus frontatus. Next base: position 262,341 of record VZRV01002227.1, read on the forward strand.
GACGAAAGATTTCAAATCCAACAACGTTTTGTCAAAATTCCTCTGGAAATCGCTCCTGACCTTTTCATGGAGAACTGCGGTTTCAGCTTTCCGGGAAGAGAGCTCCCATTAAGGATTTAACTCCATTTCCTAATAAATCCTTGGCAGGACACGGCCGCTTTTGGCCCCTTTTGTCCGTTGGGGCCGATTATTCCTGACTGGGGAATGAATCATTGGAATTGGCAAATGGGAATTGCTCCATGGCCAACGGATTTTTCCACTCGGTAGCAGCGAGTGCTTGTAAATTCCTCCTTAAAATTCCCATTAAAGCATCTCCAAATGGAGGCTCTGCCGTAAATTTTCCTCACCTTTGGACTCTTGGTGGTCTTCCCGCCACAGGAAAAAGGGATTTTCCTCATCCTTAACTCTTTTTTTCCAGTTTTTATTTAAGGAATTAATGAGTTTTGGTGTCTTGACTGTCTCCCTTTTATGGGATTAAATAATTCCTTGGGATGGAGCCTTCCTGTCTTCCAGATCCTGGCTAATTCCAGGAGCAATTAGACTTGGAGCAGACCTGACTCCTTGGGAGTCTCCACTTGCCAACAGCTCCCAAAAGTCATTTTCCTGGGAAGACGAGGAAAAACCTTGGACTCAGCTCCTGCAAGGGGCAAATTCCCCTAAATTTTCCAAGTGAGGTGGAAAAATTGGGAGCCAGCCCTGATTTTCCTCCTCCTTCTCCTTCTTAAATTATTGGGAGTGTCCTGGAATCCACTCCCGCCTTTTACCAGGAGCGTATCCCAAGGGATGAAGGATTTCCCAGCTAACCAGGAGGAAGGAATTAAAAAAATTGAGGAATATGGTCCCAGTCTCTTTCCCAGCTGTAATTTTACTCATGTGTGACTCGAGGAGGCTGCTTTTTCCTTGGAGTGTGGGAATTCTATCCCAAACGTGGATTTTCCTGGGATTTGGGAACTTAGAGCCCATCAGGTCAGGTGGGATTTCAGAAGAGAGGAATTTCAGAAAGAGGAAGGCAAAAAAATTCCAGGAAAAAAAAAGCGCAGCTGGAGGCTTGTGAGCATTGCAATCCTGCCCAAAAACACGGGATAAATATTCCATGTAAAAATCCACGGATTTAACATCGAAGGAAGCACCAGACCATGCCATTTTTCCTTTTCCAGAGGGATTTGCCCCAAAGTTTGAGATCCCCTCAGCATCTCTTGCTCACCTGTAATTCCAAATTCTCCATCAGCTTTAAAACCAAAGGAATTTTTGGGACAGGGGGAAAAGGAATATCGAAGTTTTTCAGGGAAAAATAGAAAATAATCCTTGGGAAGAGTTTTTGCCTAAAAAAAGAGGGAACAATCCTCTTTTCCCAGTCAAAACTGGGAATTTAAACTTCAAATTTAGGGTTTTGTTCAAAGTTTTCTTCTTATTCCTTTTTTTTTCCCCATGGAAAACCTACAGGGAAAACATCCACAAGAAAAATCGGATTTTCCATGGAATTTGTTCCTTGAGTTGTTGGATTGGGTTGATTCGTTGGGATTCTTTTCCTTTTGGGAATCTGGTAGGATTTCATTTTCCAGAAGAGGCCTCTAAATCCATCAATAGGAATTGATTTCCATGTGGAAAAGGAAGGAATAAGGAGCAGAGCACGGAAACCTTTGGGAAAGGAGGAAAAGCTTTGAGAAAGCCAAAGGAATTTAAGGGATAGAAGAGAAAAATAGAAATTGGAGCATCAGGGAAATTTTTTCCCAGGTGAAAATTAAAAAATGGATTCTAAGAAGCAGAGATGGGAAATCCTGGATCAGTTGGAAAGAGTAACCAATCAACCAGGAGAAAGGATGGGGAGAGGAGGAATTCTGTGGGATATCTTGGAGCTGGAATATTAAAAAAAAAAAAAAAATCCACAAGAACTGAATTTTTTTCCTGAATCTGCAATTTTGTTTTGAAAATTCCACAAGGTTTTGGAATCCACCGATTTTTCTTCTTTCCAGATAAAAAATAAACAGCTGGATAAAAAAATCAGGATAAAACCATCTTCCAAATCTGGGATTTGAGCATCTGTCCCATGGAGAACATTCCCAGCTGGATCAGAGCAGAGATTCCTTGACAGGACACTTCCAAGATATCCATGAGAACCAAAAAATTCCCAGTTTCACCTGTTTATGGAGAACATTCCCATTTATTCCTCATCCCTCTTTCCCAGTTCCGGTCAGGTGTCACTGGGATGTTCCAAGTTCAAATGGATCCCGGTTTTCTTCCAATCTTGTCCCTATTTTTTTGGAATTTTTAGGCTGATTTTTCCCAGGATGGAATTAATTTTCTTCCCGGGAGCTGGTGTGGGGGTGTTTGGGATTTTTCCTGGGAAGAGCGTTGATAAAACCGGGATATTTTTATGTTTTCTGAATCAAGGCCTTTTCCGCTCCTCACCCCACCAGGGAAGAGGTTGGGAAGGAGTTGAGGGGACACAGCCAGGAATGCCAATCCCAACTAATCCCGGGAATATTCCAGCCCATTTCTGAGCAGATAAAGCTGTGGGAAGAAGAAGGAACAGGGAAAACACTTGGAATGATGGTGTTTGTCTTCCCAAGGAGCCTGGTTTTCCTGGGAATGCTGAACACATCACTGGCATGGGAATGGGGAAGGAATTCCTTGGCTTGCTTTGCTCTGTGGCTTTTTCTTTCCCTATTAAATCTTTATCCCAAGCCATGAGTTTTCCCACTTTCCCCTCCCTATTCCCCCATCCCAGCAGGAAATGGGAATTAGGATGTATGTGGGGCTGAGTTTGTTTTCCAGAGAGTTTTCCAAGCTTCCATTGATTCTTCCCAAGCTCTTTATCCACGGGGCAGCCTCCAAGGACTGCTCTTCCAAGGAAATTCTCTCCAGGTGTAAAACACAATCCCAAATTCCTTTGGGATCCAGGTCCAACCCCGTTCATGTTCGGAAGAACTGAAGGGATTTCATCAAAAAATCCCAGAAAATTCCAATCTGGGAAGGAGCCACTTTAGGATAACATGGAGTGAACCCATCCTGAACCTCATTCCAGGCTTGGAAAAGTTGGGAGAAACTTTTCCTGCTCCACATTTTCCTTCCACCTCAACTCCTTCCACTTCGGGACATCCTGGACAATCCGTGGGCCAAAATCCTGGGAAAGAAAAACAACAAAATAAGAAACTCATCCCAAAAAAAACCCACCCACGGATGAAGCCTCTTCTCTCCCAGGAATTCCTGGAGCAGCTGGAAGCTCATTCACATGGAATAAAAACCTGCGGATCCGGGAGGTTAAATAAACACCACCCAGGTTCTGGTTTGGCTGCCAAATCCAAGGAAAGAATACAATGGAAGAGTTCATCTTCCCATTTTTTCCAGCTGTTTACCAAAGTCTGATCCCTCTAAATTGCCCCTTTTTCCCAGAAATTTGTAATTCTGCTCCAAGATAATAGGAGCGAGCATGGATCAGAAACAGGATCAGGATCAGGATGAGGATCAGAATCTGGACCTAGATCTGGACCTAGACCTGGATCTGGATCAGGACCTGAACCTGGACCTGGATCTGGGTCTGAACCTGGTTCTGCATCTGGACTGGGACCTGGATCTGGATCTGAATCTGGACCCAGACCTGGATCAGGATCAGGATCTGGAACCGGATCAGGATCTGAATCCAGATCTGGTGGGAAGAGCCCCCCCTCACGGAATATGGTTGTTGGTAGGGTGGGAATCTTGTCCAGGACATTTTTTCAGATTGTCAGGGAGAAAGGGGCATTTCCAAAGTGTGGAAGTTCTAATCCACAGATCCATGGATAGCTGAGGTCCGATGGAGGGATTCCTGCTGTTTATCTGTGGATAATTTGGATATTCCCAAGATGATGCTTCCTTGACAGAGATACCCCAGCCTCAGACATCTGGAGCAGAAATCCAAATCCAAGGGCTCTCCAGGCTTTGGAATTGCCCAGGGAGGTTTGGAGTCCCCATTCCCGGAAGTGTCCAAGGAATTCCTGGATGTGGCACTCAGGGACAAGGTGGGGATCGCTCCCAGGTTGGATTTGATGATTCTGGAGGGCTTTTCCAACCTCAAGGATTCCATGATTCCAAGAAATTGGATTCCCTTTGGGAGAAACCAACCCAAAGCACGAGGTCTCCCTGACGGGCTTGGAAACCACAAAATGTGAGGAAAACTGGCCCAAAACATTCCCTGCAAACAGAGGTTTCCCTAAGATCCGTGGATATTCAATTCTGAAGAACTGGCTCTTGTGCCAAAGGATCTGATGGTGTTCCACAATCTCTGACTGGAGTTCTCTAGGTTTCCAGGTTATCCCAGAATCCTGGAATGGTTTGGGTGGGAAGGGACCTTAAAGCCTATCCCATTCCCACCCCATCCATGGGTAGGGACAGCTCCCATTGTCCCAGGTGGATCCAACCTGGCCTTGGACACTCCCAGGGATCCAGGGACAGCCACAGCTGCTCTGGCAATTCCATCCCAGCCCCTCCCCACCCTCACACACACCAATTCCTTCCCAACATCCCACCCCAAGCTCCCCTTTCCCACTGGGAAGCCATTCCCTGGCTCCTGTCCCTCCATGCCTTGGCCCCAGTCCCTCTCCAGCTCTCCTGGAGCCTCTTGAGGTCCTGCAAGGGGCTCGGAGCTCTCCCTGGAGCTTTCCCTTCTCCATGGGAACATTCCCAGCATTCCCAGCCTGGCTCCAGAGCAGAGAGGCTCCAGAATTCTGGAATGGTTTGGATTGGAAAAGACCTTAAATCCTATCCCACCCCATCCATGGGCAGGGACACCCTCCACTATCCCAGGATGCTCCAAGTCCCAGTGTCCAACCTGGCCTTGGACACTTCCAGGGATGGAGCAGCCACTTCCACACAGTTTTTAAATCCCTCCAGGGATGGTGATCCCATAACTTCCCTCGGCTGGAAAACCTCCCCGCAGGGGATGGATCCAGCTCAGCTACTCAAGTTTAAAATCCCTCCCATCATCAATCCTAATTTTCCTGCATTTTCCCAAGTTTTCTCATTTCAGCCACCGATTAAACCCAAACCTTTTCCCAAGGGCTGAATTCAAGCATGGAATAAGAAGAGCTACACTTTTCCAGAGGGAATGTTCTCCAAAAGCATCCGGGATTCTGGAGGTGACTCATCATCCACAGGATCTCTGGTACATCATTCACGGATCCCAAAAAACATGAGGAAATGGTGGGATGGAGAAAGATTTTCTGAAAATAGTGGATTGCAAAGATAAAGAACGTGTGATCCTTAAAAAATCTGATCTGTCCGTTTTTTATTGATTAATAAGTCAGGAAAATTCCTGGGATTTGCAAAAGAGCACTTGGAAACAGCATCTCCAGTGGGCCACTGTATCCATTGTCCTGCCTGGAGAAGGGAAGGCTCCAGGGAGAGCTCCGAGCCCCTTGCAGGGCCTCAGGGGGCTCCAGGAGAGCTGGAGAGGGACTGGGGCCAAGGCATGGAGGGACAGGAGGCAGGGAATGGCTTCCCAGTGGGCAAGGGGAGCTTGGGGTGGGATGTTGGGAAGGAATTGGTGTGTGTGAGGGTGGGGAGGGGCTGGGCTGGAATTCCCGGAGCAGCTGTGGCTGTCCCTGGATCCCTGGGAGTGTCCAAGGCCAGGTTGGACACTGGGGCTTGGATCCACCTGGGACAGTGGGAGGTGTCCGTGCCCATGGATGGGGTGGGAATGGGACGGGATTAAAAGTCTTCCCAACTCAAACCATTCCATGATTCCTTGGATTCTACTGAAACAAGCCCTGCCCAGTGTGACCCTGTTTGTTCTCCAAAGTCCCATCCTGCTCTCCACAGTCCAATCCCACTCTCCAAATCCCAATCCCACTCTCCAAAACCCAGTCCTGCTCTCCAAAACCCAGTCCTGCTCTCCAAAATCCAATCCTGCTCTCCAAACCCCAATCCCACTCTCCAAAATCCAGTCCTGCTCTCCACAATCCAATCCCACTCTCCAAAGTCACATCCCCATCTCCAGAACTTTTCCCCCCACTCCTGACCACTTCCCCCTTTCCATTTCTTTCCCTTCCTACAGATTTCTCTCCCTAATTTATCCCCCCCCAGGTTTTTTTCCAGCCGTGTTTATCCAGGAGGAACAGCTCCACCTCTTCCCTCCCCCACTACACAAATGAATCGGACACTTTGTTCCCGGGAAAGCTCCAGGGAGCAGCAGGACATTATTTTGGGATTGTTTATCCGTCGGATCAGCAGGTCCAGCTGGAAACCCATCCCAATTGTTGGGAGGTTTTTTTGGGATTGTTGCTTTTTTATCCCTGTTGGAAACAAATCTGGTTGTTATTAATCCTCCCCAATCCTGGGATTTCAACAGGGCTGCGATGGCTCCGTTGCATCCCAGAAATTGTGGGAAGAGGTTGGATCGTGGGGATGGAAGTGAGATCCTGGCTCTGAGAGTTTTTAAGTAGCTCCTCAAAGCTCCTTGTTGTCCACGAATAAAGTCAGTTTTGGCCATGATGATCCCAGTGGGAATATTTACTCCACATATTCCCACCCACCCATGTTAAACTTCTCCTCATCCTTCCAAATTCCAGGAAAACAAAGGGAATATTTATGATATAATGAAATCTGGAGATAAAGAATAAAGAATTAATTTGGTTTTTATCCTCATGGATTTTGTCCTCTTTTCCCATTATTTTCATCTTTCCTTCGGCTGTAAAATATCGTGGAATTGGAGATTCATGGAATGTTGGGTGGGAAAATCCCATCCAGTTCCATGAGAAGGGACACTTTCCACTATCCCAGGTTTCTCCAAACCCAGCTCTGATGGAGAACCCAAACTTGGGAGACACCAGAATCCCTGTCAAGGCTGCTTTGGTGTCAATCCATCGGGGTCTAATCCCAATCCATTGGGATTCTCCTCACAGGAGGATTTAATGGGGTTACAGGTGTCTCTGATTCCTTGTTTGGAGCAGGTGCAGAGGAATCCAATTTTTGGGATTTAGGAAAATGATTTGTTCCCGGAGCTGCATGGATGGGATGGGGAGGAAAAGAGGGAGAGACGGAAGGAGAGAAGGAGGGGAAGGGAGTAAGGGAAGGAAGGGAAGGAAGGAAGGAAGGGAAGGAAGGGAAGGAAGGGAAGGAAGGAAGGGAAGGGAAGGAAGGGAAGGAAGTTGCAGTTTGTCTTCAGAGGACTCCTGAGTACCCAGTGAATGCTCAGGGCAGAAGTTCTAGCGTTCTGTCGAGGGCAGAAATGGAGAGGTGGGTGCCATGGTGTTGTCAGAGAAAGCTCTTTTTCTGTGAGGCAGAATAGAGTTTGCTCCACTCTTTATGCCTGAACTTGGAAACATGAGGGCATTTTAAGGACATCACCAAGCTTGACATGTGCAGTACACCCCTCCAGGAATAATTACATACTTGTTCTCAAGAGGAACAAGTGCCAAAAAGGAGATTTTAATATCAGAGATTTACTGTGCCACATCTTTGGCAAAACTAGCCTGTAAGTACAACCTGCTTTTCAATTGAAAGAAAGGTATTTTGGTTGATTTTCACTCCCTCTACGCTTTTAGGAGGAGAAAACTTCTTAAGATTATCAGACGGACCTGTCTCTTCCACAAAGCCACCGCAGCACAATTAAGTAGCCAGATTTCCCAACTTCAGAACAAATTTTTAATAGTTCATGTCCAATCATGTGTTNATTGGGGAATGAGGTGTGGAGATCACTGGACCCTCCAAGACAGTGAGCACATTCCAACAATCTCCAAATTTTCCCACCTGCCAACAATCTCCAAGTTTTCCCAGCTTCTAACTCCTTCCGTGTTTTCCTGCTTTCCCACTATCTCCTCATTTTCCCACCTTCCCACCATCTCCATGTTTAACCACGGCGACAAACTGGGTGTTCCCAACCTGATTTTTTATGTTGTCCCGGGATTTTTCCTTCCCTGAGCATCCCTAAAAAGACATCAAAGACAATTCCTCTCACAAAGATTGAGGACACATTTTCATCTCGAAAATTCTGGGAGAAATGAGGATGGAGAAGGGAAGACGAGGATGGAAAAGACGCTACATCCTCGATTTCCCTTTTCCATAAAATCTGCAAAATCCAGAGGTTTGTGTCCATCCTGGAGTCATTAAATCCGTTTTTCCCTGTGGAATACAAGTGGCCATTCCCTGGTGCTTCCAGCAGACACATCCCATAATCCCAAAGGGCTTCCAGCTGAAACACAGCTTTGTCTTGGAAAAAGGGCCCGGAGCCACCGGCTCTGAGCATTAAATCCCAACACTTTGCTGGAAAAGTCCCTCTCCTGCCTCTTCCAAGAAAAACAAACATTTGGAATGTGCTCGTTTATCATCAGCAATTAAGGATGGGAGCGATCCAAAGGAACGGCTCTCCTGGGAATGAGGGAAGGAGGGAGGCAGGGAAGGCTCTCCCAGAAATGTGAATCCGGCACCGTGCTGGCCTTGGAGATCCCACCTGGATTTGGGAGGCTCCGTAGTACCAGGATCTGGCTCTGGAAGGGGCATGGATGGATCCCAAAGCTGTCAGGATGAGGCTTTCCTTGGAGAAATATTCCAAGACTGGAGCTGGTGGCATCTCTGGCTTCTTCTCCCTTTATTTCTTGGAGTTTGGATGGGATTGAATTCCATCCAGGGAATCATTAAGGTTGGAAAAGACCTCCAAGATCATCAAATCTAAAGGGGCATGGAGAGAGGTGCACCCAGCTATTGGGATGCTCTTCTCAAATCCCACATTCCAGGTTCAGGGTCCTGGCAGGTCCATGCCATTGGGAATTCCCTAAAAACAGCAAATTGAGCTCCAGGATAGAATGGGAGCAGCATTCCCTTCCCAGGGCTTTGCCACGCCTGCTTCCCTGGATATAGTTTAACAGGGAATGGTTGGGAATGGCTCCAGGAGAATTCCAGGAAGAGAGCAGACAGAGAAACTCTGGATTTCAGCAGTTCCTGACGATCTGGCTGGCTCTGTTTTCCTGGAATTGCTCCCCATGGTTCTCCTGGAAGTTTTCCACCCCCACCAGTGTTTGGGCTCCTCCCTGTCTTCCAGGAAATCTTGGCTGCTCCATGTGGGAACACCTGGAATAACCTGCAGGGTATGGGAACAACATCTCACCTCCAATGTGGTTTTTCCATCCGGGAATGTGTGGAGAAAGTTCCTGGGAATGGCTTTTCCCATCCTCCATCCCTGGTCCTCCTCCCTTCCCAGCACCTTGGGAACTTCAGGAAAACCGTCATGGGAGCAAGGTGGGCTTGGAATTTCTTTCCCAGCCTTTTCATGTCTCTGGGAAAGGTTTGACAGCCAGAAAGGAAAAAATGTTGGATTTAGACCTGGAAAAGTAGGATACAGCTCAAAGGGCTCAACACCCACCATTCCAAGAAAACCCCTGGATCAACCCTGTATCCATGAACCCTCCAAGGAATTTTTCCTCTCATTACTGCACAAATCCTGCTCTGTTGTGTCCATGGGATAAATCCCACCAGGAGAGCATCCAGCAGAGAATTCCTTGCCAAGCACAGCTTCCTGAGTCTGCTCCATTGGGAATGTTTGGGATGAGTGGCCTCATTAATCCCAATTCCCTCTGAGATTCCCACTGGAACTCCTCATCCAGGATCAGGCCCCAGCTTCCCTAATCCTGGCTCTTTTCCTGCCTTCCCTGCCAGGCCAAGCCACGTCCAGAGCCGGCCTGGTGGGAATTTTTGGAAGGGCCACTTTTCCATTGGCAGCCACTCCATCCATGAATCCCAAATGTTTTGTGGATGTAGCTCTACTTTCATGAAATTCTCCCCAAAAATTGTCCAAACCTTTCTCCCCACCACCAAAACCCTGAATTTGCCATTCCAACTTTTCCCTTATTTTTAGGATTGCCCACGAGCTCATTCCCACTTTTTGTAGTTTTGTTGGAATTTTTGACTTCTAGGAATTCCTTAAATTTTTCATTTTCTGGTGCTGTTTTGATGGAAAACATTCCCATCTTTTTAAAATAAAATCTCCAGGATTGCCCAAATCCAATGTTACCAAATCCAAGCATTCCCACCATAATTAAATCCAACAACTCCACGCTATCCACAAGGAATATTCTGCTATTCCCAACCAGAGTTTTTTGGAAATTCCATTTCCCACGAAGCTTCAGATTGTCTCTCCCAGCTTCCACTTGGGAATAAAAACAGAAGGAAAAAGGCTGGAATTTTCCTCAGGAAGGAAATGTGATTTTCAAAGAATTTTGGGAATATTTTGGGTTGGAGTTATTTAAAATGAGTTTTCAGCCATTAAAATGGTGGGAAAGGAATGGATTCAAATACGGATTTCTTGGGGTTTTATGTTCCACCTCCAGATCTTTTTATGGATCTATTTCACCTTCCCAACATTCCTTCTTTGTTCCAAGAGTATAATTTTTGATGGAGATCCTGATCCTTTTTCAATTAATTGGGAAAAAGCTGCTCTGATCCCAAATATGGAAAAGGATTCGGATGGAAAATCAGCCTGGAATTTTATTTCTTGGCAAAACAGCAGCAAATTCCATAACTGCATTATTTTTGGGGGTCATGGAATACCCTGAGTTGGAATGGATCCACAAGGATCATTGATCCGGCTCCCAAAAATTCCAGGCCATGTTTGGATTCGTTTGCAGGCTAAAAAAAAGGAAAAGAGGGATTAATCCATTGGGAATATCCCAAAAAACCCATGGCTGAGCTGTGTCCAGGATCTCTGGAGGATCCAACACCACAAGGGTGCTCTGGAATTGCATTTCCAGCCCTCTAGAATTACTTTTCCAGCCCTTGGAATGATCTATCCCAGAGGATGACAGAGGGCCTGTTAAATATCCCTTTAATTCCCTAAAAAAAAAAGCGCCCCCAAAAAAATCCGATGTTTATTTGACAACACCAACATTGAGAAATCTCCGCGGTTGGTGTCAGAAAATCAATGGATGGAAATAAACAATGGATTTAATTTGGGATTTCAACACCAGGCTGGAATTTGATGGGGTCGGATCCGACCAGTTTGTTCTGGGAATCGAACATTTGGGGTTTTTTTGGGATGAGTTGAACTGGACCTGAACCCAGGCTGGATCCAGGAGGGATGGAATTATGCCTGTCTTTGGAATCCTTAGGGATTTAATGTTCTCTTATCCTATGGGAATGGCTTCCAGGGTGACTCCTCATCCAACGGGAAATGGGAGATTGCAGATTCCCTGTTTTCCACAGGAAGATCCTGTCCAGGTCTGGGAAGACTCAGATTCCCTGCTTTCCCCAGGAATATCTGTCCAGGAGGATTCAGATTCCCTGTTTTCCTCAGGAATATCCTGTCCAGGCGCAAGAACACCAGAATTCCCTGTTTTCCTCAGGAATGCCCTATCCAGGTGCAGAAATACCAGGATTCCCTGTTTTCCTCAGGAATATCTGTCCAGGAAGACTTGAATTCCCTGCTTTCCCCAGGAATAACTTATCCAGGTGTGGGAGGACAGATTCCTGGAATTCCATCTCAAGCTCCTGTGTGAAATATTCCCATCTGCCTATGGATATTAAGGAAGATTATGAAAAAACGGATTTTTTTTTTCCTTCCTTTTCTTTGGATGGCAGCAATTTTCCAAATGAAAAGTTTTGTGTTTCCCCTGGAGAAAAGAAAAGGGAAAAGAGAAAAGAAAAGACAAAAGAGAAGAGAAAAGAAAAGAGAAAAGAAAAGAAAAAACAAAATTAAATTAAATTGATTCTAAAAAATAAAATAAAAATATGATAAAAGAAAACAAAATAAAAGAAATAAAATAAAAACAAAACAAAATTAGGTTAATTTTTAAAAAGAAAATAAAAAGCAAAATAAAACAAAATAAAATAAATAAACTCAAATATAAAATAAAACCAATACAAAATTAAATAAAAAACAATATTAAATTAAATTTATAAATAAAATAAAAAATACAGTACAATACAATACAATGCAATAAAAATGCTCAACTTCCAGTCCCTGGAAAAATGATTTAATCCAAGTTTTTCCAAACAATTCTGCCACATTTAATGGATCTTTGCCCTTTTTTTGGCAGGAAAAGGAATTCAGTTGTCCATGAGCAGCTCCCAACCTCCAAGGCCATGAAAACATTTCCAAAAGCCGGGAAATTACGGAAGTTCCATTAGAAAGGAGGGAAATTGGGATATGGGAAGGGAAGATGGGGCACAATCTCATGAACTCAAAGGAATTCAGGATAGGGATAAAACAGGACAAGGAATTCTTAATCCATTTCCAACGGAGAGGAGCAGGAAGCAAAGGACAAATCCAGGGAGTTGCCAATTCCTCCTGGATTTTCGATGCCGGAGGCATCCAAACAAAATCCGAGCCCTGCACTAATGGGGCTCTTTCCCGTAATTCCAGAGGGAAATGAGAAAGGAAAACCTTGGTGCTCCTCTGGATGTCAGAGCCGGGCTTGAGGGAGCCAAAACGAATGGATTGGGACACCAGAGGGATCATTGTTCCCGTGATCCCACTGTTTTCCGATGGATGGTTTGGAGGGAAAGGTGCTGTTAATGACATCATCTGTTAAAGAGATTTGGGATTTCACCTCCTGGTCACCCCCCCATCCCAGGGCACAGCCATTTGTCGTGGAAAAATCTTGGAAAAAGTCCCAAGCTGGAGAAAAATCCAGCAAAATTCCTGGTTTATTTGAATAGGGAGAAAACAGAGCTGGAGTTGCTGTTCTTGCATCCACTGGGCAGTTCCATGTCCCAAAATCTCCTGGAATTTTCTCAAGGAATACAATCCCAAGTTGGATTTTGGAAGTAAAATTCCTGTCTGGAATTAAAGGAATTTACCCCCATCTTGGTAAAACTGGGGTCAAAATTCCTTCTCCATCTGCAGGTCCCCAAGTCCGGAAAGGCAACAAGAAGTTAATTCTTTGGAGTGCTTTAGCTGGAATTTGGGATGAAGAAAAGTCCCTTTGGAAGCAGAATTGGCTCAGGAGACTCTTCCAGGAAAAAGGCAATCCCAGTGGGATTGGTAAGTGTCCGGAATGTCCATCAGGAACGTGACATCAGTGACAAAATCCTGATAGTGGGAAATTTGGAGAGGAAACTTGGAAGAGTGGGAAAGGGGCCAAAAACCACAGGAGCACCAGGGTCAGCTTGGAAATGCCTCTGGAATGGGATGTTCTGGGCAGAATCCAGGGGGAATGTGGACAAATCCCATAAAACTGAGAGATTAGAAAAGGGGATTTCACATCAAAGGCCTGGATGGGACAGAGACAGAAAATACAGAGTGTCCTGAGATTGCTGTTGGGATCGAGCCTATTCGAGCAGAAAACTGCAAATCCCAAAAGAAAAACCTGAAATTCGGGATGAAAAATAGAGATGGAGCGGACAGGAGAGGCTTGGGGCAGAATGGGAAAGAGAAAAGTCATGGAGCAAAGACACAGCTATTCCCAGAGAAACTGTGGCTGAACCATCCCGGGAAGTGTCCAAGGC